>OZ022556.1:76228340-76652188 GCA_963991005.1 Barypeithes pellucidus
AAGACCGTTGGTTTCTGTCAAAGTTATTAGAGAAAAACAAAAATGAAGTTTTAACTTTAACACGCTGTATCTCAGTTAATATCAACTTTCGGATATAGCTAAGGATAATTAAATCCTAATATTTTTGTGTAAGGAGTCTGTGGTTTTTCCATGTCCCATGTAATTAGCGGACACCCTGTATATAAATCCCAAACGTTGAGATGAAAATAAATTAAGAAAATTGAATTTATAAGTGAGATACGCCTTATGTCAAACCCAAGAACCACTGGTAAGAGACGTGCACCATGAATAATTAGGGGAATGTTGGCTGGTGTTTGTGCCGGTTTGTCGAACACTTCTATAATTTTTTAATTTTTTTAATCTGTTTTACCTAATTCTATCCACAATTTGAAATAACCGTTAAAATGTATGTATTGCTTTATAACACAAACAATAGTAATATTAATAATATCACACAAATTTGAAATCACCGCACAATATTTATTATTATAAATTATATCACAACGTAACGAAATTACGGTAAGGATACATACAACAACTGGTACCTTATTCATTAAGCCAGAAATACATTATGGTTAAATATTCGCATACAAATACGTTGAACATCAAAACAGACTGGGGAACCACCGACCGAAACTGCGTTTCACCAATGGTTTTCAATGAGGCACGCGTTATGATCCGGCATCACTGTTACCTTAGTGACCTTACATACACTTGTTAACTGAAAACAGATGTACATGACGCGGCTGCGCGTGGAGCAAGGGGTTGAGTATTTAAACATTCGATTAAAAAGAAAATAACGGAACTAAACATTAAACAAACGCCGATATATGTAGTTATTGGGAAACGTACTATTCGTTGGAATTTGGAACATAGGTACGTCATTGAAGTAAAAATCTTATTGTTTATTTGCCGTAACCAAATGGCTTTAAATTACTGCTGACCTTTTTGTCGAAGACAATGTAAACACATTTTAGGTTAAAATTACATTCTTCTTCCCCATTTAAGCTGTCACAAACAGTATCTTAAACTCTTGAGTTTAGTTGGACAATTTAGGTTAGGTTACGAGTACGTTTTAAATATTTATTGGATTTCAATAAAATATTTTCTAAAATAAAAAGTCTATACTTTTCAGATGGTATTAATATCAAGTAAAGATTGTTCCACGAAAAATGGATATAACTTAATGACTGCAGTAAAAGTACCTGGGGAGATCCCATTATTTATGACCGTTTGTTATTATTATGTGCAAAGGACTGGATTGTAATAATTATAATTAAATATAGGCACATCAGGTAGGTTAGGTTGCTTAATTTATATTTAAATATCTTTTTGTGGTAAAATTTGTTAGTTTTTAATTCTTGCTGGAAGAGTTTAGTTGTCTTACCGATATTATTTTACCAAACGTATAAAAAAACAGTATGTGGCGTCCATGGAA
Source organism: Barypeithes pellucidus (assembly GCA_963991005.1). Taxonomy (NCBI): domain Eukaryota; kingdom Metazoa; phylum Arthropoda; class Insecta; order Coleoptera; family Curculionidae; genus Barypeithes; species Barypeithes pellucidus. The sequence goes on from OZ022556.1 coordinate 76,229,779, forward strand.
AAACTTTGATGGTGCTTCTTCTAGTGTTGCAGTGAAGAAAATGCATTTATCTCTCGATGCTAAGGAAATTGTAAAAAGAGTATAATACTTCTTTACTCAACAGATGACTTTATGCTAGTGCTGCTGCGACTGAAACGTCTGATTTAACTACGATACCTCTGACTACAGTGAAAAGAATCGCGTCAAATCCCATTAAATCTAGAAAGAAGTGTAAAGGTGCCGGTTTCACCAAATGTTTCGAGCTCAAATAATAAAAAATTGAAGATTCAGAACTACATGGCGGCGAATGATATATATTTTGAAGAAAGTTATAAAAAAAAGTGATCATTTAGAAGTTTTAAAGACATTTTGTATAAAAAAAGTATATGTTTGTGACACATTGGCTATTATTGCATTTTTAACCCCATAGAGTAAAAGTGGCACCAGTTAAAATCACTGGTTAGGTCTGAAAATATTTCTCCGACTTTAAGTTCTAGTGTTGTAGAATTAATACGAAAATGCTTTAATGATATTCCCCCAGGTAGTTGGAAAAATTCAGTCCGTCACGTAATAGCTGTAGAAAATTCGTATATTAGTCTGGATCGTATAATTAATCCAATTACAATTAATTTTGATGGGGATAGCGATAGCGAAACAGAACTATCTATAGAATGACATTATAAATGTAAATAAATATGTCTAGTAATATTTAAAAAAAATGTTATTTCATTTGATTACATTAATATAATCATATCATTACTTGTTTTCCTTAGTCCGTCCCTTCTTACTTCACTTGTTTATTGCCAAGCTCTTGTCGACACAATGGAACCGACCCAGGAAATCATTAAGTCGTATCCAAATTTCGTGAAACCGGTATGCAGGGGTTTACATCCTATCAATGGAAAAGGCTTCCTTTTCTTGGTAGTACCATTCAATCTGAAATAGTATTTTAAGTACTAATGTGTAGACTAAATACGCCCTTATTCTATAAGGTATCATCGGGTGGTCTGGGAAATAATAATTTTTCCATACATTGGTAATTGAAAATATTTTTTTGTTTCTGAAAATGTACTTAGCTGCTGTTTTTATAAATTTTGTCGCAATACTTTAACACAAATCTAATAAATAAACTCATAGTACGACAGTAAGGTATTTAAAACGGCAAATGGCAATTTTTATTTTTTGATAAAAAAAAAAAAACATTTGATCACAGTAACACAGTTTCAAAGAAAAAAAACGCATAAACCATGAGTTGTCTATATTAAAAAGTACTGATAAAATTTTAGTTCTCCTGTCGAAGTCAATTCTGCAGCTGTTGGGTTCTGGTATTATTATATTCTTTAAGTGGTCCTTTTGCAAATGTTCATTTCTACTGTTGTTTTTCGGGTATTATTTTCTTGTTTTTTTTTTATGATCAAACACAAGCACTATAGGAAAAATCCTTTAGGGCACTCTGGGTGTGGTGCGTGTGCGCAAAAAGCGATTCATGTTGGTTTTGAATCGTTGGAGGTTATATTCATTTGGAAAACGACCTCGGAAAGGTTATTCCATAAGGATGAAGCCCTCCAGATGAAAGAATTCTTAAATAATGAAGTTCGAGGAGTACTAAGCTTAACCACATATGGATTGGCGGCAGTGGTTCGTCGTATATTTCTGCTATTCGCCGCTCTGGGCGGAATTAAGAGGGCAAGGTCAGCCGAGAACTGTCCATGAAAATATCTGTAAAAGAGAGTCAAATCCCCAACCTGTCTTCGATGTTCTAGGCTGTCGAGGTTCTTAGTCAGCTCGTGGTCTCCAATCAGACGAATGGCCCTCCATTCGACGGAATCCAGTAGCCGAAGAGTATGTTTGGGTGCAGAGCTCCAGACATGAGAGCACTACTCTAGGGATGGTCGAATCTGGGCTTTGTATAGTGTCAAAAGTTGTTGAGGTGTGTATAACTTTCTGGTTCGGAAAAGTACACCAAGTTTCTGAGAAGCTATATTGGCGATTGCCACAACGTGGTTATGCCAAGACATATTTCCTCCTAGATTGACGACCAGCAAATTAATAGTTACAGCCAGTGGGATTGCGTGTCCGTCCATGACTATATCCGGTTCTGTAATGTTAACCTTTTTAGAGAAAACTGCTGCCAGGGATTTTTTAGCATTAAATTCGACTTGGTTACTGTCACCCCAAGCCAAAATTTCTTCCAGGTCTTTGTTGAGGCATGATACTTCATGCTGTGCGCAAAGATGTCGGTCGGCAGCCGATGTTTGTGCATTCAAAAAGAAAGATGAGATAAGTGTGCTATCATCAGCAAAACTAAATATCGGATTTTTCGTTTTCACTAGAAGGTCGTTAATGTAGAGTAAGAAGAGAGTGGGAGACAATATTGACCCTTGAGTAACACCGGCATTGATGGTGAATGTGTCTGAGAGAAATCCGTCAATCGCCAGAAAGCTAGACAACTATGCACTGAATCGGCTGGGCATACCATGGGATCGCAATTTACTTAGAAGTCCCTCATGCCAATCACGATCAAAGGCTTTTGATTGTTAATATTCTGTTCATCTTACATTTTGCATTAGTTTATTCTGTGAGTCTATGTTGGAGTCCATGGATATTTTGTCGAATTTTGGATATTCTCTCGATGGGTCTAATCAGAACTAGATATAATATGTACATGGAATTAAATCTATAGAAATGTGTTCGTTGAGTTATCCTAAATATTAAGGTTTGGTAATATTTAAGATATTTGGATGGTGGTGGTGATATTAGGATCCACATATTCTCGCATCCCCGTGATTTTAAAAACCAAAAACTGCTATCGATTCAATTACGGTTTAGATTACATTTCTGTATTGCCACCATAAATTATAACACACACTTGAAATTTATAAGCGGTTGTTTCAAATTACGCCGCCATATTTTACATAAACGAGCCCGAATGTAATTCATGGAAGAACTAACACCTGATCCTCTATTTATTATGCCACGGCAAACATTGTTAGATTATATAATTTATCAACACTGCTAAAGGTGTAAATAACTGTTTCAATTTCTGTTAACCGATTTTGCATTTTCAGTTTTAATTGCATGTTATTAACAGTAGTGGCACATTGATTAATATTTGTAGAAATGGAAACATTAGACCTTGGTGTACTTATTAGAATTAAATCTCCAGTATTTTAAAATTAGGCATAATAATACATATGTCTTGTAAAAGTATAGGGTAGAGTGTTCCAAGAGTGCGCTGGCTATAAGAGTAGGCACAAATTTCTGAACGCGCTCATGTACAGGGTTATCCATTTTTAACACTTTTGATGGGTATCTCGGTAATTATTGAACTTATCAAAAAACTGATGTATGTACGTATGTACAATGTACAGGGTGTCCCAATTTCGACACTTTTATAGGGTATCTCCGTAACTGTTAGTGCCTATCAAAAAAGTAATGTAGGTGTCATACACGATATACGATTTATCAGTGATACGGCTAAGGTGTCGGTCTTAAAAAATCGACGAAATTTAAGAAACTCCGGGCTTCAAATCAAAGAAGATCTTACTAAAATGCGGCTTTCCCTTTTTGGACGGGCTGTTCGCGGGTTTTCCCATAAAAATTCGTGGGTGCTCAATGGTAACATTTATGTGAAGGTTAATAATACTGTGCATCGTATTTTTGATGAGAAAAGTCTCAATGCTTTACTATAAACTGTCAGGTATTTATTTAATTTTAATATTGGCGTAGTATAATGATTTATTTAATTAGACGGAGATAACTTCTGCACTAATTGACTTTATATGTTAAATTTTTCTCTATTCCGTCTGGCTTTCCTTTTTGGGTTTTTTGTCTTAAGTACTATTTTTTATTTAATATTGCGATATATGGACTGAATGATGGCTTTTTTAATTATAAATAATATTTTGCTATTAGAGTGCAAATTACTTAGTTTTTGTTTTCATAAGCAACATGTATTTTCAGTAGTTGTTAAGTTGAGTTGATCCTTGTTTTGATTTGTATTCTGTTAGTGTTTACTGAGTAACATGAAGGTGGGTCATTTGAATGTGCGATCATTGTTTACAGGTTTTAATGAATTAAAAAATTTGATTGAGGATAATGATTTTGATATTTTTCTTCTATCTGAGACATGGCTCTCTGATGGTGATAGCTCTGTCATTTTTGAAATCCCTAGTTATCAGTTTTTCAGGAGGGACCGGATTGGTAGGGGTGGGGGAGTAGCAGCATATGTTAAGACTGATTATACTATTGAAACTATTACATTTGATTTTAACATAAATATACAATTGGAGTTCTTAGTATTTAAAGTCAAATTCGCAACAAAAACATATGCTTTCTCTGTTTTTTATAAACCACCCGCAGTGAACTTTAACAGCTTAATACCTGATTTTGATAATATATTTTCTGCTCTTTATCCCACAGTTGATGAAATTTTTTGTTTGGGTGATTTCAACATTAATCTACTTAATTTGCATAATCCTTTAACTCCACTATTTGAAAATTATAACCTTGTGCAAATTATAGAGGAGCCTACCCGCATATCTGGGTCTGTAAGTACCTTGATTGATGCAATATTTGTAACTAATCAGTCTTTAGTAAGTAAGTCTGGAGTTATTCCCGCTGATAATATTTCAGATCACAGAATTATTTATTGTGACTGCAATATAGCGAAACCGCCTTCTGTTCCCAGAATGATTCGATATCGCTCTTATAAAGATTTTAATGTAAATAACTTTTTAACAAATATGCATGACTTGCCTTGGGATAATATACTTTATGAACACGATATTGACAAGAAAATTAAAATTCTAAATGATGTAATTTTAACCTTGTTTGATGCGCATGCCCCAATGAAAGAATCGCGAATAACCAAACCTAGAGCACCCTGGTTAACCGCCAACATAAGAATATATATGAAACAGAGGGATGGTGCTTTGCAAAAATTTAAAAGGACCAGGCTGGATGAAGACTGGGCCTATTATAAATATCTCAGAAATTTTACACTGGCTGCGATAAGACGAGAAAAGAAAAGTTATATTGATAATTTGTCTGTTGAGAATGATACTAAGAAGTTGTGGTCGGCTTTAAGAGATAATAATATATGTGCTAGTAAAAATAATTCAATACCGAAAGCATTATCGAACCCTAATGATATTAATAACTTTTTTGCCACCTTTGTTCAAAATACATCTAACTGTAATGATAAAATTAACTTTTATGATAATAATATTTTTAATGATAACTTGCAATTTTCATTTAGGCTAGCGGAGATATCTGACGTTAATAAAATTTTAAATAGTATTAAAACAAATGCGACAGGGGTGGATGAAATCTCGCCTTTAATGCTGAAATATTGTAGCCCGTATATTGATAAGTATATTACCCATATAATCAATTGCTGTCTGGAGGTAAGTTATTTTCCTGACCGGTGGAAGATATCAATTGGAAAACCGTTATCAAAGGTAAATAATCCAACTAGTTTGAATGACCTTCGCGTAATAAGCATTCTTCCAGCACTTTCTAAAATTTTTGAGAAACTTATGCACAATCAAATGTACACTTACTTTACTGATAATAATATTATTCCTCCGACACAGTGTGGATTTAGAAAAGACTTTGGAACAACTGTAGCTTTAACTAACGTAATTGATGATATCATACGTGCCAATGATAAGAAAATGAACAGTATACTAATACTTTTGGACTTTTCGAAAGCTTTCGATACGATTAATCATGAACTTCTTGTTTCTAAATTAAAATATTATGGTTTTAGCAATGAATCATCTCTTCTTATAAAGTCATACTTATTTAACCGATTTCAAACAATTTTTTCTAACAATAGCTATTCTGACCAAGTCAACATACTTTCTGGTGTGCCTCAGGGCTCAATTTTGGGTCCCTTACTCTTCCTTATATATACTTCGGATATACTTAAGTCGTTAAAATATTGTAAAGTTCAGGCTTTCGCTGACGATACCCAAATATATTTTTGTTTTGATGCTGAATATTGTATGGAGACTGAATTTTACATAAATCACGATCTAAAAACATTAAGTACACATTCTCGGAGCCACAATTTACATTTAAATCCTTCTAAGTCCTGTATGCTAATTTTCGGTAATAAGAATAAGGTTTCCATCCTAAAAGACACATTAAATATATCCATAAATGGCTCAAGGTTGAACATTCTTGATTGTGCAAAGAATTTGGGTTTATTTCTTGATACTGAATTAAGGTTTAAAGAACATCTTAAGAAAATATTTCAGCATACATTTCTTTCTTTAAAAATGTTATATAACAATAGACACGTGTTAAGTTTCAAACTAAGAAAGGATCTGTGCGAGTCTCTCGTTCTGTCCAAATTCAATTATTGTGACTTCGTTTATGGTTTTTGCCTGGATGCTGAAAGTAGATCTCGAATACAGAAAGTTCAGAATGCCTGTTTACGTTTTGTGTATGGTGTGCGAAAGTTTGATCATATTTCGCATTTATATAGGGTTATTAATTGGCTAAGGATGGATGAGCGTAGGATCCTTCATTTTTGCACATTCCTCATCAAAATAATGAATAACGCGGATTCCCCTCTCTCGATTCGTGAGCGTTTGCTTTTTCGTCATGACATTCATGATAGGGGGGTCAGGGGGAGGGGTAAGTTGACCATGCTTCATCATCAGAGTGCCATGTTCCAGCGTTCATTTTCTTTTAATGCTGTCAAATACTATAACTCGTTGCCCACTGAAATGTTGCTTTTGAATGCGGATTTATTTCGAATAAAATACAAAAAATATCTTTTGCACATACAGAATCACTGAAATTTATATTTAATGCATTTTTCTTTTTCTTTTTTTTTTTTTTTTTGTTTTTCTTTTTGTTGTTGTGAATGTATTAGGATCAATTTAAATTTGGCTCTTTATCGTTGTTTGCTGTTATGTATTTTTTTTTTTTAATGTTGGTTATGAAGTCTATTATTATCTAATTATTAATGACTAATAAGTATGTGTTATTTAATTTTTTTTTAGTAATTGGTTACGAACATGAAAATTTTTATTTAATTATTAATAATCAATAAAATCAACTTAGCTACTTAAAGTATGCGTATATGACTGGTTCAGTGGAGTAGCTATCGTAGCTAGACTGCGCCAGGCTTTTATGCTGCCTCATATATTTATTTTTTCTTGCAGTATTTTTTTTACTATTATATATATTTTTTTTTTGTTTTGTATTCTGCTATAATTTCTGATGTTATTTTGAAATAAAAGACGTTTATTATTATTATATTATTATTATATGCTCTTTTTGGGTCAAGCTTAAAATGGTAAAATCTAAATTTGAAAATTTTCGCTAGCTTAAGAGATACGGGGGAGAATCAAGAAATTTACAATTTCAAAATTACCCTATATTTTCTTAGTTAAAAGAGATACAGAAACATATTTTATACAGAAGTTCCTTTATATTGATTGTTGAATAATCTGCCGTTTTCAGTATACGGGGTCGGTAAAAAAGTTATCGGCGAACCTAACCTCATTTTTTTAAATGGAACATCCTGTATATTTTAATCTAAAAAGATACTATTTTAAATTCTCCTTTCAAATATATACACACCATGAATGGATCATATTGGTTTTCTAGGCAACACTTTATTACTTTGAAACGAAATAAAAGATTCAGATTAAGATGAAAAATAACGGTAATCATCGCAAATTTTCGGAATATGTCCTTAAATGGCTACCGTCTTTCCGGATAGTGAACAAAATATACATTCTGTGCCATTTTTTCGTTTTTTCCACTTTCAATATAAACTGATATCATATCAAATTTTTCAAAATGTTGTAAGGTCATTTTTGCAAATGAATATATGTAAAAATAAATTTGACATTATATTTTAATAGTCAACATAGTTGTTTCTATGATATAAGCTATTGTTTCATGGTCTACTGTGGTTTAAAGTAATAAAGTTTAAATATATCGCCTAGGAAACCAATGTTATCAATGGTGTGTTATATATTTGAAAAGAGCATTTAAGATACTATCCTTTTAGATTAAAATATACAGGGTTTCATTTAAAAAAAGAGGTTTGGTCCGATAGCTCCTTACATGACCCCGTATACTTATTCTGAAAACGGCAGATTATTCAACAATCATTATAAAAAAACTTCAGTATAAACATTTTTCTGTATCTCTTTTCACTAAGAAAATATAAGGTAATTTTGAAATTGTCAATTTCTTGATTTTTCCCCGTATCTCTTAAGGGAGCGAAAATTTTCAAATTTTGATTTTACCGTTTTAAGTTTGACCAAATAGAGCACATGACACCTACATTACTTTTTTGATAGCGCTAACAATTACGGGGGTACCCTATAAAAGTGTCGAGAATGGGACACCCTGTACATCTCGTGAGACGTATAGCTTGTCGTTTGGATCTGTGGCTACGCGGTATCAGTAATGGGGAAGGAAGCCAACAGGCCATAGGGACAATCCATGGGCGTGCTACTAATATTTTAAAATTAAATATAAAAATACTAAAATCTATAACACAATCTTGTTTATAAACTAAGTCTAAACAAGCAGAATTTTTTATGAAGAATGGGTTTTGGTCGTAAAATCAATAATAAAAAATTTACCCATATTTGACGATAGGCCTTAATAAATTCATGTTTTCTTCTTAATTCGGTATTTAATTTGATAATCGTAATCGTAACTGTTATTATTTTTGCAAGCAGTACAAAGTATTTTATTATATACAGGGTGTCCGGGAAAAGGAGGTCAATCCATTAACCATATATTCCTTGAGCAAAAATAATATTACTTTTATAATGCCATTTTTTATTCTTGACTCTCATGTGCGATATACAGGGTGTTAAAGTTTGAAATTAAAAACTGATTTTTTTGAATAGTTCGAGTATTTAATGAGATATTAATTTCAAATTTTTTACATTGCGTCAGCCTAAAAAGCTACATCATTTAGAGGAACAAAACAAGAAACTTTTGTCAAATACTCAAAATAGGGGGGTTCAGTTCCCGCTGACCACCCCTAATTTTAAGTGGGTGCGCCAGTGACTTCCAAACTATATTTTTTTAGGTAATCATTTATTTTTGATTATTTTTTCTCCCTTAAAAAATTTCGATCAAATCATGTGTTTTGGAGATAATTTGAAAAGCATGGATCCTTACCAGATACCAGCGCGGCCGACGGTAATCCAATAATTTTCAAATGCTAAATCAAGTCAGCCGTTGTGGCATTACCATGGATACAAGATATAATTAAGTAAAACTTTGCAATAAGTGACAATACCGAAAACAAAAGACTAACCAAAAATAAGGACAGTGGCGTACAGATAAAAACCTGTAGTACTAATTCAGTTAAATGAAATTAGTTTATTGACCTACTAAGAACTTACTATTGCTAATCTTCATATAACAGTAAACACCATTGTTATCATTCATTCTTAAGACAATAATTTACTATTACTTATTAAATAAATTTGAAACATCATAACAAGATAACAAATACTCAAAACATATTATTTTCGAAAGGAGTATAATAATCGTCGCGACATCTCGCGGTGGTACATAAAAACGGCGAAACGCGTCTGGGTATTAGTCTGACGAAGAAAAATGGGAACAAATTTCTATATTCAAATATTATTTTTTAAAATTAACGTTAGTAACAAAAAACAAACAAAAAATAGTCTAAAGGAATTGCTCGATATGACCATTCATTCATTCATCATTCCATTTTTTTGAATACACATGCGAGCTCTCTTTATTAAAGAAAATCTTAACCTTTGAAAAATATGTGGTTTTAACCTGAACTGCTATCCAGCTTGAAGTATTCTTTCTATTAAATGATTCTCGCTCAAAATCGGAACCATATACACAAAATCTTTCATACACCCCCAGACTGAATAGTCCAAAGGAGTAAGGTCTGGGGAACGGGATGGCAATTTAACATGAGCATCATGGCCCCGACCAATCCAGCGATTAGGAAAGATTTGGTGTAAATAGTTCCTAACATTTATAGCAAAATGCGGGGGAGCACCGTCTAGTTGAAACCAAATATTTTGTCTTGCTATTAGAGGCAAATCATCAAGTAAATCGGGCAGTGTGTTTTGAAGAAATAGTAAAAATTAATTACCAGTCAAATTTCCTGGTAAAATTACAGGACCAAGAAGAAAATTATTTACGACACCTGCCCACACATTGACTTTAAAATTTACTTGATGATGCGTCTCTACTATGGCATGAGGATTTTCTTCTGTCCATATGTGTGTTATGAATATTTGTTATCCCGTTTCTCGTAAATGAAGCTTCATCAGTAAACAAAATGTGTCTGAAGAAACGTACATCTCGGTTATTCATTTCACATAACCATCTACAAAATAAAAGCCTTGCTTCAAAGTCTTGAGGCAAAAGAGCGTGCACTTTTTGAATATGATACGGGTAAAGCTGCTGACCTCGTAAAACATGGTGTACCTCAGTTTTCCCAATGCTTTCAATCTGCCTAGACAAAACCCTGGTACATATGTTTGGTGTCTCTTCGACAATTCTTAAAATATCCTCCTCTTGGCCTGGCCGAATTACACGAGGCCTGCCGCAATTACCTCTCCGATCCTCGCGAAAATGTCCAGTCTGTCTAAGTCGGTTCACTAAGTTAGAAAAATATCTCCTTTTTGGGTGAACTCGATCTGGAAATTTTTCTGCATAGCGCCTAGCAGACAAACTAGCGTTGGAGTTACATTTTCCTATTCGAGAAATGGAAATTAATTTTTAGCATTAACGATAATATAAATCTTACCCATCATTAAAATCATATCCGTCATTTCAGAAAACGGTAATAAATGTTCTTGTCTAACATCCATATTGTTTCTTTTTTACTTGAAAGAAGACTTATTAATTAAAAAACTTTTAAATCTTAAAACACAGTGAAAAGTAATATTTAATTTGACAGCAAATAAAACAACGATGCCGTATCCATGGTAATGCTACAACGGCTAACTTGATTTAGCATTTGAAAATTATTGGATTACCGTCAGCGGCGCTGGCATCTGGTAAGGATCCATGCTTTTCAAATTCTCTCTAAAACACATGATTTGATCGAAATTTTATAAGGGAGAAAAAATAATCAAAAATAAATGATTACCTAAAAAAATATAGTTTAGAAGTCACTGGCGCACCCACTTAAAAATAGGGGTGGTCAACGGGAAATACACCCCCCTATTTTGAGTATTTGACAAACATTTCTTATTTTGTTCCTCTCAAAAGATGTAACATTTTGTGCTGACGTAATGTGCCAAATATTAAATTAATATCTCATTAAATAGTCGAATTATTAAAAAAAATCAGTTTTTAATTTCAAACTTTAACACCCTGTATATCGCACATGAGGGTCAAAAATGAAAAATGGCATTATAAAGGTAATATTATTTTTGCTCAAGGAATATATGGTTAATGGATTGACCTCCTTTTCCCGGACACCCTGTATATTAATTAAATTTACATAACTGTTTTAAACTCTAAATAGAACTTTTCGATAATGCGTCTTATTAAATTAATGTCAAATTTTAATTTCTCTATAAATGATAAACGAGGCCTTTTTTCTTGTCGGGAGACGATAACAACTTTTCAGGATTATTTGCTTTGCTTCATCTTCCTGGTGACTTTTTTTTTAATCACGCTAATACCAGCTCCTGTATACATCGAGACCCTGTCCAAATTTATTTTTAACGGCAAATTAAATGCATTATTTCTGGCTTCCTCATCACAAACATAATAAACATTAGCAATAATTTCCCGAGATTGGCCATCCAAAATTTTTCCACGAATATATGCCATTGCAATACAAAGAAAAACGCAAAGAATTTTTTTTTACTATTTGCCCTATTAATTATAAAATACACGTCACCTCCACCGCTCGCTGCCGCTGGTCAAAAATCATAGCGCGTCTGCGCATAGCAGCGCCATGTGTCTGGCGTATGTCTGCGGAGGCGTGTCCAAATCAATCGCATATTATATTTTTGTCTCTGTTTAATGCTGTGAAACAAAATAGAGGCGGAAGTGATCTTATTATTCGACTGAATGTTTGGACTAAATGCATATTCACATGTTGTCAGATTTGCTAGTAAATAGGTAATTCAATTAATATTTTAATTTCGTCTGGTAATTAAAATTAGTGAGGTGTGAAAATATTAATTAAAACTCAAAATACCTCTGTTTTTCGGCCTGAATAATAATATTTTCTAACTTTTTAAATATTAGGTTAAATTGTGTATTCATAGCAGGTATAAATAATAAATTTCATAAAACTTATTAGATTTTTGGTAACTAATTTGACAACATCGATAATATCTCGTCTGCATTCTTTAAATAGTTTTGGTAGCCATAGAACGAAACGACAAGCTGTATTTGGGAGGAGCTAAAAATGATAAAAGCAGATCTTAAAAATATTCGCTGGTTTAAAAGATACGATGGCAAATTGAAAACTTGTCGATTTTAGGTCTTTGTTGAGGCGTGATACTTCATGCGGTCTGCGAAGATGTGCGTCGGCAGCCGATGTTTGTGCATTCAAATAGAAAGATGAGATAAGTGTGCTATCGTCAGCAAAGCTAAATATCGGATTTTTAGAAGGTCGTTAATGTAGAGTAAGAAGAGAGTGGGAGACAATATGGACCCTTGAGGAGGCATTGATGGTGAAGGTGTCTGAGAGAAATCCGATACAAATTAGACTGGACTTACACAATATACTTTTTTGCAACACTGTTTTTTGCTGTTAAATTCCTTAATTTTTTTTATAACAAGTGAAAAAATGAAACCATAATCAAATAATATTCCGAACTATTCTGAAGTTTAATATAAAAAAATTATTTGCGATTTTCTCATTTTCGCTTCAAACGGGTATAGTATCTGCTTCTACTTCCACAGGCCACAATTGAGTATCTGATAAAGTTTTCAAGGGTCTTCGATTATACCCCTTTTTTCCTACTTAACCCACATCGTATGTCTTATCTTATTTATATGGGTCCCTACATAAACACTGTGTGTTTTCGTTTATACGTGTGTAAAAATAGTTTTAATAAAACCCTTCTTTCGGTTTCGTCTATCGTAGTTACGTAAATTTTATCTTTTACCATACAAATTTATCCTTCAGGTTACAATGAATATAACACGGAGGATAAATGTAATGCTGCCACTCCACATCAAAATAAGCCGGAAAGAAGATGTACTTTATTCCCGCATAGACGTGAGCTACGAATAGGAAAATTCAATTTTTTCAATGTTGTTTCCTGTGAAGTTATTCAATTTGGTGACAAGACAAATATTTATGCATTTCGGTAAACCGTTTTGTTCCGTAAACTAAAATTGCAATACGGAAACACTTTTTTTATATTTACAAATAGGGAAAATAAAGTTATGTTTATTTTAAAAACATTGCCTAATATATTGTAGGTAAAAAAGGTAAACACGGAACTTTTTTCTATCTACGTTATTAAGTTAATTGATTTTTATAGTCGTTTTTCATTATAAACGTAAAATAGGATTTTGTAAAAAAAACATATTTGCTTATCATAAAAAAAAAATTAAAATTAGATTCAAATACCAATGTATGGAAAAATTATTTCCCAGACCACCCGATGATACCTTATACAATAAGGGCGTATTTAGTCTATACAGTAGCACTTTAAATACTATTTTAGATTGAATGGTACTACCAAAAAAAGGAAGCCTTTTCCATGAATAGGATGCAACCACCTGCAGACCGATTTCGAACTCTTTTGTTCTCGTCAGTACAGGGTAGGTGTACATACCTATCATCAGAGAAGACTCTAATACTTCACGCTGTATTATCAACGAAAATACAGAGGGCAGCGCCATCTCTTAGCAGTCCCAAAAAATCTGAACTGACGTTAGTTGAATAAATCAAAAATAAAAAGTCTATACTTTTCAGGTGGTATTAGTATAGACTTTTTATTTTTGATTTATTCAAATAACGTCTGTTTAGATTGTGTAGGACTGCTAAAAGATGGTGCTGCGCGCTGTATTTTTTTGACTACCGTTGACATTACAACGTGAAATATTAGAGTTTTCTCTGATGATAGGTATGTACACCTACCCTGTACTGACGAGAACAAAATGCTCTCCCCTCAGAGGCGGCTCGCCAGATATTTCAGATTTATTAAATTTTACTCCCCAAGTACCTACCCATAAAGGTATAATATAAATGGGGAGACAAAACATGCCATTCATAAAACTTCAGATTTTCATATAACTTAGAAGAAGATGGCTTTAAAAAATGGCAACGCTGTAATCAGGTACACGTTTAGACCATTTCGATCTAACATTTGTCATAAACAGGTAAGCGTTGTAGGTAGTTTTTACAGAAATTCAGATAATAATCCATATTTTCGCAATATTTACTTAAAATATAGAATTAGCTACACCACTGCTTAACCTATAAAAAAACAAAACCTCATTATTCTCACTTACCGACGAAATATTAATCCGGGGTTAGAATAGTCGAATTTCCTGCACACCACGCACTGACCAACCATTGTAGATCGCTAATAAATAGCTCTAAATAGTTTTAGCTCGAAGAAACACTAAAAATTAATCCAAAACACAAAGAAATATAAAAGCAGCAGCGATAAACCGGTAATAATACCCCCGGCGAAAATTAATGAAATTTGTGAACTTCAGGGTCATTTTTACACTAGCAGGTAAAAATGAGCAAACAGTGTTGCCACTGTGTTCTTTACAATATTGCAATTTTATGTTCTTGGGATAATCTTATACTTTTCGGTTTCAAACGCAGATGGTACATTTAGGACTTCAGTACAGACTTGGCATCATTGATAACATGTATAATTCTGACAATATAAAAACAATTCTGTCTATTTATTAAGTAAATGTTTTTGAACTATATTAGTTAATTCAACCTTAAGACAAAACGTTATTTTTGCGATAATCCGGCCATCGCGGACTATACAGGGTGTTCCTTAATGATGTGCTAATATTTTAGGCTGTGATTCCTTATGTGATTTTATAAAGAAAAGTTCATATGAACATATTATGACCGCAACGGCTTAAATTTTTTGCTAGTGTGTTGAATTTTTATTTTTCAAGTGGTTATTTTTTAATATCTCCGAATGTACTTTAGATATTATTTTCAATTTCGTTATGTGTTAATAGGATATAGAACCAACAATTTTAGTTAGAAAAGTAATTCAATTGTTCCTCCAGTGGCGTCCCTGCAAACATGTCCTCTGATATTTTTTACAAAAAATATGGTACGCCACTGACATTTTTCCATGTGGATATTATTTCTGATTAGCCTGGTCAATTCTACATGAAAACGGTCTCTTGAGTTTTTCTCGTCGGACGCACCGTTCTTGATTAAAACCACTAAATTCATATTGAAACTCATTATTATTAACATTGATAAAATAATTAATGATAAATTTTGTTTCATAAAAATTGTTGGAAATGGCCACTTTCACTTAAAAGGCATGCTTCCGCCCCTCTTCGAATCGAATTGCCCACTGGCGTACCATCTTTTTTGTAAAAAATATCAGAGGACATGATTCCAGGGACGCCACTGGTGAAACAATTGAATAATTTTTCTAACTAAAATTTGTGGTTCTATATCCTATTAACACATACTAAAATTGAAAATAATATCTAAAGTACTTCAGGAGAAATAACCATTTAAAAATAAAAATTAAACACCCTGTAACAAAAAATTTAAGCCGTTGTGGACATAATATGTTCATATGAACTTTTATTTATAAAATGACCTACGGAATCACACCCTAAAAATATTAGCACGTCATAAGAAACACCCTGTATAATAAACCATTTCCATAACGCCTTAAAATATCTATGACGGTAATCTAAGACGTATCATAGTAGCTCTATGCATGGCAGCTGTTAATCTGGCATAACTGGTTCCAATTTTAACTAACTATTTGGTAACAAAACCATTTTAAAATTTCTCGTAATCTGAAAGCACGTTTCTTATCATTTATGAGTTACTAAAACTTTTTAAAATATTTTATTTTTGGAGGTTAATAATCTTCTTCATAGTTATTAATTACTGATGAAAATGATGTTGATGAGGTGTTGAAAAATTCATTTAACTGAATCCAGACAAAGAATAATTTTTGAATCATCAACTCACCAAATCACTTTAATTATCAACCAATCGACACCACACTGACGTTTTACTTAAAATTACAACATTCTATGTCATAGGTAACTAGAAAAGGACAGTGTTAAAATACAACGCGCCCTGTATAGTCGATAATAATTTTAGAAGAATGTTTTCCTCTAACTTTAATGGTACAGGAGAAATTTGCCTTTGCACTAATCGGCCACCCTGTAGATCGAGGTGGTTCCCGATGGCATAATAAGCAATTTTTATACCACCCTGTATCACATTAGGCTTTAGAGCTCAGTTAATAATCTACATTCAATAGAATTTGATTTATACCCCTATAGGTATATAAAAACAAATTACTGTTAAGCTATAGTCATTTTCATTCAGGGTATTGAAAAGGGCTTATAAGTGTATTTCCTAAATCTTAATTTTTCTCTATATTCGGAAAAAGCATTTATCAAAGCTTTCAGAACTCCAGCAGCGTAATCAATTGAATACACAAAATCATATCTGGATTGGCTGTTAGGATTCTTTTGTAAGTGAGTTTGAAGTGGGTATACAAAGGCAACTCTAACAACCCCACCTATATAAATTTCCCGAGGAAAACCGTCGTCGCTTTTTCTTTAAGAAATCGGTTCTTTAGTGGCTCGATCGAAATTCCATTTAGCACTGTGCACAATGCCTGAAAATTCCGATCTCGTTTCAAGTGCTTCTTGGAACCGAGATATGGTGATAATCGAGTAGTGTGAAAATGAAAGATATGCGTTGTTAGAAGGATTTAAATCCGCAGATAATAAGAGCGTTTAGATAAATTTTAACGATAAAAAATACTCAGTATTAGGGTCAATTTTACGTGATTGGAAATGATTGGTTTATACAAACATTACAGATATTGTATGCCCAGGCGTTTCTGAACACCGGAAGGACTGCGAGCAAGAAATTAGTTAATTGTGTTGTAAAAATCGTTAACAGAAAAGAATTGTAATTTCTCAATTATTAAAACAAGTAAAATTACCAGTAATATAATAAATTTTAATATAATAATGGTATTATCAAATCCACCTAGACAATCGTGAAGATGTGTAAAAATGACCATTTTCCACAATATTTCAATAAATAGAAAAAATCTCTATTAAAAAAAAAAGTTAATCTACCGCAACCAATTTTGGGACATACATACTGATAAGTTCATCATTGTTTGAGCTTATGGGATAATATTAAGTTTAGCCAGGGCTCGCACATCGGTCCTATTTTGTTCATCATCTTCATAAACGATGTTCTGCAATGTTTCTAGTCATCTTACTGCCTTATTTATGCGGATGCCCTAAAGTTCTATTCCATTGTCTCACCGGGGAGCAATCATATGCAGAGGGACCTGGACAATTTTATTAACTGGTGCAAAAAGAATCATCTGAATCTTAATGTATAGAAATGCAAGGTTTTACGATTCTTCAATTGTACAAATCCGCGTGAGTTCCGAGTGAGTCCTATGGTATCAATGATGTCAATTTGGAAGTTGTATCACATTTTAACGACCTCGGGGTAACATTTCAAAGCGATTTATCTTTTGTTATACATGTGGATAACATTGTTCGGAAGAGTTTTAGACTGTTGGGTTTCCACCAAGAGACATAGAACGCATATTTTTGACATCGAGGCCATGATAGCCCTCTACAACGGTGTGGTGATTAGTGTTCTGGAGTATTGTTCAGTATTATGGAGCCCCATTGATCAAATCCATATTGGCAGACTGGAAAGGGTACAAAATACGTTTGCAAAGTATCTGCTATTCCCATATGATGGCGTTCCTTATGACACGAGGCTGCTCCTGTGTGGTTTGCAATCACTAGAATATCGGAGAAGAAAAGCACTTTTTTCTTTATACTGAGGAAGCGCTTCCGGACCATTGCTTATATGAACTCTTTTTCTTTTTTCATGTATTCTATCTACCATAGAAGTTGGTAACATCATATTAACACCCCGTATATGTATATTATTATATACTTAGTGTAACTTATATTAGTGTGTCTGTTTAAAGGTCGTAGACAATGGTGTTTCTTGAATAATAGAAAAGTTTTGGACTTGCATTGTCTTTATTTGTTATATATCACAACGTTTCAACTGGTAAGTATCTCCAGTCGTCTTCAGGTGAATACTAAATAAGAAAAGTAACTACAGGTCTATTTATACTAGCTATGTGCACTGAAGCATAATTGAGATGGGTGCAGTCGTGCGTTCAGTTTTGCGCGATATTAGTAATTCTAAGCTTACATCTACTTAACAAGGGCTTCCAGATATTTCTTAAATCTAATGAAGGTTTACTAAAACAGCCAGGGTTCTGGTGTATGGTAGCAGCTTCCTTGAACTTCCTCCAGTGTGGTTCTTTGAGCAGGATTTCGGCTTCTGTCCACCTGATGTGATGGCCGTGTGTCCAGGCATGGTCAGCTGCACCAGATTTTTCAGTTTCTCCTTTTTGAGTGTTGTTTATGTGTTCTTTAATCCTTGTTTTCAGTGGCCGTAGTGTTTCCCCAATATACGATTGGCCACATTCGCAGGGGATCTGGTAGACACAGTTTTTCCTATCTTTCTGGCTAGTTGGTTTCGTCTTTGTTAGATGGCTTCTTAAGGTGTCTCTCGAGCTGAATACCGTTCTGATGTTGTATCGTTGTCCTAGTCTTCTAATTCTCTCGGATATTCCTTTGACATATGGAATGTTGAGTACTGGTTGAGCCTCTTTTGTCTCTCCTTTTGGTGTCTTTGGCCGAGTCTTACGATTTTCCAAAATTTTATCAACTAATTTCGTGGGATAGCCATTTTTGTTGAGGTCGGTCTTGATGTGGTCAGTTTCTGTTGATTTGAGTTGCAAATGGTGATTGCTCTATCCACAAGCGTTCTTACTATCCCATGTTTTGTGTTGTTTGAGTGATTTGATGTATAATTCAGATATTGACCTGTATGAGTAGGTTTCCTGTACACTGAAGTTTCGATGGTGTTGCCATTTCTCTTTACATTGACATCTAGGAAAGGTAGTTGATTGTTGTCTTCTTTCTCCATGGTGAATTTGATTGTCGGTGCGAAGCTGTTTATGTGCTGTAGGAATTCCTTGAGTTCATCATCGTTTCCATTCCAAATAATAAAGGTGTCATCGACATATCTCAGCCATGTTTTTGGTTTCTTTGTTGCTTGTTTTATTGTTTCAGTTTCAAACCATTCCATATAAATGTTGGCGATTATCGGCGAAAGAGCAGAGCCCATCGGTAATACCAATATTGGACATTATTATGCCTGGACACACGGCCATCACATCAGGTGGACAGAAGCCGAAATCCTGCTCAAAGAACCACACTGGAGGAAGAGGAAGTTCAAGGAAGCTGCTACCATACACCAGAACCCTGGCTGTTTTAGTAAACCTTCATTAGATTTAAGAAATATCTGGAAGCCCTTGTTAAGTAGATGTAAGCTTAGAATTACTAATATCGCGCAAAACTGAACGCACGACTGCACCCATCTCAATTATGCTTCAGTGCACATAGCTAGTATAAATAGACCTGTAGTTACTTTTCTTATTTAGTATTCACCTGAAGACGACTGGAGATACTTACCAGTTGAAACGTTGTGATATATAACAAATAAAGACAATGCAAGTCCAAAACTTTTCTATTATTATATTAGTGTGACACTACATGGACATTATTTACGACGCATGTAACTCGCAGCGTTCCAGCCTGATATATAAGCCATTTAAATTCACCAAACTAGATGGGCGTTTTTTTCCGTCGATAATTGAGCGTTTCAACAGCGTGAGCATGTTCAACGCGACCGGGAGCGTATGTTTGAGAAACCCCTGCGCCGCGCCGGTCGGGCTTATTGTTTGGCCAGTGGCTTCTGACCATCGGCATCGCATCGGCAGGAATACGAGAAAAATTTCATGAAGTGAATCATACGCTGCTTGAAAATCGCTGTTCGTGTAGTTTATGGAGCAAGCGAAAATATGCAGGGATCCATCCGTCTAGTTTCCCAAGTAAGCTACGATCGATTTGATAGAACTGTGCTTCAAAGACAACATACGCAGGCAGCAGATTATGTCGCGTTGAACTTACTCAGTTTTAAAGAGAGGGTGTTTTGTTAAAAATAAAACTCAGTTCATGTTAGGGACTTGATAGGTAAAGGCACTCAAATTGTATCTTAAGTACTCTAATTAAAAATGGCAAGAAATTACAATTGTTTACTAGCTATCCTTATTGAGGAAGATGAAGGAGGATAAAGATCTTCTTTTAAATTTCGGTCACCAAAATAAAAGTGAAAAGCGAAGTATTTTCCAGTAGATGTTTGGGGCGAGCTTATAAATGAATAATTGACTGTGTACATTGGAGGATATTCTCGCACGAGATCAACCAATTTCTCGTCTTGTTCTGGAAAGAACTTGCTTCCCATTTTGAAATGTGTGATAAACATTATCAGTCGTCTTCAGGTGAATAATGAATAAGTTACTAAAGTACTAGATTTATACTACTTAGGGGGTGCTAAACAGTGAAGATTTTGAGTTATAAGGGCTGCTATGATTTGTAACTGTGATCATTGCAAGTGGTGGCCATAGGTTCTAGAGTAGAATGCTGCACCGGATCTGTTTGCTTCTCCTTTTCATGTCTGGTTCTGATGTTCTCTGATCCTTATTTCAAGTGGTCGTAGAGGTTCATCAATATAGGATTGTTCGCACTCGCAGGGTATTCTCTACGAACAAACCCGAGCAAACCTGAGCAACCCCACGGCCACCACTTGCAGGAACAGTTAAAAATCATACTTAAATAGGAACATTGGCGAAAAAGGAAATTCAAGGAATCAGCCATCATAACTCAAAATCCTGATTGATTTGGCAAACACCTTTCTTTAAATATAGGGAATATTTGTTAAGCAAATGTAAGCGTATATTAGGTATGTCATACAGTAGTGACATATGACTGCACCCACCTAGGTCATGCTCAACTAACTTTCCCACCCCCTAAGTTGTATAAATATTCTCGTAACTCAGTATTCACCTGAAGATAACTGGAGATGTTTACTAGTTGAAGCATTGTTACATTAAATAAATAAAGACAATAGAAGTTCAAAATACATCTATCACTTAATGGTAAAGATTGTTTCACGAAAAATGGATACGACTTAATGATTTCCTGGGTCGGTCTCATTGTGTCGACAAGAGCTTGGCAATAAACAAGTGCAGTATGAAGGGACGGACTAAGGAAAACAAGTAATGATATGATTATAT
This sequence comes from Barypeithes pellucidus, assembly GCA_963991005.1. NCBI lineage: Eukaryota > Metazoa > Arthropoda > Insecta > Coleoptera > Curculionidae > Barypeithes > Barypeithes pellucidus. The sequence continues at coordinate 76,251,174 of OZ022556.1, forward strand.
TAATGTAATCAAATGAAATAACATTTTTTTTTAATATTACTAGTCATATTTATTTACATTTATAATCTCATTCTATAGATAGTTCTGTTTCGCTATCGCTATCCTCATCAAAATTAATTATAATTGGATTAATTATACGATCCAGACTAATATACGAATTTTCTACAGTTATTACGTGACGGACTGAATTTTTCCAACTACCTGGGGGAATATCATTAAAGCATTTTCGTATTAATTCTACAACACTATAACTTAAAGTCGGAGAAATATTTTCAGACCTAACCAGTGATTTTAACTGGTGCCACATATGCTCTATGGGGTTAAAAATGCAATAATAGGGTGGAAGCCGTAGCACTGTATGTCCAATTTCTTCTGCCAATATGTCACAAACATATACTTTTTTTATACAAAATGTCTTTAAAACTTCTAAAAGATCACTTTTTTTATAACTTTCTTCAAAATATATATCATTCGCCGCCATGTAGTTCTGAATCTCCAATTTTGTATTATTTGAGCTTGGAGCTTTATGTAATTGGCGACTGTGATAGCTCGCATTGTCCATTACTATCACGCTATTCTGAGGAATGTTTGGTAAAAGACAATTCTTGAACCATTCCTCAAAAACTAACAAATTTTACCACAAAAAGATATTTAAATATAAATTAAGCAACCTAACCTACCTGATGTGCCTATATTTAATTATAATTATTACAATCCGGTCCTTTCCACATAATAATAACAAACGGTCATAAATACTGGGATCGTCACAGGTACTTTTACTGCAGTCATTAAGTTATATCCATTTTTCGTGAAACAATCTTCCCACATTTGGCTATATTGCCGGGCCATCCGAAATATATTTCCACATATGGCTGGCAATATTACCGTAAAGGTGTTACCAGCTTAGCATCATCTTAAGAAAGGTTTATTTATATTTTTTTTTTTTAACCTCGCGACTAATACTTATAATTAAAAATTAATTATTATTTTTAATAATTCCGTGAACTGGGATTTCTGTTATTAATTACCACCAAAATAATATAGAAAATGTTTATTGAAGAAGAAGAGTAATAAATTGCCCATGGGAAATAAAGGAAAAATTTTCTTCTTTTATAAGAATACCATTACGATATACAAGATAAGCTGATTCAAATCATTTCTTTACCTATAAAACTACCAGCCTATAAAACCACACCTTGATTTTTATTGACTCGAAAAACAGTGAGCACCATTTATTCCGTTTTTATTATTGTAACGGATCAAAACAATAAAACTTAGATTTTATTGATCATTATTTCAATTAGGATTATCAAGAACATGGCAGTTTCATACTGTTACGGCACTAACGTGTCGTTTCAAGCTCTAAAATGTTGGTTCATTAAAGTTAACCATGTATATATATAGAAATGTCAGTTTTTGTTGTTTGTGTTACTTACAGTTACAGGCAGAAGTTACGCAGCTTATGGGAACATTTTTTATTGTTAGTTTAAATAATCTTCGTTGGTATAATTAATTTTCAAATGGTCCCAGCTTTTTATACACTCTAACAATTGGTCTAGTTTAGGACACCAAGATCTTAGTCTCAATAACAAGAAAATTTAGTGAGATTGGCGATAAGAGGAAATTTAGTATCGAAAGCCAAATTTTATTGCTACGATTATTCTAGTTTAAGTCACTAATAACTCTTTTTAAGTCAACCAAGTACTTCTAGTACCCGAGAGAATAAATATTTATGATAACCAATATAGTTAGTTATTAGAAGCAACATCATATTGTTGTTTCAACAATTGTGTTTGTTAATAATTATTACCTATTTTATTGTTAAAAAAAGAGCAAAGAAATATTAAATACCAATGTATGGAAAAATTATTATTTTTCCAGTCCACCCGATGATACCTTATACAATAAGGTAAGGTATAAGGTATTTTCTCTATACAGTAGTACTTTAAAATAAGTACTACCAAGAAAAGGAAGCCCTTCCCATGGATAGGATGTAACCACCTGCAGACCGGTATCGAACTCTTTAGTTCTCCTCCGTACAGTGAAGGTGTAAATCTAATACTTCACGTCGCATTATCAACGGCATCTCCTAGCAGCAAATGGCGGCAGTTGGTGTGATGTCAGGTCTCACATTAACATTATTACTACTATATCTGGCCAATAACAATAACTAAGTAAATTAGTATAGGGAGGTAATTAATAAAAAAGTGTTGGATTCAACATGATAATGTAGTTATGTTAACTAAGAAGTAGTTAAAAATAAGAGTTAGTTCTGTTAACTAGATCATCTTATTCATCGTAATTCAGTTAAAACGAGAATTTGTTTTGCTAACTAAAAATTACTTTTGCATAAGCTAAAACTTTAACAGCAAGATACAATTAGTCTTAGATACCAATGCATTTTTTAGAGTGTATTTCTTTATCGTTTTTCAATGCAGTCATAGCCAGCTCGGATTAACTGAACTTAAAATCCGCAACAAAATGGCCGTATAAAAATATGAAATTGGCAATATTTCAAAAACTGCAAATTTTCGGAAGCGACAACCTATACAAACTTAGTATTATTTTTTATGCTAAATCGAAAATAATTATATAATTTCTGCGTTTCCATTTGAAAATGTAGATTTTTTGCAGTTTTCACAATTTCCTTCGTAACAGGATTCCGGAGTACCTCTAAACGAGGTATCTTCCCAAGCATTTATTCCTGTTTTAGGAAAAAATTGTCAAAAGAAAAAAATCTTTGTAATAGATCTAGAACTCGCGGAAAGTCTATATTTTTTGTTTCGGAAGATTTTTAGATTTAATTTTTTTTACTGCTCTATATAGAAAAAAATTATGGACTTTCCTCGAGTTGTTAACAAAATTTAGACATCTTTCGTTAAGAATTTTTTCTTAAAATGTACCGTTTTCATAGGAAGTGAAGAATAGTTTTTCAGCGCAGAAAATTGAAGTGTAGACCCCGATCACGTGCAGTCTCTTGCTTCCGATTATCGTTGTTTCTGTTAGCGTACCGATTACGGACGCTCGACGCATTCCTCTGCAAGGGAAGATCCAATTCGCCTCGTGCCTTCAAAGCGTGAAACCAACAGGGGTCAAATCGGAGATTTCGACTGACTCCGGCATCCTGTTAATCTTATTGTTTTAACACCCTGTATTAACAGTTATCAAAATATCATAAAAAATCTATCAAAGCAGGTTCATTTCAACAAGAAATTCAACCCAAATAAATAATGTAGGCTTCGTTAGAGCAAGAATTAGTTAACCGGAAGTTCCACCATATTATTGAAAATATTTTAATCTAGTTACCCTCATCAACATTAGCCTTTCCAATTTTTCCCATGTATACTTCTTCATAAAATATACAGAATCGGAAAGGAATTATTAGAACCAAGCGTCTAACGGACAGAAAAGAGAACGTAATATAGCAGCCATAAATTAAATAAAGATCAAAGACATTTCGTTAGGGAAATCTCGTACTCTCACAGGATCAAGCCGTCTACAGAATATCCCTTCCTCCGCAACATCGCGTCATATTGGTTCATGGTGGAAGGAGAAATTAACATGCTTTCAGTTACGACGGGGAATTTTGATTCACTTTATTTAATTTATAATCGTTCTCATTTCTGCCTGTTAGGCGCCTGATTATAATAATTCCTTGCCAATTCTGTATAGATCGAGGCGGTTCCCGGTGGAACACCCTGTATAAGTGGTATTTAATTAAGAGAAGTAATTAAATGGTTTGCCGTTATTAACAGTTGAGCTGCGAAATGATTACTTGGTCAGCAAGAGTTTACAATTGGTCAGTAGAAACAAACATGTCTAGAAGCAGTTTACTTCAGAGGTCCCAGGGCACTGTCAATTTATGTAAGTTTCTTGTGTTTTCTTCTGCCGAATACAGAAGGAAATCGGCAACAAAGGTGTAGCGTGGGCAGGTTTTCACTTATTTCCCCAGGGCACTGTCACGATTCAGAAATGTTTGCTGTCCATAAGTTGTTGACCAACTAGCCATTTTGGCTGACCGATATTTCATGATTCATGTGATAGAAGTAAAAGGTTAAAGGCGGAAATTCTACGTAGTACTAAAGACATCAAAGAACTAACTTTTGCTGCACAAATTAAATTGAGAAAATCGTCAGAGCATTAATAGACATTGGATTCTCAGGATCCGAAGAGAACGGTAAAAGATATACAAGCTTAGTGTATGGCCACAACGGAGCACCGCACAGCGCCCTCGCCTATAGCCTGGTACAATAGCACCGCACAGTAGTGGCCACAACGGCGCACCGACCCTCGCTCATTGCCTTGGCTGTTGACCAACTTGTCTCTCGACATCGAAATATAAACATGGATTGTGTGTTGTCATCTTCTTCCGATGAAGGCTATATATATTACATAAATTACGTTCAGAATTTTACGTGAAATTGGAAAAATCAGTTGATATACAGGATGTTACATTAAAATTTGTTTAATAAGGGTCGTAATTAATTAGAAAAAAATAAGGTATACCGGAATAATTTTTAACATTTTAATTATTATTTTAAATAGTGTTGTCCTATATGTCCAAGTAATGATATAATCAAAAATATCTATATGCATTCTCATATGTTCAAAAAAGCGCTGGGAATATTTCCTTAGATCATTATAAAAGTAATAAAATTCTCCATTGAATCTTGGCTTTACGTTAATGGGATAAACTGGCAATTTTGATTTTTGTTTAAGCATATAAGTACCACTTTGTTATATTAGAGTCTAAGACAATATCTTCTTCATCGGAAGACGATAACAACGCACAGTTCATGTCTATATCTCGATGTCGAGGGACTACTGTGTGAAGCCCAAGCGAGGATGTGCGGTGCTATGGTATCAGGCTAAGGGCGAGGGGCGGTGCGCCGTTGTGGACACACACTTACATAAAAATGTAGGAAGACACGACACACTTCAAGTTTATTTATATCTTTGCACCTAACTAGCCACATACACCATAACAAAATTATTATGCTAATTTTATTAAATCTTTCATTAGAACATAGCCTTTACACTCAAATGAGTCTTCCAATGACGAGGACTCTTGGTCATCATCCTCTGAGTTAGAGTAAAGTTGCATAAATATATTCTAACACATACACCAATAGAACTTACGCATTTTACTTTTTCCTAATCAAATTTACTAAACCTGTCATTAATTAGAGTATTTATTCATTTTAAACAGCTTAACAGTAAAAAAATGTTTGGTCGGATTTTATACCTCATAGTTTCATCCACTTTTAAAAAATTAAAATTGCTGATCCAATATAACAGACAACAATTTTATTCTTTAAATTTCGATAATAACTGACTGGTTTGCGGGAATTTAAAATTAAAGAATGATGAATATTGAATTACCCTTTTCAAATTTTATTTACTATGATGTATCCAATTTTGCAAGTTTCTTCTCGCTATTCATACACTATCTTTTATGTTGTTGTTTCGTTTAAAGAATTAATAATATTTATTGAAGTTTATGGTACCTTACCTAGGTACCTTCCTAATTCAAAAATAATTTATCGAAACGACAGTGTCCTGCTGTTTCCGTATAGCATAAATTTAATTTTTTTTTAAATATTGGTTAGGAAAGATTAAATATTCTGGGTAATCCTTGTTACTAATTCATATAGTCCTTATGTAGAATTTGATATATCTTTGAAAATGTAATATATTCTCGAGATATTCCTAAAGTGGTTAATACGAGATATATGATATGAAGTATTTATGGATGGCTACAAGTAATTTATTAAAATATTTAAAAAATACGATACAAAACAACTGCTTAAACATTTTTGGTGATTCGTTTCAAAAATATGTATTTAATTAATAATAAACCGTCATTTAAATTTAGTTTTATATTTATAGAACTATACCTATAGTATAAACTGTTATTAATTTACTATTACTATCGTGTGGCAAGCGACCGAGAAACCTAATATTGGTGGATATAATAAAATTGATCTTATAGTCATAATCAAATTTATTTTATTGAGAAAGTGTCCTGCATATCCCTAACGAAAATAACACAGTCAATAATTACAGAAGCCGTTAGATATGTTTTCTTGATGAAGAGGATATTGATTGTCTTGTTTCATTTGAAACTTCCCATGTGAAGAGCGAGATGTATAAAAACCATGCAACAACAATAGTATGTTACGTACCGAGCGGGAAAGTGTTTCATTCCTGTCGAGAGAGTCGGTAGTTAACCGAGGCGCGAAACGGCGAGGTTAACTAAATCTCGAGACAGTAATGACACTTTCACCGAGGTTTGTGTACTATATTATTTAAAATCACATCTAACATCCACTTCTTATTATTTTGAATTAAAATTATTAATAAAAGATAAATGCCAGTTTGACTTTTCCATTGAATAATTAGACAGAAATTTCAAATAACTGTAGGTAGTAAAATAACGTAGGTAATAATACACATCAAGATGGTAAATATAATTTTTTGAATATGGTGTCCATGTCACTAAACAATATATTATTTTTTTTAGAAGTGCCTCGAAAGTGCCTCTTTTTATGCTTGTTCTCTTCAACGAAAGTGGCGCTTTCCAGACCTCTCCGAGAGAGCGGGCGCGAAAGTATCGAAGCGCTCTTCATAATTTTTTAACTGATAAATAAATAAAACTAGAGATGTCTAGTGCGGGATTTGAACCCACGACTCTCAGATCGCCAGGCGTACACTCTGCCACTAGGCCACCGAGCCATACATACAAGCGATAATAAATAGCGAAATATATATAAATTTAGTTTTCAGTTAATTTTTCAAAGATGTTTTAGAAAAATGTCTGAAGAATTTCTTAATTTATTTGGCCTCGGACACACACATAAAAAAAATACGGTACATATCTCGGGCCGTCGGCGTCGGAGGCTTTACTGACTCATGCGTAAAAGAGTCTTTTGGGCCCTTGATACGTAATTTACTATTTAACAACAGAAAAATGAAGATGATGAATTTGATTTTGCTGCTACTCCACCACAAATTTGAGAAGCAGCAAGAATAGTAGAAGAAGCCAACTAGAAGCCGCCCGAGATATTATTAGCATTTTCAAAAAAGTGTGTTCGTATATTATTTTGAGATATCGATTTTTAAAAAAATTACAAAAAAATTATTTACTTTCCACCAGGGTGGAAAGCAAAAGTAAAGAAACGTCAACTTTCCACCTTTCAAAGATAGATGAAATGTAATTATTACATGCATGAAATTGATCATTTTTACACATATGCGCGTTTGTCTAGTTTGATTTGATAGCACTATGCCTAACATTATATTAAAATTTATTATATTGTTGGTAAGATTAGTTGTTTTAATTAGACATGATTTTTTTTCTGTTAACCAGTTTTACAAAACTAATGGCAACATACACTAATTTTTGATTGGATTACTTCCGATGATCAAAACTGACTGGGCATACAATACTTATTAAGAGTTGTAAGGCTTAGCAGATGATAAAGTAACCCGAGATATTTATCAAACTATTAATAATTATTACCTTATTATTAATATTTGTTACGGTTAAAATACGTCGAGCAATTTTACTGATCAAAATAAAAAATTTCAGTTAATTTTGAAAATTTTATGATATGATAAATTTTTTCCTTGTATATAAAATGCTATCGATCAACATATGCCTCTTTATTGTGAACTAATGAAAACGTTTCACGGCGTTTCTGGGGCAACTGACGTATTATGTTGGTATAATCTAATCTAGAAATGAAAAGTAAAGTTTTCTTAAATGTATTTTATTCAATGTCTTGTTTTTAGGTATATTTTAATAAAGCTTAAAATTGACACTATGGTAATAGCTATTTTGCAGTCTAGTGCAAAAAGTTGTTGTTTGTTGTTAAGTTTTGTTATCGCAGTGGTTTGTATATCTTTTCTTAAATTTCATGTAATAACACAACTGGGTTAGATAAGGAAATCAGCTCCAAGGTATATAGGGTCTTGTTTGCACTTGTTGTGTATCTAGGAAACTATCAATTTATGCAACTTTCTTGTAATTTTTTATAAGTTTAAAGTAGGCAGGTACCTGCCTATTTGCTTCAGTAGCTTATAATGTTTCATTGAATACAATTATTCAAATCGAGAATCGAGAATTATTTCTACACAAGGTTATAAATAAGGGACTAGATCTAATTTCTAGGTAAGGTTGAACCAAAGTAAGATGTCAGTTATCATGATCTCATTGTCTCATTGGCCGCAATAAAGTGGAATCTTTCGGTCGTTAACGCTTGTCCTGAGTTGATGTTCGAATTTGTACAGTATAGTACGATGTAAAGATACGTGCTCTATTGTTTCCATAATAACATATGCTCATATAACAAACTAGTTCCAAGTATAAATGTGTTCAAAGTATTTTTACCCCGAGTATACGTAGTTATTTTTCAGTGTTTAATTTACAATATTTTAAAGGAAAATTGTTTTCGTGGACCAGCCGTACCTTCGCGAAGAATTTTAATCAACAAATTTTTTATTGCATCATGGTTAAAGTAACTGAAATTTCTCTTTATAAAGTTTTCGATGTAGCCTAAGATTAATGACTTGAACTTTAAATTTTGTATTAAACAAATTTTAGCTTTGAATAGAAGGTTTACACCTTCAGGTAGGTATAAAGTAATAAACACAAAATTGTGTGCTTTATTGAGTTTATAAGATGAAGAGATAAAGTTAATAAACTTAAGGTACCAGTTCTATAAACTATTTATTTATAGCTAAGATCTCGGATCTCGAAGGGACATAGAAAATATATTTGTTCGACATATTGGTAGTCGCTATACGATATGCGGATCTTTTCAATTAAGATATCTTGATATACAACATACGTATCACTTCTGGTTATGCCGGAAGTTAGGTTTAATATTGTTATTTCAAATGTCCTGTATATTTTGGCATTTTTCGACTCTATGTAAAAATTCAAGTAATTTTTTGTTAAATAGTTTCCTATACTGTTCTCTAACCTTTTCTGAGACAAAATTAATTAAAGGAATTTAAAGAAAAACATGGCACAGGTAACTTGACCTTACTCTGTAACTATTGCAGTTGAAAATATAGGCTTTCAGGGAAAGTTTGATGATTTCAGAGTAGCATTCTGGGGCCTATATTGTTTATAATTTTTATAAATGTCGAACTCTAAATGAAAAAAATGTTTCCTTAACAAACTATTGTGATGATACCAACATGCTTATTGGTAGTTTAGATTTTATAGAACTGATTCATGAAGCTGAGGTTGTCTTTGTGGAGATAAACGATTGGTTTAGTAAAAATAAATTAATTTTAAATAAAGATAAAACTAATATAATCATTTTTAGAACTAAGCAAAATAAAATAGTTCTGCCAAATAATCTTGTGTGTGTGTATTGAACGGAGCTCAATAGGGAAACAGAAACCAAGTTTTTGGGGGTGATTATAAATGAATTTTTGTCATGTGAGTCATATGTGACTCGGCTGTGTTTGAGGCTTGGCTTCGTTGCTTATGGTATAAGGATTGTGTCATCTTACATGAATTTTCAAACAATTAAGACTTTGTATCATGGAAAATTTCGAGTCTGTGTTAAGATACGGTATAATTTTTTGAGGAAGTAGTTTGGGAGTATTTGTAAAGCAAATAAGTGTGGTGAGGTTGATGAGTGTTCTTCTTCAAAAACAAAGAAATTTTCCTGGAACTTGAAGCCCGTATTACATGTGCGTTAAATTATACAATAGATTGCCTATTAACATTAAAGGGAGTAGTAATATAAGAGTGTGGAAGAGATCAATAAAGAGGTTATTAATATAAGAGTGTGGAAGAGATCAATAAAGAGGTTATTAATTGAAATGGAATAATATACTGTGAGAGACTTTTTTGATTGGGACTTTTGACTTCCGTGAGTTCTTGTCGGTTTTGCTTCTTGTGACGTCATTTCTTTTTATGGTTGCCGTGTAGTTTATAATTATGTAGTAATTTGTAATTTGAAATAAAGAAGTATAATTATTATCATTTCAAAAAAATACTATACAGTTTATATACATCAGGATAATTTAAAAATTATACCTTACTGGTATAATATAATAAATACTAAGTAATATAATATTCTAAGTAAATGTTTTCAAATGGAACACCCAATATTTTAGTGTATCCTTACGTATACATTCTCTACATTCTATATGTAATTGCTCAGTGCATACAATCATGTTTCTATTTTAAGTAGTTTTCAAATTATATGCATATTGACGGCCTGGTTACCGGCGTGAATGGGATAGAGATGATATATTTTTCACTCTTTCCTATTACTTGCATGCCTCCGGACAGCAATGTCATGACTTATACTACTAAAATGCACAGAATGCTAACCGATTTTCTGGCCGCGTGGTTTGAACCTACGAACTCTCGTCCTAGAGTTTTCAGTCACTGCCGCATTAACCACGTGGTGACCACATCCCTGCAGGAGATGTTGATGATGAGTGAAAATATGAGCAAGACTTGGTAAATCGCGGTAAATTTCCTAACTAGTTTACAAGATAAATGTTTCTTATGAATGTGTTATATTTTATGATGAAGCTGCTTGCTCTCCATAATTCTGAATAAAACAAAACGTAATTCCTGAATTGTAGTTTTAACGCGACAAAGCTTCACCCCATTAAGCAATACAGGCCCTTAATCATTGGAATAAAATATATAGAAATATGTGAATTGTTCGAGCTGGTGGTAACATGATTTTAGTTTCAAATTGGTTACAGCTTTACTCTATTTACTTGGAAAAATAACGATATTTATAGTACTATCAAAAAATGTCATACCTTTGGTTGTCGCCGCAATGTAATTTAATTGTTTCTCGTTAGATCGATTTCCTCTTCATGAGTGATGACGTATTTTAGACTTCTGTATTTTGTTTTACTGTATTCACCTGAAGACGACTGGTGATATTTACCAGCTGAAAATTTGTGTTATAAATAAATAAAGACATTTGAAGTCCAAAATACGTGTATCACTCATGATACAGCACCGTCTCTAACCATCAAACAAATGATGTTATCTTGTTTCCTCGAGTTATTAAGAAACCAAGTCGTTTAGATTTTGATTCATTGTAAACGCCAACATTTGAGAAAATTAACAATCCCTTCGTTCTGCTTAAATAAATATACCTTTTTAACTTTAGTATAAAGAAGAATACACCAGAAGAATGTAGATAAAAAGCAGCAACGCAGTATCTTCAAATAAAGATACCCTAATAAACCGTGAAAGTTATAAAATTTATATTTTGGAACGTGGACATCTTGTATCTTAAGAATCTGTCAGTGTGTTGCTGTGCTCAGACAAAATTCCAATCAAAATCGCTTTATCTACAACATATCAAAGAGTTTCGAGTTTAAACTTGGATCAAACATTAATTCTGAGTTTAAACTCGCAATTAAGCTAACTTGGCGAATAAACTCGGAATTACGACTAATCTCGAGTTTGCAGTCGAGTTTAAATTTTTCTGAATTATCTTAGTTTTATCACCATAAATCCTAACATGAATTCCGCAATTGCAGGAATTTAGATATATAATTGTTTTACATTCATGCTCAGTTTCCTGCGGAAACAACTGCAAATCCGTTCTGATGCACCTTTTGGAGCCGATTTCCTAAGTTCAGGTTTTGTTGTTATTATTTTTACAAGAATTATCGCAATTCAGGTATACTGAGAATTAGTATGCAGTGCGCAGTTCGAGGTCATCCCTAGGAAATAGTCTCTAAATATGAAATGAAATAATCACAATGTTCCGAATAATATCCCTTAACTTAAACGCACTTGCGCTGCTTTCGGCAACATCATTGCACAAAAAATGATTAATGTTGGCATGCAAAATAGGCATCATCTTTCAATTGATTCTGAACTGAACTGATCTGCAAAATGGCTCTTTCAAATTTATAAATCAGACGGAGAAAAATCAGCATTATTCGGTTGCTGATCCAGCTAAATAAAGTTCACTCACTCACACACTTTGTGAACTTACGCAGTGTCGCGGAGACAGAGGACATTTGTGTAATGCAGGATATTTTTGGTCAATATCCGAAAGTATTACCTTACATACGGTAGCTCTAAGATGCTCTTTGTATTCAACAATAATATCTGCAGCTTCTTCTGAAAATACGGTGGTTAAGAGATTATCAGCAGGAATAATTTTTTTAAATAGAATAAAGCAACAGTTGCAGCACAAGTTCGTTGCATTTGAGGGGGGTTATGTAGGAATATGAAATTATCAAATATTGCTTGGTATAATAAAATTTTTGAATGACAAATTTAAGCAGTAATAAAATGTTAAATTATTGCCCCCCTAGTGTCTTAGCGCATTCTAAACAACAGTATAATTTATACCGCTTTATAATCCTAGATAGTAATAAACTTGAACCAAAGAATGGTAGTATTTAAGTACCTTTTGTAGTCATTCCTTCGTGTTGGTATTGTCGTTATATGGTGTCACAGAGAATTTGAATTGAACCGTTTCCCTGCTGTTTTCATTCTCTCTTAAATTTATTAGGTTTTTAACAGTTCCTGTTTAGCATTATAACAATATTATTTGCTTTATATTCTTAGTTATGACCAGTTGCTTAAGGTGAATACCTTTTTAAGGTCGCTTTTATTATATCTGAGATAATTCAAACAGTTAATTTATTTTATTTTGATCTTTTAATAGGATTTATGTCGCGCTTTTAGATTCTGCACAATAACTAACAACAACTACTTTAATTGTGGCATAATTATAACATCACAATAGAGCCTGCTCGATGGAAAATGGTCACCCGGGCGGGAGGGTAATTTGGCACCCGTCTTAAATTACATTTAAGAATTTAAAATAAATTGTAATGGGTATATAAGATGCCAGTATTCTATTATAGTTTCAATATTATTAAAACTTTCTTTTCATACTATTTATTTTGATATTTAAATGCAGAATAATATATTTATTTGATTAAAGTACTTTTAATCTACAAATATAGCAACATAGTGCATTGTCAATGGTTACAGATAGCTAACGCTAATTTGATTCGTTGTATCCCAGACAGTTGAGCGCATGCGTCTCGGGAGACACCCGATCGTGTCGTGTTTTAGAGTGTTATTTCAAAATTTTTAATTTTGTTATAATAAATGAGTATTCTCCTGGTAAAAATCTTCATAGTCAGATCCGTGAAGTGATTGCAAATGTTTATAGGGTATATGAGGAGGAATCACAAATCAATATATTTAAATTGCCATTTAAGCGAAACCTAGAAAGGGACATTAATACAACCAAAACTGAAAAATAATCATTAATCAATTAATCATGTAGCTGTTTTTTTCCATGTTGAAAAAATCTTGTAAAGAGTAATTTTTCAAACCTTGATAAAAATAGTTACCTACCTTCAAACATAAAATGCAATTACTGAAGAATTTCCTATTTTTATTACATTATTTAAAATAATAGTTGCCAATGCACGCCCATGACTAGACCATGTTTTAAGTGATATTGCTTCCCCCTTACCGATACGTTGGAGAGATAGATCTACTTGTTGACCTGTAAGTCCTAACAAAAAAATCAATTGCTTCCTCTTAAAATTCCATAGCAATGCATCATATTTAATGACAATTTCTCTCGCTCTCTCTCTCGTTCTAAGTTCTGCATCCAAACGGCTACTGAATTTGATTGTGAGCTATTTGGCGAGACTACGAGCCTCGAACATCGAAGATGATTTAACTCTCTTCTACAGATATTTCAATGGAAACTATTCGACTCAAATTGCCCGCTTAATTCCACCAAGACCGACGAATAGCAGAAATATACGAGGGATCACGTCAATCGCTTTAGTCGCTTCCACTCAAGAGTACCTTAAATGATTTTTCCTATAATGTTACTGTTAGATCAAAAAATAATTGCATTGACAAGAAAATCCTAAGGAAAAACTTATTGCATACATTGATTTTGTTCGAAAATCATTTATTGGCATTAATAATTTACTCAAAATCAAAGTTTTGTGGCAGAAAATCATTCTGGCCGTAAGATAAAGTTCAAATATCATATCAGAAAGTACAGCTTTTATTTTATTTCGGCCGCAAAAGTTACTGGTAATACTTATATAACACTGACCAACACATTTCAACAACAGTCTAGCAATAGTCGGCTAACATCTCACATTTCCATTTTCCCTGATACCATTTTTTTTTTCATATCCTGGTGGAACATCTCACCGTGTTCGCCACACTTACAGCACTACAATTTTCCGGAAAGTAATCCATGAAATGTTAGATCCTAGGTTTTTATAGCAGAAATGAAGTTGGGCAACCAGGTCTCGCATACTTTTTTCCTCCAAAAAGTCTTTTTTGATGTGTCAATCAAAAGTAACAGTCAGTAACGTGGTCTTTCAGTTCTCTCCAAATCATAGGAACAGCGAAGGGCATCTTAAGCCGTGTACACACCGAGATTCCAACACAAACCAAAGCACCCATATTTTCAGGTTATGCATCTTAGTAAACCATTTATCTTTTTTATGGAACGTTTTTATCTATCTTTAAGAGTTTAGGCCCTATCGAAGCCAGACACCTTTCTGACACACCCTGTATATTAATTAAATTTACATACCTGTTTTAAACTCTTGATAGAACTTTTCGATAATGCGTCTTATTACACTAAAGTCAAATTTTAATTTGTCTATAACTGATAAACGAGGCATTTTCTTATCGGGAGACGATAACAACTTTTCAGGATTATTTGCTTTGCTTCATGTTCCTTTTTTTAATCACGATAATACCAGCTTCTGTATACATCGAGACCCTGTCCAAATTTCGTTTTAACGGCAAATTAAATGCATTATTTCTGGCTTCCTCATTACAAACATTATAAACATTAGCAATAATTTCCCGAGATTGACCATGCAAAGTTTGTCCACGAATATATGCCATTGCAATACAAAGAAAAATGCAAAGAAGTTTTTTTTACTATTTGCCCTATTAATTATATAATACACGTCACCTCCACCGCTCACAACCGCTGGTCGAAAATAATAGCGCGTCTGCGCATAGCAGTGCCATGTGTCTGGCGTATGTCTGCGGAGGCGTGTCTAAATAAATCAGATATTATATTTTTGTCTCTGTTTAATGCTGTGAAACAAAATAGAGGCGGAAGTGATCCTGTTTGGAGTAAATGCATATTAACATGTTGTCAGATTTGCTAGTAAATAGATAATTCAATTAATATTTTATATTTTCGTCCGGTAATTAAAATTAGTTAGGTGTGAACATATTAATTAGAACTCAAAATACCTCTGTTTTTCAGCGTGAATAATAATATTTTCTAACTTTTTAACTATAAGGTTAAAATTAGCAGGTATAAATAATAAATTTCAGAAAACTTACTACATTTTTGGTAACTAATTTGGCAACATCGATAATATCTCGTCTGCATTCTTTAAATAGTTTTGGTAGCCACAGAACGAAACTACAAGCTGTACATGTGCTCAGCGTTGGAGTCTGTGTGTACGGCACGATTGAATATAACCCAACGGACTCCAAGCTTGGCGTTGGCGTTCGGTTGCGTTCGCTCCTTGAGGGGTACATCAAAGGAATGTTTCATTTTCTCTGGACGCTTTTAAACTTTTGTCTTTACGAGAAGAAGTAATCCACTAAAAATATCTGGTATCATTCTGCAAAATTTTCAGTTCCTCTAATAAGCTATTAATACAAAAGTCAGTTTTTATAAGGTGTAGTTTTAAAAATCCCGATCATACTAACAATTAATCGACCTCATTGCTCGACATTTCTACTACCTCTAGTCGCAAACCCATTATAAAGTACATATTGTAGAATAAATCTGGGTATTTCTCATTTAATGGTCGAATTTTGCCATACATTAATTAAGGGCAGGAACAGGCCATAGGCCCGGCCCGTTCAGCATTTTATTTTTTATTTTAGAAATCGAAAGTAAAATCCTTTTTAAGCAAATTTCCAGATTTTTAGATTTTTATTCGAACTTTTAAGCCCTTAAATAAATTATTAGAGCTCCGCTATATGCTGGTCGGAAGACAGTTGAGATTTAGTAACGTATAGCGCATGTTTCTGTATGAAAACGTCGTTTGATTGTGAAATTATATCTTTTTTATCTTCTTGCTGGATTAAAATGAATGAGAAGAAATGTTGTAATAAATATTGTGTTGTTCCTGAGTGTCTTAACACTTCCAGAAATGCCCCAGAAAACTGTTTATAAGCGTGCCATGCAGGAGCGGATACAGGATTTATTGAGAGGTGGGCAAAGTTGAGAAAAAAAGTCCCCGGTAGCAGAAACTGGTGGAGGACCACGACCAAATATTGCTAAATTTGATCAATAATTTATAGTAAATATTATTAAAACCGATGCTTTAACGTAAGTTTAAATATGCCAACGTGAAAGCAGACTACAAAGTATGTGATGATATGATGATATATTTATTTTAGATACAGAAGACATAGAAAATTACACGTGTACATACATAAAACCCACGAAGAACGGAAAAGGAACGAAAATCAGCCTTAAGCCAAAAGTAGTAACAAGGTTTTTTGATTGTCAAAAAAATAGTGTTACGACCCACAGATTGAAACTACACATTTTTTTACAAAAGAGAGAACATCAATCTTTGATTAACAACTTGTTACTTCCTGAAACTTCAGAAATTTCTATTGAAAATGATGACATCGAGCTGGAAAATCGGATAAAAATGTTTAAATATATGAGTGTTCAAGAAAGATTTGCCGTTGCCAAAAATGGGAAAAAAGAGGGAATGTCCTTTTAAGGAAAGGGTTCCGAAGAAACTGCGGTTAGAAGGAAATAATATCAATTCAGTTTCCAGTAGTGGCTCTACATCAACATTTATTTTAACAGATTTAAGCTTTTCAGATTCCAAGAGTAGAAAATATATAGATATTCCACAAGTAAGACAAAAGAGAACATTTTTCTTGATAGAAAAAAATCCAAAATTTTGTTTAGGTATACCTAACCTAGCCATAAATAGTCCAAGTAGTAATAATGTAAATTGTAAATTGAAACCAAAGTTTTCAAACGGATTGTAATGAACTGACTACTTATAGACTATAGCAAACAATTATATTATCATAATTATCATGGATAAAACAGAACCAACTGAGACATTTGCAAGAAAGATTGTTAATTAGTATAATAAAATACAAAACATTTTGCTATTTTTGCTGTTTCTCAGTGTAGCCTTATCGAAATGTTCAAACGGAAATATGATCTCGGAAACCACATACAATTTTACCTACACATGCATCGTATGTATTTAGGAACACACTTTTAGTCATAGGAATATGATCCTAAAGAATTGATTTGGGTTCTTGCGACAACTCTCCAATAATTTCCTACCTCTAAAATATTCACAATAATTATGGACTTAAATTATTGAAATCCACTGGAGCATCCAGGGGCTCACCGGAACAAACGTTTGACGTATAATTATTAAACTAAATTCTTTAATATTTAATTATTTCAATAAAATATTAGTCCGTGGCGCAATTTTAATGATATCGTTGTGAATGTTATAATTTTGACGTGTGACATAATTATTTACCTGGGATCGAGGTCTAATTTTCTCAACAAAAAATCGTGTAGAAAGGAGATTCGGTAAGAAATTTCGCCCCAAATTATTAATTTGAAGGGTAGAAAATTAATAATTTTAAAGTATAAAAAAAGTATTAAAAAAAATTCCTATTTACCAACTTTAGTTGCTAAAACAGCGTATGTGAATCCCCTCATATTCGAGGTGTGTCAGAAACTACTAAACCTGGAACGCAATAGTGTCAGGGTATCCTTGGTTTGGATTAAGGGCCACGCAGGAATTGTAGGTAATGACAAGGTCGATCTTCTTGCCAAACGAGTAATTCATGATAATTCCCGGCCTCCAGCTCTATGATGTATTCTCACAGGTTCGGGTCAATATTAAGAATGCATGGAAGGAATCATATTCAAACTATGCAGCTAGCAACTCGAATCACTACACCCGAGATAATAAAACCTTGGTTCCCAAAGCAAGTATACAGGAAATATCCCTTAGTAGGGGTATTACATAACTTATGTCAGAGCAATTTTCGGACATGGCAACCTCAGATATCTATTAAATAAGATGAACTTTGCTGATAGCCGGCTCTGTCTAAGGGATGGCACAAGCGTGGACGATCTAAACCACTGGTTGTTTAATAGTTTGCATAACCAGAGAGCTTTTGATTATCTGGTACAAGAACTGGCTAAAATATACTATTTGCCCATTAATGCCGATTGCCTAATGTCTATAGTAAGACTTGAAAATAGAATCAACGATATTTTCATCGGATTTGTAAGAAAGTGTGACAGAAGGCTTTGAGTATCCCAATATTTACCTTCTGCTAATCTACCGTCCGCGGTCCAGTGTTGTATGTCTATCAGTTAAAGCCGCCCAGTCGAACCGCTGTAGAGAGAAGCGTGTGTCCCCGTTTGTATATGTTTCGTGTAGGATAGGGGTTTCCTTAATGGTGATTAGATATTGGTGTGACGACTGAGCTTGTGTGTGACGTGTGTTCCATAAAGGAATAATTGAGTTTAGCTGCATGCGCTTGACGCAAAGCCAAAAACTTTAGTTGGGTTTGTGAAATTGATATTCACAAAATAAAACTAGTTTCAATTTTTATTTTAATTTTTATTCAACGTACTAAAGTTGGTATAAAATAAGTTTTTTTACCATATAGAGTTATGTTATACAGATAGTTTTCCAGCGTATTGTAGTCATCCATATAGGAGGCCATGGAATCCATGTCAAATGCCGCGCGCTGTCTCCCGTAGCCCCGATTACTGACAGTAGTTAAATTTAAAAAATGGAACGGTTTGAGAAGTACCCTTCTCGTAAGTTTTGTTAAATATTGAGTGAAATTAAAATGTATCATCGGAATTTAAAGTTTATAATGTAGTTATTAGAAGAATGTGGGTTAGACGTCTATTCGTCTAATTTGTTTAATATAATTAAATATCGTCTCCTATTGGTTTCTACAAAATAAAGACTTCTTCGTACTACATTTATTTCATCAAACATATCAAATTTATAAATTTTGATGACTGTGTGAACCCTTATTCCTCATTAAAAAAAAAAACAAGTGGCCAAACAATTTCAAGAACATTTAGATGTTGTAATCGAAAATAATTAGGTACTTGTAAACTATAATAAATAACAATAATTTGCTGTTTTTATTTGTTTTTAATTTATGTAATAATGTCTAGTCAAAGGTTTAGAATAATCAGAAATATAAAATAATTAAAATATCTGGTTCAGTCAAGCAAAATGTCATTCTATACACAAACGAAAAAAAATTTCCAATGTAATCACTTTGTGCTGCTTCGAGGAGAAGAAAAATTTTCGGAAATTTTCTTAGTTGCCGTGGCAATGGAATAAAAAGCAAGCTCCTGATTGGCTGAAGAATGTTAGTGCCAAATTTTCATAGAAACTATTTATTTATGATCTTAGTGTTAAAAGTGTCATTTTATTTTGTTAGGAAGAAAATTATATAACGAGCGTAGCGAATAATCCGTCTCTATTAACCCAGACACTAAAAAAATTAATACGTATTCCACCAAATTCAACATTAAAGCTATAAAAATCCCATATCACGTGACTTACTTCTTTGTTGCTACTTACATGGAATCCTCAATCAAAAGTATATCTAAAGTGTATTTATATTTAATACTACTGTTAAAAACAATCCACTTTTAATACCAGTGGCATAAAATTACATTTTAGACACTGACAAGTATTTAAATGTGTACTTTTAATATTACATTGTTTGTAGATCAAATTTATTTTTCACTTTCAGTAACATAGAAGCAAACGTTTCCACAGCAACATTATTACGACAATCAACTAATAAGAAAAGAACGTGAGAGATCGCCGAAGACCCGTATGTTTTATTCAATTTTCAGACAATTCAAGAAAAATATAATAATAATAATCATTGCGTCACTCTACTAACTTGACCGTTGAATTTCCGCAGAATAATTATTTTTCTAGCATAAGTAATTTTATTATCTGCTTTTTCATAATACTACTTAAATATTCACAATATTCCTATTGAACGTAAATTTGTAGATAGAACACGAATTAAAATACAATTTTATTCGAATAATAAAAAAAAATTATTTTCTTTTTAGTGCCAGATAAAGATTATATTATGTTATAAAAGAAACTAAGATAGAGAGATTAGAATAAGTAGGTATTAATAAATTTTATACTTTTAAAGACATTCATTAGAGATAATAAATCCACGATTTCAGTGGAAACATAATGATTACTATAAGGAAGACTGAAAAAATTATTTTTTCTATTTTGGTTACATATACAGTGTATAAGCGAACCTATATATAGGTGCATATGACAAAAAAATATCGAATTGAAATTTGACCATTTGGGATTAGATTATTAAAATAAAAATAATGCTCAGGTCAAGGCCTTCTTGATGTCATATTCAAAAAATTTTATTTTCTAATGAAGCAGGCAGGTGAATATCATACAAGGCAGGATAAAATTAGAAGTTACTTTAAACAAGTCGCAAAAATAGGTTCTTTCTAATATAAGATTTAATATATAAGTCTAAATTATTTGAAAAATTGTTCAATATGACCTCTGGTTTGTTCAATGCATTTCTGTAAACTTATTTTCCCTAAATTGAACCATTGAACAACTTTTCAATTAATTTTGTTTGTAGATTAATATATTACTAGTAAGTTATTCTTAAAATCTAAGGCGATTGACAGATGTGTAGGAACTCCTTTTCTTAATGATAGTATTAAATCATCATAAATTAGTATTACCTAAGAAAAAAACACATTTTGAATTGGCGAGGGGCCTCGCATTGCGTAACGGGAGGCCACTTTGTGCCGTGGCCCCCCTGGACGACAGCCCCCCCCCCCCGCGTTGCATGGTCTTGCTGCATAG
Source organism: Barypeithes pellucidus (assembly GCA_963991005.1). NCBI lineage: Eukaryota > Metazoa > Arthropoda > Insecta > Coleoptera > Curculionidae > Barypeithes > Barypeithes pellucidus. The sequence goes on from OZ022556.1 coordinate 76,272,138, forward strand.
TAGTTCCGCGCCTGGAAGCGATCAAATTTCAATTCGAAAGGTCTTTGTCAATTACATCTATAGGTTCATTTATCCTGGGAGACACTATAGAATAGAAGCTTATCCTGGGCGATACTGTAGAATAGAAGATATTTCGATATCGTAATCGTATCGTAATTCATATGTTGACTTCTCCGTTTTTAAAAGTTGGTCATGAATGTTTAGTTGCAGAAACAAATTACCAAACTAACCACACATCTGTCAAGTTCACTTTCTCAGCACTATAATATTTTACAAATACGTGAATTTAGAGCTAATTTCCCTTAAGTTCGGAGGAGTTAAATTAAAATCATCTTGATCCATATTATTTAATTTTTGAGAAAGTTACAGAAGTTTTGCAAAATGACAGATATGGATAATATCTGTAATCTATAATAAAATGAAAATTTGATAGTATTACCAACATAAAATTTAGACATAAAAATTTATACAATTTATATGACATATATTTTTTTATTAATTATAATATTAAAATAGAAAAACTAGTATAAAATACATGTTTTAAAAACCGGTCACAAGGTGTGTGAAGAGGAATCACAAATTAATACATTTAAATTGCCACTTAAGCGAAAGCTAGAAGGGTCGCAATGTATACGGGAGTAAGCGTGGGTACAGTAAAAAACATTCACAAAGAAGATACTGAAAGGAAAGAAAATAACCCGGATCAATTGTTGTCATCTCCTGTCAAAAAAGGGCCCTTCTCTTTGCTCTCGAAAAAGTCGAAGGCTTCGACTTTTTCGAGAGCTTTATTTGGAACTAAAAGTGGTTCCAACCTTAAAAAAGTTGCTACAACAGCTGAGAAGTGACATAAACTTTCCATTTTCCTGTAAAACTTTGAAGTGCATGTTGACATCAAATGGATTTTATTGGCGAAAATGCCAAAATAAGCGAAAAATATTAATGGAAAGGTCTAATATATTGCACTGCACTGGTGATACAAATATATTCATACCATGAGAAAATATATATTATTACATTATTAAGATAATAATAGCACGCCCATGACTTGGCCATATTTTAAAAGATATTGCTTCCCCCTTACCAATATCGCGTAGCTATAGACTCGCTTGTCGAGCTGTATGTCGAATAGATTTTGACTTATGAGCAAAATTAATTATTACAGAATTGGATATATTTTGCTTATATTTTTTTTGCAAACTTAGAGCCGATATTTGAATGTTATTTCAAGTGAGGCCTTAGTTAAGGTAGCCTTAACGTTATGATAAACCTTAAGAAAAACAATACCTTAAAAAAAAATGTGTTTTAAATTAATTTAAGGGTCAATTGACGCGTCAAGTCTAAGATTACCACGTTCTTAAAGGTTTAGTTTAGATGAGAGTTAACAAGAACTTTAATATACTTTCAAACTTGCATTAAGGATGACTTATGTCATTCTGTGCCTTAATGTGGCTTTGAAATATCAGCCCAATCATTTTATATGGTATTTTATTTAAAAAAACATACTTTTCTTTCAAACAATTCTAATATTTGTATTTTGAAACACGCTGTACTATTATAACTAATATTTGGAGACAGTTAAATTAATTCTTATCTCGAGAATGGTAAAAGATAAGTATAGAAAATGTTAAGAAAAGTTATTAAGAAATTAATAGGGATTCTAAAACAAAAATAATACTCCATTTGTTCCATGTTCCATTTAAATTGTCAAAGTTGCTAATACTTTCAAGTAGAAGCGGTATCACTGCATGACTGATATGAAATATTTTTGAAAGAGAGAGCATGATACACTACCAAATTTTCAGCGATCCATTGGCTAGTTCTTTATGAACGTCCAATACGCAATCACAAAAATACGACCATAAGTGGGTGCATGTCCGATAATGTTCAATTAAGATGGCTTGAAGTCAAACAACATACAGGGTAGGGCAAAAATATGAAAATCATTCAAGAGTAAATAGCTTTATGTGGAAAAATAGTGAAAAAAGTTATTAAGAAAAGTTGTTTAGATCACCCTATCTCATTACATCGCGGCTGATATCAACAAATTTTAAGAAAATTCAGTTTTTATAATTTTAAACACAAACTTTAGCAAGCAATTTAAAACTGTATAATTTTTTGTGCTAAAATTAATCCTCAGCGTTTAAGTCTCCCTCGACATTTACTTTAAAACTAGTAAAGCTTCAGGGCAAGTGAAGGTAAATTGATTTTTAAAGGGGTTTTCAACCCCACTAATTGCATTGAAATTAAGGGCGAGCCTAAATATGAAGTTGACCTAAATATTAAAATATAAACAGTGACATTTTAATATTATGTTTATAAAGGCACGAACTTAAATCAATGAAGTGGCTCGAACATTGTATAAAATGCATGTACATTTTTTGTATTTTATTGCAATGTACAGGGTGTTCCATTTTCGACACTTTTATAGAGTTTGTTCGTGCTATCAAAAAGTAATGCAGGTATCACGTGGTCTTTTTGGGTCGAACTTAAAATGGTAAAATCCAAATTTGAAAATTTTCGCTCGCTTAAGAGATATGGGAGAAAATCAAAAAATTGACAATTTCAAAATTACCTTATATTATTTCCTTAGTGAAAAGAGATACAGAAAAATGTTTTATACTGAAGTTTCTTTATAATGATTGTTGAATAATCTGCCGTTTTCAGAATAAGTATACGGGGTCAGGTAAAAAAGTTATCGGACCTAACCTCATTTTAATATATTATATTTTAATCTAAAAACATACTATTTTAAATTATATTTTCTAATATATAATACACCAGGCGATTTATTAAACTTTATTACTTTAAACCACAGTAGACCATGAAACAGAAGCTAATATCCTAGAAACAACTATGTTGACTATTATAATTTAACGTCAATTTCATTTTTACATATTCATTTGCGAAAATGGCCTATCAACATTTTGAAAATTTTGATATGATATCAGTTTATATTGAAAGTGGAAAAAACGAAGAAATGGCGCAAAATGTATATTTTGCTCGCTATCCGGAAAGACGGTAACCATTTAAAGGCATATTCCGAGAATTTGAGATGATTCCCTGTATTTTTTACCTTAATCTGAATCTTTTAGTTCGTTTTAAAGTAATAAAGTTTAAATAAATCGCCTAGGAAACCAATATCATCCATGGTGTTTTATATATTTGAAAGGAGAATTTAAAATAGTATCTTTTTAGATTAATATATACAGGGTGTTCCATTTAAAAAAATGAGGTTAGGTCCGATAACTTTTTTACCTGACCCCGTATACTTATTCTGGGAACGGCAGATTATTCAACATTCAATATAAAGAAACTTCTGTATAAAACATTTTTCTGTATCTCTTTTAACTTATGAAAAAATAGGGTAATTTTGAAATTGTCATTTTTTTGATTTTCCGCCGTATCTCTTAAACGAGCGAAAATTTTCAAATTTTGATTTCACCATTTTAAGTTTGACCCAAAAAGAGGACATTACACCTACATTACTTTTTTGATCGCACTAACAATTACGGAGATACCCTATAAAAGTGTCGAAAATAGTACAATAGTCGGCATAAGTAAAAATTTTATAATTATAAAAATTTTACTTATGCCTACTACAAAGTAACCTCTATGATCTATACGTTACTAAAACTAGACAATTTCAATTTTTTTCGGTAATTTCGATCGAGTGATATTTAGCAAAATAAATTCAAGAATTCATTTATAGAGACTAATAAATTAGTTAAAAATGTTTATTGTCTAACGCAACTTAATTTTTAATAATTAACTCGCCAATCAACAGTTCTGTCACTAACAAAAAGTACTCGACAGCATCAAATTTGATTGTAAGAATATGTTATATTGCTGGGCAACGGACAAGAAAGGCACCCAAACTTGACATTTATAAAAGTAATTCTCTAGTTCTCGGCCTACTGAGAAACGCATTTTAAAAATGTTTTGGACCAATAACACAGTTTTATCACTTGTAAGGAAGATGAAAAATTTATGAAAATAATTACGTATAATTGGTTTTTTTTTTTTTTTTTTTTTGGTCAAACACAAGCACTATAGGAAAAATCCTTTAGGGCACTCTGGGAGTGGTGCGTGTGCGCAAAAAGCGATTCACGTTGGACTTGAATCGTTGGAGGTTATATTCGTTAGGAAAAACGACCTCGGGAAGATCGTTCCACAAGGATGAAGTCCTCCAGATGAAAGAGTTCTTAAATAATGAAGTTCGAGGAGTACTAAGCTTAACCACATATGGATGGGCGGCAGTGGTTCGTCGTGTATTTCTGATATTCGCCGCTCTGGGCGGAATTAAGAGGGCAAGGTCAGCCGAGCACCTTCCATGAAAATATCTGTAAAAGAGAGTCAAATCACCAACCTGCCTTCATGTTCTAGGCTGCCGAGATTATTGGTCAGCTCGTGGTCTCCAATCAGACGAATGGCCCTCCTTTCGATGGAATCCAGTAGCCGAAGAGTATGTTTGGGTGCAGAGCTCCAGACATGAGAGCAGTACTCCAGTGATGGTCGAATCTGGGCCTTGTACAGTGTCAAAAGTTGTTGGGGTGTGTACAACTTTCTGGTTCGGAACAGTACACCAAGTTTCTGAGAAGCTATCTTGGCGATTGCCACAACGTGGTTATGCCTAGACATATTTCCTCCCAGATTGACGCCCAGCAAACTAATAGATGAAGCCAGTGGGATTGCGTGTCCGTCCATGACTATATCCGGTTCTGTAATGTTAACCTTTTTAGAGAAAACTGCTGCCTGGGTTTTTTTAGCGTTAAATTCGACTTGGTTACTGTCACCCCAAGCCAAAATTCCCGGTCTTTGTTGAGGCGTGATACCTCATGCTGCCTGCGAAGATGTGCGTCGGCAGCCGATGCTTGTGCATTCAAAGAGAACGATGATAAAAGTGTGCTATCATCAGCAAAACTAACTATCGGGTTTTTCGTTTTCTCTAGAAGGTCGTTAATGTAGAGTAAGAAGAGAGTGTAAATGAAACAATTTAATTGTTGGAAACAGTATATTTGACACTAGAGCTCGTTTTTTTTACGCATAAAAATTTTTCATTCACAATAAGTTCTGTTTTGGAAATTTTACGAAATATCGTTTAGTAAAATTCTAGTGTATTTCAGTGTATGAAAATAATTACAATTTAATTGTGCATGCTCGCCCCCCCCCCCCCCCCACATTAAATTATTTTAAAAAAAAATACCATTTTGCTATTTGTTCGGGTTTGTTCGCTCTTCTGGCGCTGGGTGACTTGCGATCGAATATATTTAGGTACCACTTTTTCGTAAAATAGGTTTTGAAGATAAAAAAAACTTAACTTTGAGTGAGAAAAGAAAAATGTAATCGATAATTAAAACGACGCTCGAGTTATATCTGATAAGATTATTTCCAGAACCTAAAATAATTCGAGAAATACTTTTAATATATGCAATATCGATAGTAGTCAATATGGATACTAGCTTATGCTGTCTACCCTGGACTTCTCCTCAACAAATATACAACTCTTCTTTCGTCTTAAACCAAACAAAATTTTGGAACGTGGAACATCTACCACTCCCAGGGGGTTAAACCACGAGGGCTGTAACTATTCTTTAAAAGTGTCTCCCTTTATAATAAAATTGACATGTCCTCCCAATCTTTAATATTATTTATCGGAAGCGAGTTATTAACTGTGGGAAGTTTTCAAATTGACAACCTATATTCATTATCATTTTATATAAAATACATACAATTTAATTCAGTAAATGTGACGGATTAAAAGTATGGACATTAAGGTTTATTGTTTTATTTTATATTTAGCGTGATGCAGAAGAGTAGACTAGACTAATATAACGAGACAAAACCTTTTTTTTTCACCATGGCTGAACACGAGGGATTAACACGTACTCATTGGTAAACCAATTTATCTTCGCCGGTGGATTACACGCAAAAAAAGATATTAGCCGGGCTCCGGGCCTGTTTTCCTCATATATTTCCAGGATGTTTTGTAGCTTTCACACTGGATTAACATATTCCAGTAAAAAAACTGCGGAATAAAATAGATTAGGATAAACCTATTATTCGGATAAGCCTGCTGAAGCTATGCTTAATTACTGTAGCAATATTAAAGGGAGAATATTTAGGAAATTACTTTTTTTTATGATCACATCCAACAACTATAGGAAAATCCTTTAAGGCACTTTGGGAGTGTTGCGTGTACCCAAAAAGCGATTCACGTTGGTTTTGAATCATTGGAGGTTATGCTCGTTGGGAAACACGACCTCGGAAAGCTCGTTCCATAAGGATGACGTCCTCCAGATGAAAGAATTCTTACATAATAAAATTCGAGGAGTACTAAGCTTAACCACATATGGATTGGCGGCAGTGGTTCGTCGTGTATTTCTGCTATTCACCGCTCAGGGCGGAATTAAGAGGGCATGGTCGCACGAGCATTTTCCATTGAAATATCTGTTAAAGAGAGTCAAATCACCAACCTGTCATCGATGTTCCAGGCCGTCGAGGCTCTTTGTCAGCTCGTGGTCTCCGAATGGCTCTCCTTTCGATGGAATCCAGCAGCCGAAGAGTATGTTTGGGTGAGGTTACTGTCACCCCAAGCAAAAATTTCTTCCAGGTCTTTGTTGAACCGTGATGCTTCATGCTGTCTGACAAGTCTGCTATCGTCAGCAAAGCTAAATATCTGATTTTCAATTTTCACTAGAAGATCGTTAATGTAAAGTAAGAAGAGGGTGGAAGACGTTAATTTAGAGTAAGAAGATGGTGAAGGTATCTGAGAGAAATCCCTCAATCGCCATATTATCGAATGTTTATAAAATAGGATATTTAGATTTTAGATATAAAGGAAGTTATAAGCAACCCAATATACAAATTTCATTTAATGCAATTTCTACATTTGTCCGAAAAGTTTATCTATTTTTAATAACTTTATTTATATATTTTGTCAAACTGACAAAAATTTTAATCCCTGTTAGTCCTTGGTCTAGTTTAGTTATTCCCAAGATTCCAAGGATCTCTACCCAGGTATACAGGTTGGTAGCTTATTGGATTGGGACGCTTTACTTTCTTCTTAAAAATGCAAATAGTTGATAAAACCGTTTCCAGAAAACAGTTTTGTTGAAAAATGGTAAAGTTATAAATATTTTGTGCCAAAATTATGATTTTTTCCGATATTGGGTTTTCTTGCAACTAGATTAAAACATAACGTCTAATTGAATTAATTGAAATTTCAAGTCTAGATGTAGGTACACTGAGAAATAATAATTCATTGTTGACCTATACGTCAAAAGTACAAAACAAGCTCAAATTTTAAAGAAATTATCTGGAAAAGTACATACTAATTTAGTAAGTACTAATTTAAATTACTTATGATAATTTTTGTTTTTCATCTATTTTTGGCCAATATTTTCCGTCTATCTATCCGTAATGATACAAAACGGCGCTATTATTCTAAAGTGTCAATTTTTTTCAACATATTTATTATTTAAAAACCAAGACTCTCCTCCATTGATTAAATCTTTAAAGTTATAACGAGTTTACTGCACAGATGGTGCCATTTTAAAACTGCAATTAAATTTTTTGAGAACAATGAATATTTGGTATAAAGACTGAATTAAGACGATGAGCGTTGTATCAATAAATAGATTTACGGTGGTAGGGTCGACTTTACAATCCAAGCAGCAAACAACTTTTCCAACCATAAATTTTTTTCTTTAAGGTTCACTCAAATTTTCGGAATTTTTCGCCATTTTTCGAATTTTTTTGAAGAAAATGTCAAATTTAATAGTTAACAAGAGCCGCATGGTCCCATTTAATTATGTAATTTTTGGTCTTTACTCAGTGGCGGTTCTTCCACAGGAACACATGCGCACGTGCACCCCCAAAACAAAACGAATACGAAATATTAATTTATGTTCATTGAATATTATTTATCGTATAAAGTCCGACCCTCCCTAATATTTTATCGTACCGTCAAACTAAAAAGTCCGACCCTCGCTAATATTTTATCATCCCGTCAAACCAAACTGTATAGATCCGGAAACCATGCCTCGATCGAGGTAAATGACGATTATGATGAGACTTGCTCGCACGTGCGATTAAGTAGTGCATTTGTTTTTTTTTGGACAGCCGATGAGAATCTGCACACAGACACCTTACAGACGCGGCTGCAAGGTAGTGTCGGGTTTAGCAACTTGTGGGGATTATACCTCCATCAACATAATCTTTTCTGAGGGAAAAGATCCGCCTCTGAGAGGCGAGCCGACCGACTAAACTCACCGTCTGAGTCAGGTATAAAGCCTTTAACTCCTTTCACTCGACGTGTTATTTTTGTCTATCATAAGTATGATTTTTGGGTTAAGCCTTTAGGCGTCGTTGATGATGTTTGGTGTCAGCTCTAGTATCTTTCTAATTTGAATTTAATCAAATGAGCAAGATATAAGGGCTCCTAACATGTTGGCGGTAGGTGTGTGGTAGGCGGTGTATTTTTACAATAGTCGTGTAGTGTTTTGTGTATAGTGTGATTGTATGAAGAACAAGTCCTTAAATAATTTTGAGTTTGGATTTTAGTGAGTGATCCAGTCTTTAGGCATATTGTGTTTGTGGTGTGGTAGTTTAGGAATGTGCGATGCGGCTATCTTCTCGTTATTGGTCAGATTCGCCTTAGTATGATATTTTATGATTAGTTTATCGAGAAACTCCGAAATTGTATCAATTTGGAGATCTCGGTGTATAATGTCATTTCTAGTGTATCTAGGTGTATTCAGTATTATTTTAAGTACCTTGTTCTGCATTACTTGTATCTTCTTTAAGTCAGGTCTACTCAGTGTGCACCATGACGCTGCCCCGTATGATAGCAGCGGCCTGATGAACACCTTGTACATCGTGACTATCGTCCTTGTGCTTAACTTGCTTCTTTTGTTAAGCATCGGGTATATAGCGCCAAGTTGTGCATTGGCTTTCTTCAGTATTTTGGCTGTATTTACTTTCCAATTGAGGCGTTTGTCGAAATGAAGTCCCAAGTATTTTACGCTCGGGCTCCAGTCGATCGGTTTGTTTCCAACAGTGACTCTGCCTTCCGGTCTTCTGAACCTTGAACAGTTCTTGGTAAAGTAAATTGCCTGGGTCTTGTCTGGATTGATTTTTATTTTCCATTTGCTGAGCCATTTTTCCAGAGTGATGATGTTTTGTTTTAGCTTCAGCATTATTTCTTTCGGGTCTCTTGCCGTTGTTGCTATCGCTGTGTCGTCTGCGTATATGTATTCTTCACTAGACGGATGCGTTGGGATATCTGAAGTAAAGATATTGAAAAGTAGGGGTGCTATTGCCGAACCTTGTGGGACTCCGGCCCTGATTATTTTAGATGTTGAATAATGTTCTTCAACATATGTTATTAAGTAGTGCAGTTTCTCTGCAGTAACAGGTGGAGGGTGGAAGTGGGGGATAGCGGGGCTATGGCGATTTACCATGGAAAAGGCGCACAGTTTTTGTGTGCACCGCGGCTGTTGTCTGTTCGTGCATCTAGTTAGAAATTCGAGGGTGTATGTTTTAATATTTTAATATTATATATTTATTAAGTTAAAATGAATAATTGATGGTGGACTATTTAAGAAATAACTTTAGCTCTTTGAGTTTGGAGCAAAAAATTGAAGTGAAGAATGCGGGAGCACCTAAACCCGAAATTAAACCCGAAATTAATTTAACCCAGACCACAAAGGGTAAATCTAGGGACTTTATTAGAAAGTTTAAAAATGAAATATAGAAAAAAAAATTATAGAGGATATTCCAAACTTAATGAGGCTATTATTGATTAATTTTCTACAATTAAGAACCGAATAATGGACTTTAAGTTTAAGCACTATTGTGTAGGGTCAATAAATGTTGTGTATTTCGATAAATGATACTCGATATGATATTAAACCATTTTATTTAAGGATTTAAATTAAAAAACCCTGAAAATATGAAGAATGCCAATTTGTCAGTCTCGTGGCTTGATTCGTTCTCATCATAAAACAGTTAACTATTGTTCTCGTCTTGATTGCGCCTAATGACGTAGTCGTAGATGGCGTAGTGATATTAGATACCATTCGGTTTTCTTGATAGCTCGTAGATGGTTTTAGTAGTATTAGTAGTGGACTGTATAAATATTGTTACGAGGGTTGCATGCGATTACGTTAAGATCCGACAGCTATACACACTAAGAAACATTTCTTATTTTCCAAAAGTTGTATTTCCTTGTGTAAAATTAAAAAATAAATAAAAATATGTTTTACCTAACGCATTTTCTTATTACTTTTTTCTTTCTACATGTAAAACGCCTAGAAAATAATTGTTTGGTCGTTACACAAAAATAAAATTTTAAAAATAATTTCACCATACTTGTGAACCCCCTCTATCATAGGTCACGAGCCGCCACTGTCTTTACTGAAGCAACTTATGGTAAAGTAAAATGTTACATAAATTGAACAATACATTTTTTCCCATTTGGTTCCACTTTAATGATGACAATGTAAATTGACTTTTATTCCAGCGGCACCTTTATTTCGCACAACAAATTTCTATTGAAACAATTCCACAAAGAATAAAAATCCATGCACCACAATTAATATTTCCGGTTGAAATTTAACCGATAGCTTCACATAATTTTACATTTAATTTGTCGCACCTTTCTAGTCTACTCGGTTTATCAGGAGCAATAGAATGTAATTGAAGTGTGTAATGAGAGCAACCCGGAGGCGCTGATCGTCCTTTTCAAGGCGGTCGATATCCCCGTTTTTGTCTGTAATCTACCGGAGAAGATAGATTACTTCACCATTGAGCGTCCGTTAATCTTGTTGTACAACCTCAAATACGACATAAGATTACTCGCACTAAATTTCGCTACATGTACTCTCTGTGTAAACTGCAATAAAATATTACTCTAAATAATTTAATTACAGATACATGCAGATATAGATCTAGCCACTCTTACATACCGGGTGGTTCACTAAGAGAGGACGCCGACTGTATCTCAGAAACCGTTAACCATATCGAATATTTTTCTTTTGGTAAAGTCGCAAAGAGACAGCTGGAAATAATTTTTAAGTTACTGGGTTGGTCGCTAGAGGACGTAATGCTAATTACAAAAACAGTATTTCTATTGAAATCCTTAGGAAATTAAGTCAAATAAAGTATTTTGCTGCGTCCCATAACACTACTGGAGTTATAGATATCCACCTAATATCGGCTTCATCAATTAATTAAGTATTTGAAATTCTAGAAGCTCGTCGCTTGTATCGGTAATATATTATTTATCATTTTTAGTAATGTTCCCTGTCTACACATATACGGTGGGCCAAAAAAGTGACCAAGTTATTCCTTTCTGAATAACTTTATCTTTTAAAATCATTTTTAGATCAACTATACAGTCTAAGTTCTCGTAAAATGAATTTAAAAGTAATAAGATTGAATTAGAATATCATCATGGCAGGTTATAATAAAAAGTTACTTTACACAAATCGCAAAACTATATTCTTCCTTTTTTCACATAATTCAGACTCTTTTTCGTAGATTACTATTACCAGTAAGCTATTTTTTTATGTTAATAATGATATTTTGCGACTTGTTTAAAATATCTTCTGATTTTAACCTGAACTGTATGATACTTTAATTCGATCTTGTTACTTTATAATTGATTTTACGAGAACTTTTGTACATTTGTAAATATTTCCTTCAAATTTGATTTAAAACTAATTTTAAATAATAAAGGTACAAAGAACAATAAAAATGTGGTCTTTTTTTGGCTCACTATGTATATATGTACTTAGAAGTTTCATGTTTACAACAACTAATCTAATGTAAATGAGGTATGCAACGAGAGCTATCGGAAACTGTTACAATACTAGCAAGAATATTTGCCTACATTAAATCCCCACATCCCTGTGTATTCTGTATTTTAGTAGGTCACAATAATTATTTTAGGTAATATACCGGGTGTTTCAGGAGGAACGCTCACCCCTATAACTTTTTTATTGTTTAAATTACAGAAATACAATTAGGTGGGTGTGTATGTGATATTATTTTGCAGTTTATGACATGAAGGACTTTCGGTTTAACCGGAAATGACCTCAACTTTGAATTTTTAAATGGTATACCCAGTATATTTTGACTATATCGATTCAGAATACATTCTAAATTTAACGACCCCCATACGTCACTTTTTGACACTTTAAATAATTTTTTTTTTAATTTTTATTTTTTCCTCTAGATTGCTATGAACTCCCTAAAATGGTTTATTTCTAGTCAAATTATTGCGGATTTTAAATTTGTAATTATGTTCATTTATTTGCTAGCATGATGGGGTCATGGGTAACTGCGATTTCTTGTTGTATCTTTTGTCATGAATTGGTATTATTAATAAATCATCTCTCCTTTTTTAACTTGGCATAAGGGTGTATGATTTGTTTGTAAAACAAGTTCTTTTTCCCGAGTGAGTCAATATATTTTGATTTGAAAAAACTGAGTTTTCTGTTAAAAACTCTTCAAACAAATGAAAGAACAATAAAAGAAAACGTAAAAATTGCATTTTTATCAAGAATTTGGCTTAAAAGTAAGCCATTATAGGGAGTTAAAAAATAAAATGAAAACTTATTTAAAGTGTCAAAAAATTATGTATGAGGTGTCGTTGAATTTGGAATGGTATTCTGAATCGCTAGATCCAAAAATATACTTGGTGTTCCACTTAAACGGAGTCCGTCATAAAATGCAGACGCATAATATCAAATTCAAACCAACCAAATTGTGTTTCTGTATTTTAAACAATAAAGAAGTTATAGAGATCAGCGTTCTTCCTGAAACACCCGGTATATTACTACACTATATAATAATAAAAGTATGCCTATATTAGTACTTGTTAATGATTGTAGAATAACAAAGTATTTACACGAATATAGCTTGAAATTAATATTGGCTGTTTACAGAGTAATAACAATTTTCTAATAAATAATGAAACATTATATCCATTTATTATAATCACTCCCCAGAGACAATGTTTGGAGATTCATTAACGCAAATTATACACTTACTAGAATTAATAGTAGTGGAAAAATATTGAATTAATACTTACTAATAATAACTTCTAATCGACAGTGTATTATATCGATGATTGAAATTATTTTTGAATTCCTTGAATTTCTGTGTGGAATTCATTATATCGACGGTGGAATTTATTTGTGAACATCTTTGAATTTCTACGTGGACTTAGTTATAACGACCGTTGAATTTCTTCATGGAATTTCATGAATTTCTGCTTGCACTTCATTACATTGACGATGGAATTTATTTGTGGAATTATTTGAATTGCTGTGTGGAATTCATTGTAACGACTGGGAAGTTTCTTTGGGAAATTCGTATAGGGAATAATTCATTAGCAACAGTGAAATTTCTTTGCGAATTCATTGAATATCTGCGTATAATTCATTATAACGCCACTGGAATTGCTTTAAATTTTTTTTATGGAATTCCTTGAATTCTGTGTGAAATTCATTATATCGACGGTGTAGTTTCTCTATATATTTCCTTGAATTTCTGAATACATTACCACGACTGTTAAATTGCTGTCTGGAATTCCTTAAGCTTCTTGCTGGAATTCTTTATATCTATAGTGAAATTTCTGTATGGGATTCATTATGTTTCATTGGGGAATTATTTGTCTATCTGAGTAGCTATATTATTCATAGAAAATTGATTGATGTTTTATTTATTGCAAAATTAATAATGTTTTAATCGAAATTTGCTGTGCAAGAGCGATTTGAATGAACATCAGATTATTTAATGATGATTTTAATTAAGAATAATATAATTTATTTAATGATTGAAGTTAAAAATTGGATGTATAACTTGTATGTTGTATGTTTTCTATCTTTTCAGCTCTTCAGACGGAACAAACCCGAACAAACCCTAAAAATAAAATAAGATAAATAAAATTAAGATTTAATTGTTAATACAAGTATTCTGTTTAATGTTTTCTTGATTTTTAATTCCAAGACTAAAGAATATTTTTTGTGTATACTTAGAAAAATATGTTCCTGAAATACACCTTATGATACAGTGTAAATCGAATATTAATTAAATTCCTAAAATATTTAGTATAGGAGCTATGGTTGCAGGAACCTTTATCTTTATCTGTGTGCATAGGTGGTGAGAGGTCTGACTTTATTTTGAATGGTAGAGGTGTGCTGCAGGGTAGCATTTTGGGTCCTTGCTTTTTTCTCTGTATTTCTGTGACTTCTTGAGGTCCTGTCGGTTCCATCAGTACGCTGATGACATGCAGGTGTACTACTCATTTGATGCGAATAATATAGCTGCAACTGTTAGGAAAATTAATGATGATTTGCAAATAATCCTGGAGGTTTCCCGATGTCATAGCCTTCTTCTGAATGGTAATAAATCCAAGATTCTGCCTTTTGGATCTCGACGAGAGCTAGTCTCACATGATTTCAAGATAGGAATTGGAGGTACAGCCTTGAATCCATCCTCGTCTTGTGTCGATAAAATCACCAGTGGGGGTTAGATGAAAGCTTTAAGGTCCAGTTTAGAGGTTGTATTAAGAAAAAAACCCTTTAATAAATTGTCAAGTGTATAACTGGGTGTTTCCTTAGGCAGGCCGCACATCAAAGAAACATGAAACGTGAAACATGAAGCATGAAACATAAAACATGAAATAATAAATTACGAAAAGCGAAACCGTTTCTTTCTTACATGCTAATTAAAGAACCAAAAATAAAGGTTGCATAGTCGTAGTAGTAGTACATACAATGGAATTTTGATTGCGTTATTAAGTATATTATATTAAAAAAGGGTTTAAAGTTTATCTGCTTATCCGAATTTATCCGTTACTTAATTTCCACACTACCTATACAGTGAGTCCCCGAAGAAATGTCTAAATTCATTTAAAATTCAGCGGTAAGTTTTTTCAAAAAACGCTCGTACCCGTCGATTTTGATTTTTAAATTTTTTTTTTGTGGTAATTTAATGTATACAGGGTAGCTCAAAAATAAGTTACCACCATCAACTTAATTTTTTCAAATGAAAACATATTTTTTATTTCATTTTTGAATTTTGCATTGAATTCTAAGCATGTTTCATGTACCATGTCCTATACATAAACTCAACAGTTATTGAAAAAATTAGGATTGAACATATCATTTAGGGAATCCAACGATCTATCAAATCTTCTGGCAATATGGCATTTTGGGCTCCATAATACGTAAGAGTGTACTGTCTCACTGTCACCGTTTATTTCCATAGAAACTGTAGTATGGCAATTTTATTTCAAATAAGTATAATTATTGTCAAGCGTAGTTTCAAAGTTGCGGTTTTCACAATAATAGTGAAGTTAACGGAACGGGAAAAAATTGAAATTCTATGCATGGTTGGGTTTGGTGATAAAACACGTACTCAAATAGAAACAGCCCAATTATTTAATGAAATCCATCCTGATCGTCATGTCAAAAGATGGTGAGTAGAATAGAGGCTAAGTTTAGAGAATTCGGTGATGTTAGAGATTTGCCTAAATCTGGTCGTCCTACTCGAGATGAAAATGAACAACTTGACGTTTTGCTTTCCTTGGAAGAAAATCCATGTACTCCCCTGTTGTTCACCGAGTAGTTCAAAAGCACAAATATCACCCATACAAAGTTATTCCAGTGCATGAGTTATTTGAAGATGATTTCGATAGGCGAAGTGAGTTTTGCGGACGCATGCAAAATATGTGCAATCTAGATAATAATTTAGTAAAAAATATTATTTTTTTGGATGAAGCTACGTTCTATTTGAATGGTAATGTGAACAGACAAAATTGTCGATATTGGGCAACAGAAAATCCGCCTTGGATGATAGAGGTTCACAGCCAGTACCCTAACAAAATAAATGTTTGGTGTGGAATTGTACTCGAAAGAGTAATTGGTCCATTTTTTTGAACAGTCTTTAACTGGACAAGTATATCTCGAATTTCTCCAACTAGAATTAATTCCAGCATTAGTGGCTTTATTTCCGAATCCATTGGATCCAGACTCCCCTGAAGAAGAACTGATATTCCAACAAGATGGTGCTCCTCCGCACTATGCGGCCACTGTGCGCACATTTTTGGATGAAACCTTTCCCAATCGGTGGATTGGAAGGAGAGGACCTATCGAATGGCCTGCTAGGTCGCCAGACCTAACTCCGCTGGACTTTTTTTTGTGGGGTTACCTCAAATCAAAAGTATTTGTTAACAGGCCAAACAATATGCAGGAGTTGAAAGAAAGGATCCGAAGAGAAGTGCGTGTCATAACTCCGGAAATGGTTGGAAACGCGCAAAGAGAGTTTATTGATCGTCTTGGATATTGTCAAGCCGTCAATGGCGCACATTTTCAATATTTAATTTGATTTTGTTGTGTTTTTTTTAATAAACAGGTCTTACTTATAGATATATTCAATCCTAATTTTTTCAATAACTGTTAAGTTTATGTATAGGACATGGTACATGAAACATGTTTAGAATTCAATGCAAAATTCAAAAATGAAATAAAAAATATATGTTTTAATTTGAAAAAATGAAGTTGATGGTCGTAACTTATTTTTGAGCTACCCTGTATACATGGAATTACCACAAAAAAAAAATTAAAAAATCAAAATCGACGGGTAGGTACGAGCGTTTTTTGAAAAAACTTACCGCTGAATTTTAAATGAATTTAAATATTTCTTCTGGGACTCACTGTATACTAACTAATATAGTTATTATAGCTTGTCAAATTACTAAATACAATTAGTGTACCTGTACTTTTACCTGGTCGGCTTTTTCTTATGATTGTCTATTCGAGTACTTCTCCACGTTATAATTATACAATTCTTCGTATTGTTTTACCACCGAAACGAACGCGATATTAAATTTTTGGACGTCATTCATTTTATTATATTGACAAAACAGTGAAACTGAAGAAGAGAAATAGAACGCGATCTATTTCATGAAACACGTGTTTCACGTTTCATGCTTCATGTTTCACGTTTCATGTTTCTTTGACACTTTCTTACACATCCTTATAGTATTTACCCGATAGCGTAAAAAATATAATTATTTAGAAATTAAATTATTCATAGAATTCTAGTAATAATATGCTGTCTAGCGTTATTTCTTTCCTCATATCTATTCGAATGAACAAAAATCATTGTTGGAAATCCTACTAACTTATCGACAAATATGCGGCTGGCACTCTGTCCAGTAAGCTCTATTCTGAGATATTATTTATTAACGTGTTAATGTTCACTAAAACAGAGTCCTTGAGAAGGGACGAACACGCGATGTGGTCATGGTCATAAGTAATATAAAATATAAACACACGCAATGACGCGTCGCCGTCCACCAGAATAAGTTGTGGCCAAGGAAAAATTAAATATGTTCTGTTGTTAAAATAAAGATCTTGACATACACTGGATTAAAGGTTTTCCGTGCTATGGCATAACTTCGTTATATCTACATCAACGGGATTGTAATTCTTTCGGAATATTTAAATAATATGCAGCGAATTTCTGTTAATTCTACAGTATACAATGTGTACATAAAGTAAGGAACAAATTCATTATCTAGGAATCTAAAAATATTTCGGAAAAATCCTCGGACACGTGTATAATAATTTTTAAGGGCGCATTTTTTCCCATACAAACTTAATATACAAGGTGGCTCATGTAGTAGATATGACATTATCGACGATTTTTTTAAATGGGAACCCCTATATTTTAGTTCAGATCTGTAATCTCCAAGAACAGCTGATTTCAAAAACATAACACACTTAGGGCCTAAAATTCATAGTTTCGTTACTACAGGGTAAAACAAATAATTTTATTTAAGATATTTTTTTTTGTCTTGGGAAGCATCAATTAATTACGTGAGGCGTTTTTAGCGATTTTTCAACCCCCCTTCTCCAAATAAAAGATTTCGTGACATTTGGCTTAATCCCTTCCGCCATCACCCAATTTTACCTGAAAGCCTTACGTAATTAATGGACGCAACATCATTTGCTGTTACTTATGTTTTTTCTCAAGTAGGCTTATTTGCTGTTATGTAACTATGGTATTTAGATAATGTCATTGTCATTACATTGTATTTTTCTAGTAAGTTTATTAGAAGTAATAAATTTTATTTTAAAACATATTGAGTTACTATGTGTTTATCTTTAACACAAAGAATAGAAATTCTTATGATGATTGGATATGGTGATGATCCGTACTCAACAAGAAGTTTGCATTTTGTTTAACACTAAGTATCGAGCAAGACCAATTACTAGATCAACTGTGGGTAAACTTGAAATGAAATTTCGGGAAACGGGTTCAGTGGAAGATATTCCCAGAAAAGGCCGTCCAACTATTCCGGATGATAAGAAATTAGATATTTTATTGGCTATGGAAGAAGATCCCCACAACAGCGTCCGCCAGATTAGCATTGATCATGGGGCGGCTGCTATGACCGTTCATAACCTATTGACGGTAGAAAAATGGCACGAATGAAGATGATCCAGATCGTAGGATGGAGTTTTGTCAAATATTAATGGAAAGATGTAACTTAGATCCTTTGTTTGTTGAAAATATCCTATTTTCGGATGAATCTACCTTTAAATTAAATGGAGAAGTGAACCGGCAAAACTGTAGTTACTGGGCAAAAGAAAATCCCAGGTGGATGCGTGAGCACCATACTCAATATCCTCAAAAAATTAATGTCTGGGCTGGTATTGTGAAAAACAAAATTATTGGGCCATATTTTTTTGACAACAATTTAAACGGGCTAAATTATCTTCATTTTCTTCAGAACTTTCTTATCCCTACGCTAGTTAACTTATACCCTAGTAGAAATAATCCAGAAATTCTAGATGAAAATTTGTGGTACCAACAAGACGGCGCACCTCCACATTATGCAGCAGTAGTGCGCCATTACATAAACCAAGTTTTTCCGAACAAGTGGATTGGAAGACGTAGGCCTGTTGAATGGCCGCCTAGGTCTCCAGACCTTACACCACTGGACTTTTTTTTGTGGGGTCACCTGAAAATGTTGTTTATAAAGTCAGACCTGCCAATATTGAAGATTTAAAAAATCGAATAACAACAGAATGCAGGAACATTTCAGAAGAAACCATAAGAAAAGTCCAACAAGAATTTATTGATCGCTTGGGGTACTGTCAGGTAGCAGAAGGAGGACAATTTCAACACTTAATTAAATAGCTTATTTAATTTTTTTACATTTTTTTAAATTAAAAATATCTTAAATAAAATTATTTGTTTTACCCTGTAGTAACGAAACTATGAATTTTAGGCCCTAAGTGTGTTATGTTTTTGAAATCAGCTGTTCTTGGAGATTACAGATCTGAACTAAAATATAGGGGTTCCCATTTAAAAAAATCGTCGATAATGTCATATCTACTACATGAGCCACCTTGTATATTAAGTTTGCATGGGAAAAAAATGCGCCATTAAAAATTATTATATACGTGTCCGAGGATTTTTCCGAAATATTTTTAGATTCCTAGATAATGAATTTGTTCCTTACTTTATGTACACACTGTATAATATGACAATCGTTTTTTAGCAAATGAGGGTAAACACCTCCTCGTTTAAGAAAATCACTTTCAAACAAGTAATGTAGAACATTTTAACTTGACTGTTTGTAAATAAAAATAATATCTTCCTCATAGATGCTTACTCTGAGCTTTCAATCGTCAGACATTCTTCTCCTTTCTGTTAGGAGTACTACCATCGCCGCGCCACTATTCGTGTAAAAACTAGTAGACTATTAAAGTTCATAGAGAACCGAACGGTCCCCCATCATAACTGCTTATTTTTTAAATTTAACAAATACCTCAAAGGGAACAAAATTAAACTAATTTTAACTTCGAGTAGATACATGCTTACAAGAAAATGATAAACCCCATGACTTCAACATTGATAGTTAGATTCGTTAATTTGTTAATTATGAAAGTTTTACATATTTGATTAAAAAATTATTCAAATTATTATTAGAACAAATATAATTACATTAATCACGTTTAGGGATATTCGATTTATTGTAAAAAAAGAAAATAAATCGGTACTTATAATATTACTACTTTACCCAAGCATATAGGTACGTATTGTGCTTAATGAGTCTTCATACAAGTAATGTACACAATTTTTCCTACGACCACAAATCCAATTCCCAATTATTTGAACATTTTAACTTACTTACCTGGTTATAAATATAAATAATAGCTTTCCTACTATTTGTTTAGGCTAATTATTATGTACGGCATATAAAACTTTAATAATTTCTCATTTATTTTGTATAAATACTGTTCAGGTATTGTTTCATCTCTTCAACGCCGTGGACTGGTTACTGTATAATCATAAGAACTATTTTTATATTTTCATTTACATATATAGATAAGCAAAATGGATGTATGCTTTCTAGTGTCAATCCTATTTCTTCCCCTAGGCGCTAGGCGCGCTACCATCGCCATCGTTTCTCATCAGAACCTATGCTAGACTATTAAAGTTCATAGAGGACGAATATGGTACTATTATAACTGTTTATTTTTTAAATATAACAAATCTCCTATAAAAAACAAAATTAAACTAATCTTAAGATTGAATAAATAAATATAATTCCAAGCAAATAATAAAACTCAAAACCTAACCTCGATATTTGTGGAGATGAAGTTAATTTATCAATTATGAAGGTTTCACATATTTGCTTAAAACAATAGTCAAATTATTATTAAAACAAATATAATTATATAAATCACGTTTATACTTACCCTATATGGATATTATATCTTTGATAATTCTAAAAATTTAAAATAAATCGGTACTTATTCCACTACTCCTTTATCCAAGTATTTATTGTGTTTAATGGGTTGCCTAACAATCAACAAACCTAAAGGGATCCCCACAATTAAAAAGAAGACAAATACATATATAGGGTGTTATGGAAATGACTTATTATATTTAAACCGGCAAATCCTGACATGAAAATAAATTGAAGAAAAATATCCATAAATGAAGCTTTGAATTATTAAGTGAAATATATACTTTATATGAAATCTCAAAATTTACGTGGCCGCTCCTGAGGACCTTCGCAATCAATAGTTTATTGAGACAGACAAAAGGGGTTAGCGCATTATAGGCGATGTTGTCATATTGCAACACAGAATTCTAAACGAACGTGTTCAGGTTTTGACAACAAGAAGTCTTTGACGCTCGTTATCACTTCTTTTTCAAACCTTTTAGAAAAAAAACTACAATTTTAATGTACATACTCGCTTAGCTTCGATCTTATTTTAAAATAATCCGTTTTATAATTAAATTTCATAAAAAAATAAAACACTAAAGGTATGTTTTTCAACAGAACCAACAGTAGATAATATCACACAAATTTGAAATCACATCACAACATTTATTATTATGAATTATTTCGCAACAGAAAAAAAATCGGGTAATCCTACAACTAACAAAACGTTTAAAATTCGCATACGTCAAGCACGTGGAACCCTCGACAGCGTCATTCTACCTCCGAGTCTCGAAACACGCGGTTTGATCTGACATAACTGTTAGTATACTCTATTGACCCACATTGTTGCTAAGTGAATCCAGATGGAACGTCGCTACAGTTGTGGGTAAAAAGGTTTTTTACCTTAGTATTTAGATATTCGATTAAAAAAAAAGTTTGTAGACTTTCTCTAAGACACCCAAGGAGTCACCCATTTAAATATAATAAGTCATGTAATTATTCTTATTGATCAGTATTGCTCTAGTGATCATTATCCCATTCAATATCCCAATTCACTCCGGGAGGTTGCTCAGGTTTATTCGGGTATTATACACGTTGAAATATTATATTTCAACTCTAGCGTTGAAATTTATTTTTTCAACACGCCTCTAATATTACAAACTTACTAGACAAGTTGGCCGTGCTTTTTTCTCAATTTCGTAGGTGGTCCTAGCAAAACAAATTTTTTAACCTACCATGCCATATCATACCATACATACCATGATTACCATACCTACATCTTCAATCTAAATTTTTTAATGCACTAGTAAGTATTTAGAATTTATGACCGATCAGATAGAATGATAAAATACATTGCAAAAGTCCGCCTACTTTAACACCGAAGGCAATAATTTAAATCAGTTCTGGTTAGATTTGATCTGGATTACAATAATGAGTCCACGGAGTGTTATAATCGCACCTTTGGATTCCAAGGAAAGACGAATGAATTTATTTGCTTCAGTGGCGGAACCAAAAATATTAAATGCAAGAATCTTTCCCAGAAAACACCGAAAATTTATTATTTTATTATAACAGTATTGCATTACACATGGCTTTTCAAGAGAAATGTCAGCAAAAGTGTATTTCGTTTGTTCTGTATCTATAGATAAATGAGCAGTGTACTCGAAACCGATGTTGAAACATGTAGGAAGCCGTAATCTCATTTTTTTATGATCAAACAATAGCACTTATCCGATTAGACGAATAGCTCTCTTTTCCATGGAATCCAGTAGCCGAAGAATATGCTTGAGTTCTGATCCAGATATGAGAGTAGTATTCTA
The DNA here is from genome assembly GCA_963991005.1 of Barypeithes pellucidus. Lineage (NCBI taxonomy): Eukaryota > Metazoa > Arthropoda > Insecta > Coleoptera > Curculionidae > Barypeithes > Barypeithes pellucidus. The sequence goes on from OZ022556.1 coordinate 76,294,719, forward strand.
TTTATGGACGAATATGGGCTTTGTAGTATCTAGAATCATATTGGTTGAAAATTTGGAAGATCTACAAACACTACTCAACTCAGTGCATGAGGCGAGCAAAACTAGATGCCTCAAGATAAATGTGGGCAAGACGGAAACGAGTCCTCAAATGTTATGTCTGGTCCGTATTACTTTATGGCAATGAAACATGGGCCCTGAAGACATCAACAAGAAATAAGCTAGAAGCATTTGAACTGTGGCGCTATCACCGAAACCTAAACATCTCCGGGATTACCCACAACTCTAACGAGGAAGTACTTCTTATGGTGAAGACGACAAAGACTAGAAAAACTTTATATTTCGGGCATATCATCAGAGGACCCAAGTATCTCTACTCCGCCTTATTGTCCAAGGAAAAGTGGAGGGCACACGTTGGATTGGACGTAAAAAACTATCATGGCTACGAAAGATAAGGCAGTGGACAGGACTGCAACCTGAACAACTTTTCAGAGCAGCCGCCGATCGTAACACCTTTCAAAATGCTATCACTACGATGATCGCCAACATCTGAAGACAGACAGGGCACTGAAAGTAGAAGAAGTATCTAAGGTTCTTGAGGTATATACAACTTTTTGGTCCGAGAAAGTACACCAAGTTTCTGCGTAGCTGAATGATACGGTTTTATGTAAATTTCACTGAGAAGTCGATACGGTTCACATACACGTGACGTCCCATATAATTAAACTCCCTGCATGGCACATTTTTTATTACTTTAGGTTTTCATGCATCTGACAGGAAAGCGCTCATTTGGGTTTTAGATTATTTTTTAAAAAACAGTCGGTAAATCTGTCTAAAAATGTGACATCGGTTACGTCAGAAGGTGTGCCTTCTATTTTATTTCGGTCGGAATATCGTAAATTTAAATAACAGTTCATTCCCATTACGGATGGAAACAATGAACTTCAAAATCTTTCCGTTAACAAAAATTTCAAATTCTCATTTGTGTTGTGTTCGCTTAGCTTTCCATAATATACCGACCGTCTGTTGCGTTTCAATTATTTTATTTCTCTACAAATTGCCTTTAAAATGAAATACATGTACAAGCAAATTTTAAAAAATTCTTACAGTTTAAGTTACATTTTTTTTTTCACAATTTGTCACCAGAATACTGAATTAGGTTGGAGGGAAATTTCGAACACTTAGATATAGTTTAATTAGAATGTAAATGTTGCCAGGTACTAGAAATATCTGATGGACAATCATTATTAAACAAAACAGAATTATTTCTGTGACGAATAACTGATAGCATTTTTCTGTTGTTAAAATAATATATTGTTTAGTGACATAGAAACCATATTCAAAAAATAATATTTGCCATCTTGATATGTATTATTACCTACGTTATTTTACCACCTGCGGTTATTTGAAATTTCTGTCTAGTTGTTCAATGGAAAAGTCAAAATGACATTTATCTTTTATTACTAATTTTAATTCAAAATAATAAGAAGTGGATGGATGTTAGATGTGGTTGTAAATAAATAGTATACAAACCTCGGTGAAAAGTTTCATTACCGACTCCCTCGACAGGAATGAAACACTTTCCTCCTAGGTACTTAATATACTATTTCAACTTCAATAAGGAAACGTGTATTGTTATTGAAAAAATGTATACATAGTACTGACATTATTTCCCTATATTATCCTATCATTTACGACCACTAGTCTCTGGACATCCTGTACAACTTCACCAAATTTCCACTAAATAAAAAATAATGTTTCTGATTTGAAACCTTGTACCGAACTGAGGATAACAATAAGTTATGAATAAATTTATACATTTTTTCACATTCATATAAATTAATAATGGCGCACGCCCCTGCATCTGATATCTAACGTATTCCTGACCTGATGGCAACTTATGGAAGTGGATTTTAACCGGAATAAAGGAAAAGCCCGAAATTTACGATCTGCTGGCTTACACTTCGAATTTATTCTTTAGTTGGTTCTCTTACTCTTGAGTTAATCCTGATTACACCTGAAATGGTTAAATTTTTACCTTCTTCCGGAGATAAAAGATCACAATTTTTCTCGACGTTGTAAAAAAATTCAGCGAAGCGGATGTTATAGAAAAAGTTTAAGATAATACTGCAATATTTGAATGCATTCCTGATCTCTATTTTGAAATAATGTTTTCCAAAAACATTTTGTTGTTATGTTTAAGATTTTGGAAAGTGTTACGTTTGCTGGCAGTTCTACCGAAACCAAACCATTCTTATCCGAAAGCCAATATATCCCTAAAAAAAAAACTGCAGACCAATATGGACATTTCCAACGTCTTTTCTAAAACAAAATTTATAATTTTCAATGTTAATAATAATGAACTACAATTTGAGTTTAATTGTTTTAATCAAGAATAATCTGTCTGACAATAAGAACCCAAGAAGCCACAGTTATCCAGACTAATCAGATTTGTTCTGATCCACATGGAAAAATGTCTGTGACGTACCACTTTTCTTCTGAAAATAACTAATGAAAGATGATATAGAACTGCTGTTTCCAAGTTTTCTCTTACAAATTTAATTTACTTTCTGATTATGATACAATATCATAATTCGATATAATTTAAGATTTCGGGATAAAATCAAAAAAAAATGCAATTATTACAAATTGCACCCTCTAGCAATTTTATTGGGAACTATCGTAATCCAATGGATATGACAATTATAATTGGTTACATTTCTATTCCGAACAAGCACAGATTTACTAATAATAATTCAATAATAAAAATTAGCAAATGCACTGGCAATAGCGTGTCAGGCTTCCATAGCTCCTATACTAATTAGCATAGGAATTTTATTCATATGCCCATTTATACTGTATTATATGGTGCATTTCAGGAAAATATTTTCCAATATACAGGGTGGCCCAAAAAAATGTGGTAACATAATGCTGTCTTTTTTAAATGGGGCACCCAGTATTTTATTGCATATTTAAGTTCGTATTAGTGTCCTTTATAATTGCATAAAGTTTTATTTCATTTGGTTATGTAGTTTAAGAATAATAAATTAAAAATGAAACAAAAAGTTTTGGAGTCTTAGAAAAAAATTCAAAAAAACTACCTAAAATAACTTTTTTAACCAAGGCATTGAGTAGAATTTAAGACAAGAGGTCTAGAGATACTGTGAATATAATAACGTTTATTTATACAGCGTGTTCATAAAAAGGTTTCAAACACGACACATTTCAAAATAATTTTTCTCCAGATTTTCCAATGGAACGCGCCATTACTATATTATTTTGCTATTGGATGTAGAATTTTCATTCTTTTTTTTTTGTAATGGAAGCATATAAGTTATTTCTAGGCGTTTTCGAAATGATTGCTTTCATAAATTATGTTGTTTAAATACAGTTTTATTATGAAAATTAAGCATAGGCGACTAGATTATAAACTACAGTAAGGGTTCAAAATGCATATCATGATGATCTGAGTACAAGTTAATACGCTCTTGAAATGATCTATTTTCATTCCTCAACATTTTAGATGAAATACTAGCAAGACGGGTCATTAGTGATGGTTATGCCTAAAAACCACGACAGGCTTTGAAATAAAATAAGAAATCAAATAATAAACAAATGAATATAATCATATAATAAACAAATGAATAATAATAATAAATAGATCATTTGAAGAGCGTATTAACTTGTGCTCAGATCAACATGGTAGGCATTTTGAACACTTACTGTAGTTTATAATCTAGTCGCTTATGCTTAATTTTCATAATAAAAACTGTATTTAAACAACATAATTTATGAAAGCAATTATTTCGAGAACGAAATGCTTCCATTACAAAAAAAATAATGCTTATGAATTCTACATCCAATAGCCAAATCCATTTAAAAATCTGGAGAAAAATTATTTTGAAATGTGTCGTGTTTGAAACCTAATAAATAATAATAAACGTTATTATATTCATATAATTTTTAGACCTCTTGTCTTGAATTCTACTGAATGCCTTGGTTAAAAAAATTATTTTAGGTAGTTTTTTTGAATTTTTTTCTAAGACTCTTTTTTTTATTTTTAATTTATTACTCATAAACTACATAACCAAATGAAATAAAACTTTAGGTAGTTATGAAGGACACTAATACGAACCTAAATATGCAATAAAATACTTAGTGTCCCATTTAATAAAAGACAGCATTATGTTACCACACTTTTTTGGGCAACCCTGTATATTGGAAAATATTTTCCTGAAATGCAACATAATACAGTATAAATCGGCATATGAATGTAATTCCTAAGTTAATTAGTATAGGAGCTATGGATGCCTGACACACTATTGGCAGTGCATGCATTAGCTCATTTTTACTATTTTCATTACGATGACGGTAGCTCCCCGGGATCGCATTTTCGGACCTCGGGACCATGGAGACTTTTGATTAGCATCGATTTTTGGATAATATCCCCGAGTATCCAAGTTTTTAACCGAGGGCCGATTTCCATATGTTCCTGCGGGGTCCTTTTCTTTATAAAATGCCCTAAGGAATCACATGTTGAAATATTTTAACGTCAATACCCTGTATATTAAACCATATGAGTTAAATAATACTAATTTATTAAAATTTAACTCTTTCACATACCATCTATATAAAAAAATATTGGAAAAAATATTTTAGAGGTTCTATTTAAAACAGAAATGTCAGTCATTGTAAATAGAACTTCCGACCCCGTATGTACAGCAAAAATCTAAAGAAATCTAAGATAAGTACGAAAGCAATCGTATAAAGGAACTGACGGATTTTAAATAAAGTTTTAACATTTCTATTCTCACAAACGTGTTGCATTTTAATTGGGAAATTATGTAAAAATCCTATACAAAGTCATTTTTCTGGTATAGTTCAACAGGGCGAAAAAGCCTAGAAAGTACCAACTAAAAAAAAAACTTTAAATTAATTCTCTTTCGTTCCCTCTTTCTTATTTCCCATCATTTTCTTCCTCTATTCTTATTGGAAGTATTTCGTCTTTCTCATCTAAAATTATTTTAAATTATTATTTTTATGTGTTTATATGTTAGTGCAGTCAGGAAGATGAAAACAAAATTGTCCCATTTGGTCAACTCGTTCATACTAAAAGGACGAAATTCGAAAATATTCGTAGCAATTTTTATGATCAAACACAGGCACTATTGGAAAAATCCTTTAGGGCACTCTGGGAGTGGTGCTTGTGCGCAAAAAGCCATTCACGTTGGTTTTGAATCATTGGAGGTTATATTCGTTGGGAAAAACCACCTCGGAAAGGTCGTTCCATAAGGATGAAGTCCTTCAGATGAAAGAATCCTTAAATAATGAAGTTCGAGGACTACTAAGCTTAACCACATATGGATTGGCGGCAGTGGTTCGTCGCGTATTTCTGCTATTCGCCGCTCTGGGCGGAATTAAGAGGGCAAGGTCAGCCGAGCACTTCCCATGAAAATATCTGTAAAAGAGAGTCAAATCCCCAACCTGTCGTCGATGTTCTAGGGGGTCGAGGTTCATCGTCAGCTCGTGGTCTCCAATCAGTCGAATGGCCCTCCTTTCGATGGAATCCAGTAGCCCAAAGTATGTTTGGGTACAGAGCTCCAGACATGAGAGCAGTACTCTAGTGATGGTCGAATCTGGGCTTCGTATAGTATCAAAAGTTATTGAGGCGTGTACAACTTTTTGGTTCGGAAGAGTACACCAAGTTTCTGAGAAGCTATCTTGGCGACTGCCACAATGTGGTTATGCCAAGACATATTTCCTCCCAGATTGACGCCCAGCAAATTGATAGATGAAGGCAGTGGGATTTCATGTCCGTCCATGACTATATCTGGTTCTGTAATGTTAACCTTTTTAGAAAAAACTGCTATACCGATATATAACTATATCTTTATCTGACGAAGAGGACATTTTGCTCATGTCAAAAGAGACTTCAAATCAGTTGGTTCCAGTGGGAATGAAGAACTGAAGTTGCGGTCGCATTGCAGTTGCGTTGCGGTTGCTAGTTGCTTTGGTGAGAACAGGCACTTATAGCTTAGGCAATACAGCAAATACCAGTAAATTAAATTTTGACATTGACAAACCAAAAGTTAGTATCAGTGATAATATTTTCATTATTCGTTATGTTTAGCTTTACGTCAATTTTTGGCAATAACGTCTTAGACATTATTTCCTGATATTTGCTGTATTAAAATTTCCTGGTTTTGCCATCACGTTTAATAGATATTATTTCCTGATGTTTGATGTATTTAATAACCTATGAGTGTTTCATGGTTTCGCCATCACGTTTAATAGAAGAGCTTACGATTGGCTCACCAAAATGTATTCGAACTCGGAACATGAGTTTATCATGTCGTCATCTTCAAGAAGTTTTAATTAATTTTTTTATAAAATATACAGGGGAGCCAATATTCAACTTCCTCAAAAATTATATACAACTCAAATACGCATCACCCGGTATACGTTAAAATTTTGACAAACGTGTTGGCAAGAACTGTCCATTATTTATTATCCGACAATGCACCACGTGCTCTTTTAACTGTTGCTATAAAGGAAACAGCCGAGGATTTTGGACATTTTTATTTCCTTTACTAAAATACGTGCAATCTAGTTTCCCAACAACAGACAGTTTTTAATAAAAAGAAAGTGGCTGCATCTACAAAATAAGAAACAGTAAATTACTTACTTAACGTCGTAACGCACACTTCCTATATAAGCTATAATTTAATAAAAAAGCTTTTAAATCGAACTGAACTTTACTTTAGGACAAGGCACGTTCTCAGGTTTCACTTAGAAATGTCACTATAGCTAACCCGAGAAGTATTTTGTGGCTTAAAAATAAATGAGAATTCACCTCATATGTAAAAATGACCACGAGATGCATGCCATTATTATAAGTGAAAATTTAATGGCGAAATATCGATCCGAAAGTTCATCTGTAATAACGTCAATATGTAATTTTTGAAACTAAAAATAGTTATTTATTATACAAGGGAAAAAAGTATTAGATTTTAGCCCGAGGTTGTGTTGCGACAAAATTCCGAGAGGAAAAATCTAATATTTTTCCCGTTTATAATACCCAATTTTTTTCTGTGACGGGAAAATTCGGTATTGAAAAACATATTATTACAATATATTAAAGTTAGAAAAGTATCGATATAAAATTTGAATTTTTAAACTAGTAGGCTGTTTTACTTATAGCGACAATTAGACCTACGTTGCTAAGGAAACCTTTAAAATTATCAAATATCTGTCAATTTAATTCTGTCATTTAATTTAAAAATTAAGAACTTAGTTGTTGTTTATTAGTTATTTTGAATTATTATCAAGTTAAGAATACCAGCTTAATCAGCGTATTCAAGATTTATGGAATGGAAGATGAAAAAGGCATATAGTTCTTTGTCGGAGATGGTGTTATTGGCTTATTTTTCGGAATTGGCACAACAACAAAACGCATCGACAGTACGGTTGAATTATTCAATGATTAAAAATATGTTATAATCCAATAATAATGTAGACATTTCAAAATATTTCAAACTAATTACATTTCTGCAACAAAATTGGAAAGGTTACACGCCCAAAGAGGCTACTAGGTTTACGATTACAGATATTAGGGATTTTTTTAAATAATCCTCCCGATAAAGTTTATTTAATGGCCAAGGTTGCTGTTTTATTTGCGATTGCAGGAGCTTGTCGAATTTGTGAAATCAGTCAGGTAACATGATATTGAATATTCGGGAACGTTATTAATTGTGAAAATTAAGCAAACAAAGAAGGATGTAAACAGAAGATTTCTAGTTACTGAAAAATATATTAAATTTTATCGAATGCACATATCCCAACGGAAAATGTATTAATCAGGTTGTGGGTAAAAGTTTTATAAGGTACCTCAAACAGTAGCTAATTTTCTTGAACGTGAAAATGTTAACTTATATACGGGTCATTCATTTCGAAGATCGTCTGCTACACTTTTAGTTGAATCTGGGGGAGACTTGATGACTAAAGAAACATGGCGGTTGGAAATTATCAACTGTCGCTGAAGGGTATGTTGATGAATCGGTACCACACAGGACAGAAATAGCCAATAACGTGTGGCAGTGCTGAAATAACACCCGAGTTGCGACCAGGTACATCAACGGCAGTTGTGTCCATGGCAAAAAAAATATAATTTCAACACCAGAAAATTCGACTATTGTACCGAATAGTAAAAGGAACATGTCATTCATGCAATGCACATTTAATAATTGTTCTTTTGCTATAAAGAAAATGTAACTTCTTGTATAATAAAATATTCTAAAATTAAATATCTACCTTTAATTATTATTATTGGTCAAACTGTCAATTTATCGCAAATTCGCCTCGTCATATTATAAGGAGACATTATTTTGGATAGAAGTTTTAGGTCTTATTCATTAATTTACTTTCGTTAATTTCAAAAACCTCCCTCAAATGTCTCATCACGAAACATAAGTTTCATTGGTTTGAGCTTCGCATTTCGAACTATAGGAAAGATGGGTAGATAGAACTTATACACAATGCGTTTAACGATACTCCAGAATCTCAGCCGGCGATAATGACTATTATAATATTATCTCAGAAGATTTACGGTTAATTGCGGATCGTTTCACAGTTTTCGTCCCATATACAGGGTGTCCGCTAATTAATGGTACATACACACAAAGACTCCTTACATAAAAATAGGATTTAATTATACTTATATCCGAAAGTGGATATTAACTGATATACAGGGTGTTAAAGTTTAAACTTCATTTTTTTCTCTAATAACTTTGAGAGAAACTAACGGTTTTTTACAAAACTTGGCAATTATGGTTTTTTATCACGGGAAATTGATTTCTTTGTGAAATGTGAATGTACAATGTAGGCATTTCTCGACCATTCATAAGGTCATAACTTTTTTGTGCCTCAGTCAGTGTCTTTAAGTTTTTAATAAAAATAATACTTTTCTCATATTTATTACGTAAAAAAGGTATACTAAGTTCAGGTCGCCCAGGGTTACCGTTTCGGAGATATTTACATTCAAATTGTTAGCGCGTTAGCTCAGGCAAGCAAATAATATATTGTTACTTCTTACCAATTAACTTTTACATGATAATTAATATTCTAGTAATGGTAATTGGGAATAATAAATACAACAATAGGATTGTTCTTTAACTTGCGTTAATTAAAATAACTTTGATCCCAGAAAATATCGTGTCGAAAGCAATGAAAACACAAACTTACGATAAACTCAAAAGAAACATTTTCTGTTCCATAGCAATTGCATCTCTAAATTTTATTTGCTTTCTCATAGGTTACTTTAAGAAAAAAAAATTTGTTTGCAAATTAATAATAATTGGGCAGGGTGCACTAAACAATATAAATGCAAATATCTCCGAAACGGTAACTCTGGGCGGCCTGAACTGAAATACCATTTTCACGTAATAAATATGAGAAAAGTATTATTTTCATTGAAAACTTAAATACAGTGAGGTACACAAAAGTTATGACCTAATTGACCCTACATTGTACTTTAAAATTTCATACAAAAATTCATTTCTCGTCCTAAACATAATTGCCAATTTTTGAAAAAAAAGTTAGTTTCTTTAATACCCTGTATCTCAGTTAATATCAACTTTCGGATATAGGTAAGTATAATTAATTCCTAATATTTTTACGTAAGGAGTCTGTGGTTTTTCCATGTACCATTAATTAGCGGACACCCTGTATACAAGGGATTCCGATAATACAGAAGGATGCTTGAAAAGGTGATTCGACATGTTAAAATAAAGATAGTAAGTGATATAACAAAAAGTCGAAAATTGAATACTTGTCGAAATTCTTGTTAGAAGTAAAATCAGTTGTTCAAATTGATGAAGGAAACGTATTGGGTTTTCGACTTATTGTTATATGACTTACTACAATTATCTCCAACTATCCTGCCGCATTATTCGATCACCCGATATTCTTTGACTGAATAATATAATTTTATTCATAGTTGCCTGTATATTTACTCAATCTGTTTCATTGTTTGTTTGTCAACAACAATAACGTTCATAGTTCAATATATTAAAATATATATATATGTAATAAAAAATTTTTACGGTCTATAATCACATTTTTATGGCAGATTGGCTGCATTTATTGGTTTTTAAATAAATGAAATATCAGCAAACACTTCTGTGCAATTAATTCTTTTTGCTTTAAAGGACAGTTTTATTATTTTAATTTATTATACAATAATTATTTTATTTAGCTCATTGTATAGTTTGGTACAAATTTATCAAAAAAGTCACAAGCACATATCGTTAAAATAGAACAGATACATCAAATTTTGATCTATGAGTTATACTAAATTTAAATTTTTGAATTTTTTAATTCTGTGACATTGACATAATAATAAAAATTTGTTTTTCCGATTTAAAAATAGCACGATTTTCATTATCATATTTTTTTAAAAATAATAGGACATTCTATTACGTTATAGAAATATAGGGAAACGCTTTTTATATTTTTTAAATTTTGGATTTTATAGGTGAATAAAATTCATTACATTTCAATCTATTAGTTCCTTCTTGCTGTACCGCGTTTATGCGACCAGAAATCTTTATTTATATCGAAATTATTTGTATCGACCTTCTTTCCTATACACGGTGTCCAAGGTAAGGAGGGGCTCTATATGAATCCCGTTAATGGAAACAAACTTCGATTAAATGGGGAAAAGGTATCGCTGTTGAAGCACTAACAATATGTCACACAGAAGGGGGAAGGTAAGATGCTTAAGTTTTGAGTTATTTAAAATAAACTGGAAATTGGATTTGTTATTTAATTTTTTTCCGGAGCACAGTAACTTTTAATGAACCCAAAGATTACGTAACAATTTTTTTATACGACGTTCCGTTTTCAAGCCATAATCATCAACTTCATTTTTTTCTAATACGGCCTACATATATAATGTGCCATTTTGAGAGCATTTTTAATCATAATTTCAACGATGTACCACACACGTTTAAATATGCTTCCAGCTTTTTTAATAATCTTTCTCATATTTATTACGTAAAAAAGATATACCAAGTTCAGGTCGCCCAGAGTTGCCGTTTCGAAGATATTTGCATTCAAATTGTTAGCGCGTTAGCTCAGGCAAGCAAATAATATTTTGTTACTTCTTAACAATTAACTTTTACATGATAATTAATGTTCTAGTAATGGTAATTGGGAATAATAAATATAATAATTGGATTGTTCTTTAACTTGCCTTAATTAAAATAACTTTGACCCTATAAAATATCGTGTCGAGAGAAACCAACAGCAATGAAAACACAAACTTACGATAAACTCAAAAGAAACATTTTCTGTTCCATAGCAACTGCATCTATAAATTTTAAGAAAAAAATTTGTTCATACATTAATAATAATTGGTCAGGGTGCACTAAAAAATTCCGTTTTCAAGCCATGATCATCAACTTCATGTTTTCTAATACGGGCCTAAATATATAATGTGACATTATGAGAGCCTATTTAATCATAATTTCAACGATGTACTACATATTATAGTTTAAATATGCTTCCAGCTTTTTTAATAATCTTTATGAAATTTTCAGGATAAAATTATAGAGGGCGTCCCACTTATAATGAAAATAACCTTATATTTTCGGTATTTCTGAATTGATTGTTTTGGATTTTGGTTCAAATTTATTCCGAAAATACTATTTTTTCAAGTGTGCTATGAAACAATACTGACGTCTATACGGAGAAAAATTGATTGATTGCTTGAACATTCTACGGCGTTTCTTCATTGAATTTATAAATAAAATGTAGTTGATTATTATAAATTGTTTTGAATTTAATGGTATCAAAATTATTTTTTAAGAACCAACAGGGAAACAAGTTTATAAACATGTTTGTAAATTATAATATTTTCTGATTTTTTCTTTAATAAATGTTGCTAATGATTGCCATTTACTTCCAAGTATTTATGTATCCTTTTCATCATACTATTTCACGTAGTATTCTTTATTTATTATGGAGTGAGAGATAGAAATTGAACATTTATTAAAAAAATAATAAAAAATATTACAATTTAGTAATAACTATATTTTAATTTCTCTAAAGTCTATAAACTTATTTCTATGTTACTTTTAAAAAAAATAATGTTTAAATCTTTAAATTCAAAGCAATTTAAAATAATCAACTGCAATTTATTTATAAATTCAATAAAGATATACAGTACTTATGTACAATTGTTTTCATAGCACACTTGAAAAAATAGTATTTTCAGAATAAATTTGAATTTTTGAGGAAACGCATTGATATAGATATAAAACATTAAATATTATTTATAAAGAACAATTACTAATTTGTGAACAAATTAAATAAAAATATACAGAGTGTTCAATTTAAAATAAGAAAGTTTTTAATGGTTGAATTCTTTCACAATGAACCGTGAATTGTGAATAAAATCTGTACATTTTCTACCAAGCTTGAAATATTTTTGAGACTTGATTATTAAATTAATTGTTATTTATTGAACTAGCTAGTCCAACATAAGTAAAAATTTAGAGCTTACTTATGAGATATTATTTATAACATTAGGAGAAATACAGGACCGTATCCCAAAATTTCCTGATGTTGTTCAAAAAACCCTTGAAACGTAATTAAATCACAACATCGTTGCATTCGGAAGAAAAAAGCTCTCAAATTCCAATATCAGGAAAACAGGAACTTATTTAAAAAAAAGAAAGTTGATAATGGCCCTTCGAAGACGACTCGTCGGATTACAAAACAATTAACGCTGTTAGATAGAGCGGAAAAAGTGGCAATGTAAATGTGCAATTTACTTTAGAATTCGATCTTAAAAAAAAACCAGGAAAAAAATAAACCGATTTTTCAGAATTTTGGTTTTTCCGGATATCTCCGAAACTACTCGGAATTTTAAAACTTTCTAAACACCATATTATTAGGCACATAAATGCGCAACTTTACCTCCATTTAACAGACTTTGTATCTCTTACGGTTTCCGAGAGCCCTGTACTGGCCCACCTTATCTTGGACACGGTGTATATATACCATGTGGAGCAAAAGTCCCGCAACGGCCAAATATCTCCCGAGGGGAAGGTTTTTTAAAAAAATGTTTCGGGCAAAAGTTGTATGGCTTTGAAAGAGGAATCATTTGCATACAAAACCATCTCCCACCCCTTCACCCCCTCCTGAGGGGTTTGTTCGGTAACTTGTAAATTTTAAATGGCCAACCCTATTTTTTTTTGCTGATTAATATTCTCTAAGAAAAAACAAGAAACTTTTGTCCGAAAAATTTTTTTTTAAAAAGACGTAGCCTTCCTTTTACAGATATTTCCATGGAAAATGCTCGGCTGACCTTGCCCTTTAATTCCGCCCAGAGCGGAGCAGAAATACACGACGAACCACTGCCGCTCATCCATATGTGGCTGAGCTTAGTACTCCACGAATTTCATTATTTAAGAATTCCTTCATCTGGAGGATGTCATCCTTATGGAACGACCTTCCCGAGGTTGTGTTTCCCAACAAGTATAACGACCAACGTGATTCGCTTGATGCGCACACGCACCACTCCTAGAGTGGCTTAAAGGATGTTCCTATTGTGTTTGATCATAGAAAAAAAAATAATATTGTAAATAATGGCATAACTATAAACGATTATCAAATCAAACAATACATTTTAAGAAAGTCACATATTCTTCTATTCAACACTAATTTAAAAATTTGAGAGGTCCGATAACTTTTTTACCTGACCCCGTATACTTATTCTGAAAACGGCAGATTATAAAGAAACTTCTGTATAAAACATTTTTCTATATCTCTTTTAACTAATAGGGTAATTTCGAAATGGGCAACCCAGTATCACTTAAGCGAGCGAGAATTTTCAAATTTTGATTTTACCATTTTAAGTTTGACCCAAAAAGAGCACATGACACCTACATTACTTTTTTGATAGCACTAACAATAACGGAGATACCTTATAAGAGTATCGAAATTGGGACACCCTGTACTTACTGCTAATTTCTATGCGCTATTTTAAACTGTTTTCTAAGTGGCAGTAGCTGCTTTAACTGCTAATCAAAATGCCCATTCCTAATTCAGGGAGTATTTTAGGGATTTTGACATTTACCAACTGCTCTTCTGACTTTTGATCGCAAACCGTTAACTGCGCGTGCCTCCGTGAAATATTTATTGTCGCCAGAGAGGAATTACCGCTGCAAGAGTGGAATTTCCGACTGTAAAGTCAACTTTACTGAATTAGCGGATAAACATTAAAAAGCTTTTGAAAGGTTTTCTTGTATTTTCATTTTTATATCGCTTTCATTTTCACTTCTTTGTAGAATAAAACAGAACGTTTTACTTTTTGCCTAAAGCTAGTAATTTGTCATCGGACTAAAGAGCAGCTTCACAAATACAATGTTTTTGTGGCATCAAAGATAGCATTCATTAATTTAGCTTGTTTAAACAAGGGTAAAAATGACAAACTGGTTAAAAGGAAACGTATGAATGTATTGTGTTAAAGTAATGGGGCTTTTCGGACGACGAATAAAAAGTGTTTGTTTAGGTAGCGTCTATTCTCTGAATGCATATGTCCCAAAACCGACACGAAACAAGGAAATATTTATTTAAATTCCATGCTAAACCTTTGGGTCAACTTTACTTACTTTAGGTTTCGGGCTTTGGGTTACAGGGACTAAGAACTCCCAAATTTTCTTAATATTTTCTTAAGAGGATTCCGTAGCTACCCGCATTTACAGTTTTATTATAAATTTCTAGCAATTCCGCCCGCCGGCGCGGGTCTCTGAGAAGTAGCGTTCGCCACTGATGTTAGAAAGATAGAACGCCAATGACTGACAGGTGTAATATTAATTGCTCTTAGAATTGGACAAAAAAATAAAATTTCGGTTCATAAAAATCCTTTTTCAAAAATTATTTTGATAAGACTTGTTTAGAATTAATTAAAGAATATCGGAAATTAAATATATTGTTGTACAATTAAAAAATAAATGATTTAAATATATACCGGGTGGGGCAAAAGTCCCGCAACGGCCAAATATATCCCGAGGGGAAGGTTTAAAAAAAAAATGTTTCGGGCAAAAGTTGTATGGCTTTGAAAGAGGAATCATTTGCATACAAAATCATCTCCCATCCCTTCACCCCCTCCTGAGGGGTGGGGGTAACTTGTAAATTTTAAATGGCCAACCCTATTTTTTTTGCTGATTAATATTCTCTAAGAAAAAACAAGCAACTTTTGTCCGAAAAATTTTTTTTAAAAAGACGAATTTCGCGAATGATCCAACGAACAAAATTTGGATATTCCAAAATATTCCGACTTTTTTACGCGAAAATGACGGGGTTTTCAGAAAAATTACAGGAGGTAAAGCTAAGCCTTTTTTACCTCTTGTAATTTTTCTGAAATTGCCACAACGTGGTTATGCCAAGACATAATATTTCCTCCCAGATTGACGCCCAGCAAATTATAAACGAAGCCAGGGGGATTGCGTGTCCTGCCATGACTATAGCCTGTTCTGTAATGTTAAGGCTGCAGTTTCATCTAAAAAGGTTGGTATTCTTAGCGTTAAATTCGACTTGGTTACTGTCATCCCAAGCCAAAAGTTCTCCCAGATCTTTATTGAGCGGCGATACTTCATCCTGTCTGCGAAGATGTGCATCGGCAGCGGATGCTTGTTGTAGTATAGAATATACTACAATTTATAATAAAATTTATATAATCTACTAACATAAAATAATATAAAAACATGGATCATTTAAAAAACATAAATTTTAAGTAACATCATGGAAATATCAATTTTATTTGACGCTATAAATATTTTAATTAGTAACCTAGAATATTGAAAAGTACCTACTATAAATTTAAAATTGTTCAAAAAAAATTCAAGAATCAAAATAGTTCATGTAATCATATCCTGCCTAATGTCATACAACACAATAATACTAACATATTAGTTTCATCTATACCGGTACTAATTTATAGTTATTATTGTGTTTTTATAAATAGGCGGAAAATAAATGAATTTTGAAAATTTTCTAATAAATTACAGCTAATCAGCTAATATTAGATAGTATGAGAATTTGATTATTTCGAATATGGTTGAAGAGTGACATTTTAAAGAAATATCCCAAACTTATTTAAAAAAGTATTTAATACTTTAACCCTACTAGTGCGGTGTGTTACTTACTTCCCTGGCTAAGTACAATAATTATTATAGTATACGTTTCTTATTCCATATAGTTTGTACGACGTTACAAAATTTCATTAAAATATCATGCAACGTTGCTTAAACGTTATAACCGAAAATGTAAATCTTAGGGTGCGCCTTTTGGGCCCGATTTTTTTGTTAGGAGGGATAATAGGAGTATGAACTACTAGTAATATTTTTACCTCCCCTGTAGGCTTGCGAAATGTTACTCCATACTCTCCGTACACCCTGGTTGGATGGT
Organism: Barypeithes pellucidus; assembly: GCA_963991005.1. Lineage (NCBI taxonomy): Eukaryota > Metazoa > Arthropoda > Insecta > Coleoptera > Curculionidae > Barypeithes > Barypeithes pellucidus. The sequence continues at coordinate 76,311,189 of OZ022556.1, forward strand.
TTGTTGGTTGGTTAAAGGCGGGGGTCGGTTTAAAGGCCCGAACTTCTATCACTGCAGCCTACCGGCTTATTGTGTACCGCGATCTTGTTAGAAGATGTTTAATCCTTCTACGAGGTCCAGTAACCTTCTACCAAGCTTATCATGTGGGAGGTTGTCAAAACGTTGTGTGTTCCCGAAGATATTTTGTTTCCTACGAGACAGTGCTACCAGCGGTATATTATGTGTTAGGCGGTTTTTTCCTCTTCGTCGCAGAGTCTGCATTCAATGGATCCGTTGTTTATACCTATCCGATGAAGGTGTTTTCGCAAGTGGCAGTGGCCTATTAGCAGATCCATCACTTGTTTCAACTGGAGTCGCTTCAGGGTTAGCATCCCATTCGATAGCATTTTCGATGGTTTTACAATTACGGCCCGTGCGTGTATTTGACCAGGTAACCCTTGCCATCGAGATAGGTGTTGTTTTTTTCGACATCTATCTAACGTTGTTTTTGTTGCCTGTTCTGATATTCCAAAGGCCGGTTCGGGGCCCATGAGACTTTGAGCGGATCCGGCTCTCGCTAGTTCATCCGCTTTTTCATTTCCTAATATCCCAGAGTGACCAGGGATCCACAAGAGCTCTACCTTGTTCCCCCTGGCCGCCAATGCTTTTAGGGTGGTATCGCACTCCAGTGTAAGTACAAGTATTGTTTCATATTCCTTGTAATATCGTTTAAAAATTCCTTGGTAATTAACATTACTCCCATGCTTTCGATCAGAATATGCTCTGTACAGGGTATTCCTTACAAAAAAAGTTTGGTCGGATTGATTCACTTTTTGTGCCCTTCCCCGTATAACATAAAATATTTTTCAATGATCCCGCTGTTTATTCCATACCTTGTGCAGTGGTCACTTTTTTAAAAAAATTCATGGAGCCTTAATTTGCCTCGTTGGAAGACCCTGTATAATCTTGGATTTTTATCAAAATCGCAAGCTTAACCGAAAGCTTCGACCGTAGTATATTGCAGACACGTGCGCCGAATATTTCGCAAAGGTAATAGAGTTGCAGTCGCATCACGTGTAAAATTTCCGGTACGCTCGACTGAATATTTTCGCATCAAATATTCCTTTCGTTTAAGTTTGGCAAATATCAAAGAAGGCATTTGCCAAAATGAATTTCGGGGTGACCAGGATTGGGAACTTTTCCCTGAATATTTTACGAAAACGTGTTTGTAAAATGTAGGTATCCGGGAGTCCGAGAAAATTTTGCAGAAATTGCTAAACCGGCCTGAGTTATAATCTACTGGAATATTAAATAGGATTTAGAATAAAGGTCAACACGACGCCGCCCGTCGTGGGACAACAAAATGTAGACTTTTATTGTTATAGTAATTTGCTTCTTCTACGATCGTTAAAAAAACTATATAATATTTTTTTAAGAAAATGAATAAATAGAATAGTTAATTTTCTAACTAACTAAAAAAGTAATTTAGCGTTAAAACAAGTGCATAACGTGTAATTTTTTAATTTTTCTCCGAATGCTTATAATATTAAGTTTGCCTTGAAAACAGCATCCGCGTCGGTCGTTGCCTGGGCGCCTTATTGTTATTGTTACCTTATCAATGTCCATAATATTTGAAAACATCAAAATGAAAAGAAATAATTGCGATTCCGAAAAAGAAAAGTACAGTGAAAGCTCTCATAACGGACACCTCTAATAAGCGGACATATCTATTAAGCGGACATTTTTTCATAGTCCGGAACTAAATATATGAAATTCCGGGCTTTCCTTTGGGCGGACGCGGACAGGCTGTTTTCATACAAAGAGTGCGAAAACCCTCCTTTACTTCCTGCATTAGAAAGCAATTTTAAAAGTATTTTTTTAGATTATAGCTGCAGTATTCAAATTTGAATTTAAAAATGTATCGCCGGTCACGTGTCACAAGTGAATAACTTCTTAGTTTACCATTTTATATTTCTCATCATTTTACTAAAGATACTTTTATATATAAATATATCACACTACTACTACAATTTGTATTGAAAAAATAATGTTCAAAGATCAACAGTTTAGTTTCTCTAATGCAATTATTAACCAGAAGTTCCGTCCCCGCAGCTGCATGTATCGCCGGTCACGGCAGAAATTGCTTATAAATAACGCCACTACAGGTCGGCCTAATAGTTTTACAAATATGACGGCATGTGTTTGAATTTGTGTAAAGCGTGCTAATGTTTAGGTAAGTTACATTATAGTTCCTCCATCAGATTACGACAGCAAACAAACTTGACAGTTTGCAGAGACTGGCCTGTCTGTGTATCAGTGGGACGATGAAAGTACCCCCACTGCAGCAATGGAAGTCATACTGGGACTAATATCCCTAGATATCCACATCAGAATGGAGACTAATTGCAGCGCCTCAAGGATGATCACAAATGGAGAATGGACACAACACCCCGTAAAAATTGGACACATAAGAGCCACGGATCTAATCAACGATGAGCTCTTGGATATGCAATCTGATCGTATGAAAGCAACATACGATTTCACGAAGCATTTCAAGATTGACCGGAACTTTGATAAATGGACAAACAGTGCATCCCGTCGTTTGACAAGGGTCTAGTTTGGTACACCGATGGATCAAAAACCGCCAACGGCGTGGGCGCAGGTATATTTGGGGAAAGGCCCAGGATGAACATGAGCATTCCTCTGAGGACCTAAGCCACAGTATACCAAGCGGAGGTTCATGCCATACAAGCATGTGTACTACAAAATCTTGAGAAGAGCTACCACGACCAAAAGGTTCACATCCTTTCGGACAGCCAAGCTGCTCTTAAGGCTCTGAACTCCAATCGGTTTACTTCAAAACTTACACTGGAGTGCCATACCAACCTGAAAGCACTGGCGGCCAGGGGGAACAAGGTGGAACTCTTGTGGGTCCCTGGTCACTCAGGGATATAACAACATTAGATAGATGGTCGCCAGAAACACCTATCTCGATGGCAAGAGTTACCTGGTCAAATACACGCACGGGCCGTAATTGGAAAACCATCGAAAATACTATCGAATGGGATGCTAACCCTAACGCGGCCCCAGTTGAAACAAGTGCTGGGTCTGCTAACAGGCCACTGCCACTTGCGAAAACACCTTCAACGAATAGGGATAAACAATGGATTCATTGAATGTAGACTCTGCGGCGAAGAGGATGAAACCGCCTCACACATAATATATCGCTGCGGAGCGCTGTCTCGTAGAAGACAAAATATCTTCGGGAACATACAACGTGGTGACAACCTCCCACATGACAAGCTTGGTAGATGGTTACTGGACCTCATAGAAGTAACAAACATCTCCTAATAAGATCGGGGTACACAATAAGCCGAAAGGCTGCAGTGATTTGAAGTTCGGGCCTTTAAACCGACCCCCGCCTTTAACCAACCAGTAGGTGGACGAAAAAATTATTTTTGTTCCAACTTTCGTATTACGCATAAGCTTCCACAATATTGTTATGATGCGGTACATGAAAACGTGCGTGCGAACATAATTATTTCGGGTAACATACTTTCCTAAATAAATAAATCATCTTTTTAGTTGTAGTTCACTTCATTTTGTTTTACATCAGGGCTTTAAAACTATTCTAAAGCGAAGTTTAATGGTAGTTTGGTAGTTATACAAAAACAGCCCTCTTTTGTTAATATAAACCCCAAGTTTTAAAAGCTTTTTATCGATTATCCGTAAGCAACATAACTGTACGCCCTAGACAACTCATTTATATCAGACGCCTCGAACAAAGTTGTTGTTTCCACACAATGACCTAGTATATTTTTCGACAAACTGATAGATTTTTCACCACTTTAACTGACAGCCCTCAATAGCCTGTCAAATTTTGTTCGCGTGGAACACTAAATGAATATAATATTGTTGCCGGGAAGATTCACTTGTATTGTAGGAAATTTGTTGTTTATTTTTAAATTAGATTTTATAGAAGGGAACTGTTGAAGGTTGATATTAAATTGTAACTTTGTTTATCGTTGTTGATAGTAGTGCTTATGATCAAAGGGCGGATGATATGCAACTTAAATTTTTCGGTAATTTCGGAAAATTTTCCATATTTTTCATACCTGGGTGAACTTAGAAGTTATAAACTATGCAGATCATTAAAGAAGGCACTCCAATTTAATTTTCAAGTTAATATTGTTAGGATTAGCCGTGTTAATAGTTCGTAACATTTGCTTTTTAAAAAATGCCAAAAGTGAAGTGTAATACAACGTGGATCAACCCGTATCCACAGCTTAGGGTGGATGGTGTTGGGGCCGTGCTTTTCTCTGGATTGTCTAGTTGTTATGCTGACCTTTCGGAAATGAAACACAAGCCAAATCTTGATGTAGCTGACTGTATTACTATTATTAAATTATTACAAAAAGAAAATGTTTTGGCGCTGCCTACTGCCGTCTCGCTGTCATGGCGGAGAATGTCATTCCTCAGGTCTCGACCACCTGTTTTTCGCGTAACAACAGAAGCGATGTTGCCGCATACTTATACTAAAACTTAACAGATGGTAACAGTTATTTATTTAACAAATGCATAAAGTTTTTTTTTTTTTATGAAGGGAAAATTGGTGCCCCAATCCCGTATGTGAAAGAAACTAACTTTATGCATCTCGGTTTCATACAATATTTTTTCCATTATCGTATTAGTTTTCTTTTTCGAGATTAAAAAATATATAATTGGTGTATAACCAACTCACTGTCACTTGAATGCAATAATTTGCAATATATTTGCTTGTATCGACTTGATTATTCAGAGTTAATGTTGATTATAGCTCGGAATAGCACGACCATAAAGTCGAAAGATTAAACATGATTTAGTTTCCTTGAAAATACGTTAACAATATCCGTTCGATGAAATTCTTCACTTGATTTTGGTCCAATGCAATTTAATAAACGTATTACATTCCTTTTTGTAAGCTTGTTTCGATTTTTCAGGCAATGAATTTTGTGTTGCTCCATTGGCTTTATTAATTACTTCGTCTTAAGCGCATCGAAATGAATTTTCGTCTTCGGATCGCAATTATTTCTTTCCGTTTTTCCGTTTCCAAATATAATTGACATGTCGTAAGACAACAATTCGGCGCCCAAGCAACGAACGACGCGGCTGCTGTTTTCATGGCAACTTGATATTATAAGCATTCAGAGAAAAGTGAAAGATGACGCTAAATTCCTTTTTTTAAGTTGTTAAAAAATTACCAGTGCATTCATTAGCGTAAAAAAATATGGTTTTAATAACGATCGTAGAAAAATATTTTTTGACACGACGTGCTCACAAAGGTATTAAGAGGGGAGAGGGGTTCGATGTAAAGTCCTTTTAGGGAGCCTATATTTTAAATATACATTTTTTCATGTTAAGTACATAGTGTCCAAGATAAGGAGGGCCAGTACAGCGATCTCGGAAACCGTAAGAGATACGAAGTCGGTTAAATGGAGGTAAAGTTGCGCATTTACGTGCCTAATAATATGCCGTTTAGAAAGTTTTAAAATTCCGAGCAGTTCCGGAGATATCCGAAAAAAAACGAAATTCTGAAAAATCGTTTTATTGTTTTCCTGGGTTTTCTTGAGATCAAATTCTAAAGTAAATTGCACTTTTGCATTGCCACTTTTTCGCTGTATTTAACAGCGTTAATTGTTTTGTAGTCGGACGAGTCGTCTTCGAAGGGCCATTGTCAACTGTTTTCCTGATATTGGAATTTGAGAGCTTTTTTCTCCCGAATGCAACGATGTATGACACATTGTGGTTTAATGACGTTTCGAGGGTTTTTTGAACAAAATCAGGAAATTTTGGGATACGGTCCTGTATTTCTCCTAATTTTATGAATAATATCTCATAAGTAAGCTCCAAATTTTTTACTTATGTTGGACTAGTTTAATAAATAACAAATAATTTAATAATAAACCACAAATCATCATCATCATCAACCAGCCCTCAAGACGTCCACTGCTATACATAGGCCTCCCTCATGGCTTGCCACCTGGCTCTATTTTGACCTGTCTGGATCCAGTTGTTTGCAATTCTTTTCAAGTCGTCGGTCCATCGTGTAGGTGGTCTTCCTCTATTTCGTTTATCTGTGCGTGGTCTCCATTCTAACAACCTCTTTGTTCATCTGTCGCCGCTCATTCTGGCTAATTTCAACGTGGCTATTCGTTCTATGACGTCCTTTACACCGGTTTTCCTCCTCAGGTCTTGGTTTGTGACATGATCTCTCAAACTCAATCCAGTCATTGACCTTTCCATTCTGCGTTGTGAAACTTTTAGTTTCTTCGCGGATGTCCTCGTTAGGGTAAGTGTTTCCCCACCATATGTAAGTACTGGTGGAACGCATTGATCAAATACTTTTCTTTTTTGACATATGGGGAGCTCGCTCTTGAAGACGTGACTTAACTAACTAACTAACTAAGGTACGTGTATTTTTCAACTAATTCGATTTCAGTGTTATCGTTGTTTATACCTTCGCTCATGACAAGATTCGTCATGATCTTAGTTTTGGAGAGATTCATTTCCATACCAACCTCGGAGCTTGCCTCTTCTAATTCATGGAGCATTTGTCTGGCCTCTCCTAAATCGTCGGTTATTATGACGATGTCGTCTGCGAAACGGAGGTGGCTAAGTTTCCGACCATCTATGTTTATTCCTTTTGCATCCCAGTCAAGCTTTTTGAAGGCATGTTCCAGAACTTTGATGAATAATTTCGGAGACATGGTGTCTCCTTGCCTTACGCCTCTTCCGATTTTGATGCGGTTGCAGAACAAAAATCATTCCAAAACAGTAATAAAACGAACAACGAAAAAAGTAAGGAACTACATAATCAGGTGTTCAAAATGATTTCCGTTATTCTCTAAGCACAAATAACATCTTCTAATTTCCTGATGTTGTTCAAAAAACCCTCAAAACGTCATTAAACGACAATGTGTCATACATCGTTGCATTCGGAAGAAAAAGCTATCAAATTCCAATATCAGAAAAACTGGACACAAAACCATTAACGCTGTTAGATAGAGCGGAAAAAGTGGCAATGCAAAAGTGCAATTTACTTTAGAATTCGATCTCAAAAAAACCCAGGAAAAAATAAAACGATTTTTCAGGCCAGGTCATTATTAGGCACGTAAATGCACAACTTTCCCTCCATTTAACCGACTTCGTATCTCTTACGGTTTCCGATATCCCTGTACTGGCCCTCGTTATGTTGGACACGTTGTATATATTATTTAAGCATTTAAAAAGACCTCCTCGCCGGCCCTTAGAAATTCTTCTGGCTAATCTAATCTTTAACAATGTCTCGTAACGATAGCTCATTTTTTGATTTGGTGGTTATTCTTATGTTTATATATTTCTATGATATCATATAACATCAGACAAGACGGAAACAGTGTTATACTTAAACCTTCTATGCAATAAAAATAGTCTGTTAAATGTGTGATTCGCTGGAGCATGAACGTTCTATTTCACAAACGTTTGATGAATGTTCCAAAAGTATAATATAGTTACTGTCTCCGTTGCATCGCATGAAAAATTTCTATTTTTGGAGTTTAGATATTGTTGAACTGAATACAGTTTAAAAGGTAAAGGAACTAGTAGATTGCGTTTAAGTTCCTCCTATATCTTTGTAATAATTATTATAATATATCAGTATTCAACAAGAATCATGAGCTTTCTAGCTGACGATAGAAAATTTAGGAAGGTTATTGATGCCTATTTTGAAGCATTAATTTTTTTTAGAGTTATGTGATATATCTTTGAGGACAGCCTCGTTATAAGCGATGAAAACAGACTATGGCCTGTTGCAGAAAGTTTTCAATATACAAACCAAAGTTTTACAATAATGCTGTAGATGAAAACTTGTTGGAAACTACCTTAGAGTAAGTAATTTATAATCGCAATTACACCAACGTTAGTAACTCAAATAAAATGTCCAACATTCCAAAATCCAATTCCAAAAGATAAGTTCAGTTAAATTTTATTTGTTAAAATTCTAATTATTTTTAAAATATTAAATAAATAACTAGTTTGGATATAAAATTTGCTTTAATAGTCATCAGTGTACTTTTAAAGGTCTTACCACTATAGTGTTCGTGTCAGAAATATAAAAAATTATGTAGTAATTACTCCTATTTAAAAAATTTATAAACGCAAATTGTCCTATTTCAATTTTTTAAACTTAATTATATAAACGTATAAAAGGTATTCCCTTTACCAACAAAATAATAAATTAATAAATATTCGCCCTAAATAATATCTACTGATCGGCTAGCATCATTTATAAAAACAGTTTTATGTTGCCCCTGTAAAATTGTTCCAGTTTTATTGCTCGGTCCCCGCGATATTAGATTTTATGACAATTTACAATTGGAAATTTGACGTCGCACGTCGTACAGACGTACGTGGTGTGTTGGGGGGGCCAAGATTGAAACTCTTGTTCCCGGTGTTAGGTCTAGGTTTGAATAAACATGCTCCAATTATCATACCAACTTAACCGACTTCGTATCTCTTACCGTTTCTGAAATCCCAATGGTGAATGCCTTGTATAGGTACTCTCGAGTATAGCAAACTACGGACCCCACCGAGGTATAACTAGTGAGCTCTGAAAAATACACAAATACTTCTCCTAAGAGACAGGTTTAAACATGCTTGAAACCGCTACTTCCACTAAGAAAAGGTTCTATGTGGACTTTTAGTGACTGAAGACATACTTAAGAGAATCTGCTTAAAATGAATGTATAAAATTTTTTTGCACGACAGGCTTACAAATTTCACCTATACCAAAATGATTTCATATATATTTCAAGAACACTTTAAGCCCACTTGCATTTTTTTAATATGGTGCATTAAAATGCGTAATTTATAAACATCTTCGTGCATTCTTTCCGCCCTTTTGTCCTTAGTTTATTTATGATATTACTACATGACTTAAGACATTAAGCTTCCAACTTTGTTACACCTAATACATCTTTTGTTGTCCATGGAAAAAAGTTTGTTAATGAAGATAACAAAAAATAAATTCATTAATTTCGAAGCAGTTGACGGACCAAAATTAATACTTTTTTTACGAGCATTCAGAACACGTGTCCTGTACAATTCGGATGGTTTCCCTTCGGTTATGTTCACGAGACAAATGGAATTACATTTTGTCATGTCACCGTGTGTAATTTTAAATAATGAAAAAGAGTTTCTTCTCAACCTTTCTGGTCTTTTTATTATTAATCCTATATTATTTATTTAGTTTGGGAGAAATACATCCAATCACAAAATGAAATAAGGTATCATAAATAAAAATAGCGTAATATATGTTATGAGTACCTACAAGTGCTTCAAAGAGATTGTATCATATGAGAAAAATTTTTTTATTCAGATTTAATTTGAAATATTACATACTTTTAAAAGAAATTGGAAAAGTTATTGTTGTTTTTAATTAAGTTGAAATTTTGATATTTTCCAAGCTATATCCATATTAAGAAATCGGGTCAGTCAGCGAAAAAATATAGGAACTGAAAAAAAATCAATCAATTGTTCTAAAGACAAATGAAAAATAGAAATATGTAGTGCCCCATTAATAAACATACTAGTACTAGTTAAATAACATATTATATCAGACTCGTTAACAAAGTTTGATTGATACGTATTGTACAGGATGTCCCATTTTCGAGACTTTTAAAGGGTATCTCAGTAATTGTTCGTGCTATAAAAAAAGTAATGTAGGTGTCATGTGCTCTTTTTGTGTCAAACTTAAATTGAAATGAAATGAAAATTTTCGCTCGCTTAAGAGATACGGGGGAAAATTTAAAAATTAACAATTTCAAAATTACCCTATATTTTCTCAGTTAAAAGAGATACAGAAAAATATTTTATACAGAAGTTTCTTTATAATGATTGTTGAATAACCTGCCGTTTTCAGAATAAATATACGGGGTCAGATTAAAAAGTTATCGGACCTAATTTCATTTTTTTAAATGGAACGCCCTATATATATTTTCGTCTAAGAAGGTAGCATATTAAATTATCTTTTCAAATACATAACACACCATGGATGATATTGGTTTCCTAGGAGATTTATTTAAACTTTATTACTTTGAAACGAAATAAAATATTCAGATTAAGGGAAATAGTAACGGGAATCATCTCAAATGTTCGGGATATGTCCTTAAATGGTTTCCGTCTTTCCGGATAGCGAACAAAATATAAATTTTGCGCCGTTTCTTCGTTTTTTCCACTTTCAATATAAACTGATATCACCTCAAATTTTTCAATATGTTGATAAGTCATTTTCACAAACGAATATGTAAAAACAAAATTGACGTTAAATGTTAATAACAACTAGAATCTCAACATAGTTGTTTCTAGGATATTAGCTTTTGTTTCATGACCTACTGTGGTCAGTCATAAAGTTTAAATAAATCGCCTAGAAAACCAATATCATCCATGGTGCGTTATATATTTGAAAGAAGAATTTAAAATGCTATATTTTTAGATTAAAATATACAGGGTGTTCCATTTAAAAAAATGAGGTTAGGTCCGATAACTTTTTTACCTGATCGCGTATACTTATTCTGAAAACGGAAGATTATTCAACAATCATTGTAAAGAAACTTTTGTAAGAAACATTTTTTTGTATCTCTTTTAACTAAGAAAATATAGGATAATTTTGATATGTCCATTTTTTGATTTTCCCCCGTATCTCTTAAGCAAGCGAAAATTTTCAAATTTTGATTTTGGCATTTTAAGTTTGACCCAAAAAGAACACATTACACCTATATTACTTTTTGATAGTACTAATAATTACGGAGATACCTTATAAAAGTATCGAAAATGGTACACCCTCTACAGGGTGTCCAAAATTTAGCGTTAAACTTTTAAAATTTTAAAGAACTTTATTTTTCTTATTTTCAATTACAACCACTATATATTTTTATGTAATCCGATGCAGAATTAAAAACCAAACATTCTTCCTGATTATAACCATTATGGAAATTAAGAGGTATTTACAAAAAAAACTTATTTTATCAGCTGTTCCCAATAGTAGCTATTTCAATGAATAAAATGGGTTTTCAGTCACCTTTATTGATAAAAATGACTGTTGGAATAGTTGCTAAAATTAGTTTTCCGGAAATACCTCTTAATGAATTAGGAATTGCGATAGAATTTTAATTAAAAAAATGATTTATTTTTTATTCCGCTTCGAATAACAACTATACGTCCTCCAATTGAAAATACTAAAAAATATAGTGCTTAAAAATCCCAAAAGCATGAAACTAAGTTTTGAACAACCTGTACAATGCGTATCAAACAAATTTCGTTAACCAGACTGTAAAGGCGCGTTCTCACGAGTCGATTTTGGTTGAACGATTATTATCGATCAAGCAAAATCGAACAAAAATATACTTGTGAACCATGGTATCGATTTTTATTGATCAATTTTAGTTGAATCGAAAAAGTTTGATCCATTCAAAACTTATCGATCAACTAATGCGTCATAAGCGATTTTCAGACAAGTTGAAACGCATTTGAAGCGTGTGAACTGTAGTCAGTCGAGTAAAGTTGATTTTGCGGTCTGGGTGTGCAAGTTGTGCATTGACAAAAAATTAGTATTTTTGTATTTTGATTCTTTTCTTAAAAAGAAGTCCTTCAAATTGTTCTTCGGACATTCTCAAATGATCTTTGTATGCATCATTGTCCTCTAAAGCCAGCTCCTTAAGCAGGGTTCCTGAAACCACCAATTTATTTCTTCGCAATATCCAAGTCATGACCCAAAACCGACTTCCAAAGAGTTAGATGTCGTAGGATATAGTATAACTGACCCCCAAAGTAGAAATCAGAAGGTGTTACTAAAGATCTAGGAGGCAATTCAATGAACCATCTATTTCCCCTCCCCCCTCGCCCACCGCCATCCTATCAATATTCCAGGAAACTTTTCAGCCGAATAGACATGTACACCAAAACAAACAAACAAACATTCGTTTCGATTTTAGTTGATCAACTTTGAGTTGATCAACTAAAATCGACTCGTGAGGATGCGCCTTAAGATACACTCAAATAAATAACAAAATATACGTTGTTATGGAAATGACTTATTATATTTAAATGGGCGACTCCTAAGATGAACAAATTGAAGAAAAATAACCATAAATGGCGCTTTAAATTAACAAACGGAACATACACTGGCTACTAACGACGACGTGCACAATTACTAATTTATTAGCGTAGGCCAGGTGTCAAAAGAGGACCGCGCATATTAGGCGGCGTTGTCATATTGCAACGTTGGCTTTGCAGACGACCTAGAACGCTTGTTGGCTGAAAACAGATGCGTTGGGTAGCACATCGGGTAACGTAAGGGTTTATTACCCAAGTATTTAGACGTTCGATTAAAAACTAAAAGTATGTAGTGTTTCTCTATGACACCCAAGTAGTCACCCATTTAAATAAAATAAACCATTTTCATAACACCCTGCATATGACATGTAATTAAAGAAAATATGATCATGACGTAACACTTTTTGAGACTTCCTGTATATGAAAAAAATAGTTCCTGATAAACATCCTACGATAGTGGTTTGTTCTACAAATTATCATAATCATCAACTTAATTAATAACTGAGCTATAGAAGACGGGAGGTAAGATGCAGGACCCTGTATATTTATGCAATATAGTAGATCATTAAAGTGGCAGACATTTTATTAACGAAAACATATTTTCCCTCTCATATTACATATTTATGAATAACGAGCATATGGTCTAACCTCTATCTATATTAATCTTAACCCAATATTAATGACATGTTTATTTAATACAATTTATTTATGAAAATATCTTAAAATAGTGATGTGTCTCTTTACAAGTGGTATCAAATTTTCTGTGAAATATAGGCGGGTGCGCTACTGTTGAAACCGAAAAGTTTAATAGGAAATGGGGTCTTCCGAAACATCTCTTTACATGTCCTATCGAGTACCTACTGACCCCAGAATATTGTGGCCCTGTTCATATCCAAAATAAAATGGCGGCTTTTTAAAAAATCAAATATACTATTTTTTTCTTTTGCTCTCTTAGTTTAGAATTTACAACTCACATAAATTATTGAGTATCTGCAAGCAGTTTTAGTTGCTTCGTAAACTTTATAGTCATGTATGATACTCAAAAAAATATCCGTGGATTTGAACTATGAAGCAAAGAGTTATACAGGGTTCGGCAAATGTTCTGGAATAGCTTAATTACAGGAGAACGGGAGGTGGTATCAGATACGGGTTTGCGGCAATCGATAGGACTAAAATTTACTAGTTGCCTATGTCCATATGTTAGTATCATTATCATGTGTCAAGGGGTAACGTTATTTTTAATTTTTTTAAAAGGGACACCCCCTATATTATTAGGTATTCTAAAAAAATGCAAAAAATTTTAGTACATTTGATTTAAGAAAATAAGTAACCAATTACATAAACGATAATTTAAAACAAAGGTTATTCAACTAAACGTTTCCTGGGAGTGTCCAAGGCTCTCTGACAACTGGGAACCCACGTTTTGCAAATGTTGATGAGAAATAGCGTGATTAGCATGCAAAATGACTTTAATGAATTCCAAGAACTTCCAAAGAGTTAGATGTCGTAGGATATAGTATAACTGACCCCCAAAGTAGAAATCAGAAGGTGTTACTAAAGATCTAGGAGGCAATTCAATGAACCATCTATTTCCCCTCCCCCCTCGCCCACCGCCATCCTATCAATATTCCAGGAAACTTTTCAGCCGAATAGACATGTACACCAAAATGCGGTTGCGCTCCATCTTGCTGTAACCAAATGTAACTCGATAATATTTGATTGATATATTGATTATGGCATAAAGTAATTAAATTTGATATAATTCTATATTGAAGCAATTGTAAGTAAGAATTGCCTGTCAAAAAGCACAATTTTACATGCTCATCAATATTTGCAAAACATACTTTCCCATTTTTCGGAAAGGCTTAGGATTTAATTATACTTAGCTATATCTGAAAGTTGATGTCAACTGAGACACAAGCTGATAAAGTTAAAACTTCATTTTTGTTTTTCTCTAGTAACCTTGAAAGAAACTATCGTTTTTTTAGAAAATTTGGCAATTATAATGTAATTTTCGCTATCTGCAGCAATTTTGGCACATTCAAACGGTCATAACTTTTTTGTGGCTCAGTGTATTTAAGTTTTTAATAAATAAATAATATTTTTCTCATATTTGTTACTTCTACATGATAGTTAATGTTCTAGTAATGGTAATTGGAAATAATAAATACAACAATTGGATTGTTCTTTAACTTACTTTAATTAAAATAACTTTGACAAATGAAACATTTTCTGTTCCATAGCAACTGCATCTCTAAATTTTATTTGTTTTCTCATAGGTTACTTTAAGAAAAAAATATTGTTTGCAAATTAATAATAATTGGGCAGGGTGCACTAAACAATTTAAATGCAAATATCTCCGAGATGGTAACTCTGGGCGACCTGAACTTAGTATACCTTTCCTACGTAACAAATATGAGAAAAGTATTATTTTCATAAAAAAAACTTAAATACACTGAGGCACAAAAAAGTTATGACCTAATAAATGTGCAAATAATGCCGCAGACAGTACTACTACATTGTACATTAAAATTTCATAAAAAAATCAATTTCTCGTCCTAGAAAAACGTTGGTTTCATGCAAAGTTATTAAAAAAAAAAATTAAGTTTTAACTTTAACACCCTGTATCTCAGGTAATATCAACTTTCGAATATAGGTAAGTATAATTAAATCCTAAAATTTTTACGTAAGGAGTCTGTGGTTTTTCCATGTACCATTAATTATCGGACACCCTGTATAAGTGGCCAATAAGGGGTCGCTAACGACGACTATCAAATTAATAAACTACAATTCAAATATTTTTTGTCATATTTACCATTATTAACATAAAACATTAAACTTTAATCATTTTGAAGCGAGTTTATAGTTCTGGCCAGACTATACCAATTTTGTTTCGAAGCATTAAAGCTTGGGTTGGTAGTTAAACTGTCATTTTCTATAAGTACAACAAAATACGAAACACAAAGTATTTATTTAAAAAAAATATGCCATATTTTTTCAGTAACTTAGTTGTGATTAATGTTTTTCATGTTATTTCACGTGACAATTTAATAAATAGCCTTTTTTGTTGTACTTGCGCTTAGTCTGGCGACGTCAGGGCTAAATTAGAAAATCGTGAGTTGGGCGTGGAGCAAAATGAATTAATGATTTTGTTAAGTTTCTTGTAAATAAAATAGGCGAATAAATTGTACGACATAAATATGAAGTACTTGTCATTTTCGGATTATCAATTAAATGTAAAAATAAACACGCGAGAACTTAATAAAGTAAGAATATAATAATTTGGTTAATTGCCAGTTCGTTACTAAATATTGTGGCCATGAATGTCGAGGATTTGTACGCGGATTCATCTGGTCAGCGTCACTCATAAATTTTCATATTGCAAGTACTAAGTTACTGATGTTTTCCAAGAAAAAGTACTGGTCCTTATTTAATTACCACCGATAATATGAAATATATTTCATGATGGTGTGGTTTAGGTCATATTTGTCGAATCGAGAAAATATTGTTTCAGCCGCTGGCTCTTATTCAGAACCTTCCGTCTCTACGTCGGGGGTACCCCAGGGAAGTCACTTCGGGCCACCTATGTTTATTATTTTCATAAATGATATAAGCGATTGTTTCAGATTTTCTTTATGCAGATGACCTAAAATTTTTAAACAATACGCAATTATAATGACTGCCAGGAGTTACAACAAGATCTCATCAGGTTTAAAAATTACTGTGATAACAATAAATTATTTTTAAATGCTGAAAAGTGTTTTGCAATTAGTTTCACTCGAAATTATAACAAAATAATTTTTAACTACACTATAGGCGCAAATGTACTAAGGAAAGAGCGTGAAGCTAGGGATCTTGGCGTGCTTTTTGGCGAGAAAATGATTTTTGATGAGCACATCGAGGCTACTGTTAACAGAAAAACGAACAAACCAGCTGCGAAGTAACAATGCATTACTAACCCTCTATTATGCCTACGTATTCAGTCGCCTGAACTTTGCATCCTCAGTTTGGAATCCAATGTATAACATCTACATACAGAGGCTTGAGCGTGTGCAAAACAAATTTCTTAAAACATTGGCTTATAGAAATAATCTAGATGTAAACTACAATTTATTGCGTAAAACGTTCAAAATCTTAAGTTTAGAAAATCGTAGGGCACTAAGCGATGTATTATTTTTTATATAAGACTGTTAACTCGATGGTTGACTCTATGGACTTTTTAATGTTAATACCTGTGACTGTGCCACCAAGGACTTTAAGACTTACACAGACATTTAATGTGCCATTTAGCCATACTAATAGTAGTGCAAATTCACCTTTGAATAGAATGCTAAAACTCGCAAATACGTACTGCAACAATATAGATATATTTTTCATGTCCCTTGATAACGTTAAGAAATCACTTAAATCTGTTTTTCTGGAAATATAATTTTAATTTTTTTTGTGTAATTCAATAAAAGATTTTTCTCATGCTTGATTCTAATATTATATTAAATGTGTTTTGAAACTTTTCATGTTATTGTTAGTTGTTAGTTGTAGAACTTAAACTAAAATGTAAATTGTGGATCTACTGGTGGGTATATCCTGTTTGTGTCCCAAAGAAATAAATAAATAAATAAATAAATAAATGATTTGTATACTGGGTGTGTTCTATGCATCGTTGAATTCAACATAGGAAATCTTTTGTAATTTTTGAGGTGACTGAATATTGGCTCCCCTGCACATTCTCTTGAAGAGGCCGGTATACAGGGTAATTCACGGTGGATGGAACGTTAGACGTTTCTGGAGAACGGGAGATCAGTTTATTTTGAAAATTTGGTTTTCCAGATAACCGACCATGGTCTACAGTTCTAAAATATTTTCAACAATGCGGCGTTGCCGCTTCTACCTAAAACCGATGGCAACATCGTTATTTTAAATGGAACTATGGAGTTATGGTGCGAGCAGAACAAAGCTTAAATTATTGAACATAATAATAAATAATACTATTGAACAAAATATTGTGTCGACATAGAATCTGACAGGAATAACAATTAATGCCCAGGAAATATATACAGTAACTATAAATATGTAAATATAAAGTAATATATATATATTGAATTAAAAATAAAAATAGTACTTTTCTATTATTTTTAGGTTATGTTGTTTTATAGTTGTAACAGAAATTAGTTGACGGGCCCCGTCAGCATGTTATATATTTCCGATATATGTATTTTAGATAAATATCTAGTAAAAATGATCTATTTGCAAGGTTAGCATTTTAAAGCTTTCTATAAAAAATTTTAGTCGAATCCATAATGCCTAGAAAACTAATTTCAAAATCGAAGTAAGCCTAAAATTCGAACCCTACTTTCATTACTCTCTCTTTTTCTGTATTCCTTTGGTTGAATTCACTAAGTACTTTGATATTTATTCGTTGTAATTTTGCCTTTTGAGTTTTATTGATATAAGATGACAGGCTTGCAGTACCAACCTTACATCCTGGCGTTGCCGTGTGATGCTCTCTTGCATTGACATTATGGGGTTTTGTCTCCAATATGCCTCGTAAAACCTGTTAGAGATTTCTCACATGCTGTGTCTAGCGTAATACCTTCTGGAAAGAGTCTGCACTGGTTGGAAGACTTCATTCTGGGTTCATCTTGGGTTCTCAGGACTGATTCACCCAGTTATATTCATCTAAAAGCTTTAAAACCATCTCTGAAAATCGACCGTTGGTTCTGTATTCATTATTTCTTTGATTTAAAGGCCATCTCTCTCTATAGGCATTTGCACAACAATAATTCAGACTCATCTGTATATTTTCCGTGGGATTCCGGCCTTCAGTGCTGCCTGCTTTGGTTTTCATAAATTTCCTCTCTCAGAGGTCTATATTTCGATATTTCAACCCAAAATCAGCTGTTGCAGTTGGACGTTATATTTTCTTATCTGCCCGTCGTATTCCTTTCACTGTCAACTGTGAAGTTAGTTACACGGCCTAGAGTAGATTGTGTTTTTTGTTGTGATCTATACGGTAGAGGGTTCTTGGTGTGATGCATGGTACTGTTGCAACTTCATTCTCCTTCGCTGTTATTCTCTTCTATGGATAGAGTATCGATAATTTGTTGAAGCTGCGACTATAGTTTATCCGCAACGTCGGGCGTCCATGAACGAGGTTAGTTTCTAGTCTTTAGTCTGGTACGTGGATTGTACCGCCCTAGTTCTTTTTATGTTTTGTGTGATCCGGTCGGTATTAGAGAAACCGAAGTTACCTGCTGGTTTTTGGCCGTTGGTAAAAGGCAGGGAAAGGCAGTGTTTTTGTGCTATTAACCAGGTATTTTAAGCGGAGGATCGCTAAAAATCGGCCCTTTTCAAAGTCAAGTGTCAACGAAGCCACAAGCAGTTAGTTTTTTTCTGAAACAATATCTGGGAAATATTCCCTGCCTGAGAGGCGATTTAGTTGTTCTGAAAAGTGAAAAAAAATAGTGCTCTTTTGTGAATCTCTTTGGATCGTGGCATCTATTTTTCCCCTTAATTGGGATTTGCTTGGCTACCGTTGAACGAGGAAGGCGTTATTTCCTACCAGAGGCCATTTTGGATCTCTAAGTGCCCTTGAACATCTTTTAAGGGTCTTACCACCTGGTCTTGCCACCTGGTCTTACCACCTGGTTCGAGTCATACCATCGGTTCTTACCATCTGGTTTTACTGCCGAATTTTGGTCAGAAGACGTCAGTATTACGGAGAAGTCCTTTGACTAGGCAGTTTTGATTTATTTGGTATCGTTGAATTTAAAGTTGATTTACTAACACTAGAATGATAAGTGAGCGCACTGTATGTTTATAATATTTCTTTTCTTTTAAACCCTCAATATAAATGCTAAGTCAATTATTTTCAATGTGTTTCATTTAGTTTGCTGCAATTATTATACAGTGGTGTTGACCAGTGGTTTCAGGCTGAGAAGATCCCATTAACACCTTGGAGATTTCCAGCTTTAATTTGGCCTAAGCTGGTGGCGCAAAAGAACCCTCTGTCGCAGGAAGCTGGCCGGCTGCTGCGCATCTCATGCCCTCCTCTTAGCCTAGAACAACTATCGCCCATTGTTATTTTCTTTTCCTCTTCAATAATTTTTACCAACAGCGGTTGCTCTAGGGGTATTCGCCATAATACCCTTAGCTCTCAAATAATTCTCTGCGCCATTGCAACTCAAAGTCGTATCACCTTAAAGAGAGGAATAATCACAACTTGATATGATCATTATCTTAAATCACGAAAACATGCCCAGGTCTGATTTTGGCCTATAAAACGCGACGCATTAAGAACGCGACTTAAATGCTCGTGTAGCTCCAGCCTTAATGTTCTACAACTAAAATTAAATTATTTACCCGAGAAATCCATGAACTTTAAATCAATTTATGCAACACTATGGAGATACCTAATCTAAAAAATGCATAAAATATTAGTAATACAATCAATTTGTGTTCCCAAGAACCCCTAGCGGGAAAGTTATGGGGTAATCTTGATTTCTTCAATTCATATGTATTTTGAGATACTGAATCTAAATCAGAGGTTTGCTAATAACATTGAAAAAAAATCCAAAAAGGCTAAAAAATCTTTTTTCTGATTATTTGCTCATGACTCGACAATTATCAAGTTCTCGTAAATAACGTATATATTCAAAATGCATGAACATAAAATTGCCTACAAAGTTCCTTATTTATTTTTTTCTCGGACGAACCATTATAGTTCAAGCGATAGTTGAAAATTGGTGTATGTCGGCTGTCTCGGGAAAAAAATCCACTTTTTACCCTCCAGGACTCTAAAACCCGGATATTTAAATGTTGCGGATTTTTTGAGAGGGTTCCCGTTCCCAGTCTCACGATTTAAGAACTAGAGTTTGAGATTTCACGATTTTGCATGGAATTCATTTTTTTCTACACATTATCGTGGTTTGGTAACATTTGTAAACATGCAATACAGACGTCATTATTAATTCAGTAAATACTTGATTTGTTAAAATGCCGATAATTATTATAGATATTGCTTTAATATAATCATTGGTCGTCGAAGAAAAAAATAAATAATGAAATTTGTAGGAAATTTTATGTACTTTCATATAGGCTGGTTATTTACGAAAAGTTGATAGCTTCCGAAATATAAGCAAAAATTCGCAAAAAAAATTTGAATTCTTACCTTCCTTAGGATTTTTTTCAATGTTGCGGCACGAAATTTTGTTAACAAACCTCAGAGTCGGATTCAGCACCCAAAAAACATGTAGAATTGAAGAAATCAAAACTTTCCTGGTAAGAATACAATTCAACTGGAGTATATGTAATATTTATATTGTCACGAAAATAGGGCAGTTTCCTAATATTCTTATTTGTTTCATAATTATTATTGTAACTAATTTAAATCTAGTCCAAGCTTGTTTTGCAAACTGCACATAAACATAGGTTTGTTTTATTTATACTGGTCTAATTAAACAACGACACCCTTACTAAGATCAACAGTCTTAGTTGGGTCCAATAAGCGCTAGTCTGCGACGCTCAGCTAAAGCCCTTATGCCCGCCACTGTAGACGACAGCCTGACAGATACGCCCTTAGAGTTACCTGTGAGATTTATTGGTTAGATTATACGTTGTGTAAGTATAATAATTATAGAACTTAAAACAGTGATATATATTGATATACCAGTTATCCCGTTATTATTAATATAAGTGTTACTTTTGGAAGACTTGTCTACCCTTCATTCCATACGCTACCCCCCAGCGTGACATTTGGCGAAAGCGCCGATCTTAAAAAACCGCACTGCGTGACATTTGGTGGAGGCGCCTAGTTCGTTCTCGTTGGTAGGTTCTTCCTAACCTATCAAATAATTTATTTTGTTTTTTTTTTCAGGAGTGTTATTGAATATATATATATACTTCCCTAAAAGCCTGCCATAGTACTATCTTGTGCCAGTTTGCGCTGGCGAGATTAGCATTATATAAACTTTTGCTGTTAGTAATGTTACCTTGAGCCTAGTTCACGCTGGCGAGGTTAAGATTGCTATAGCCCTTACGGTTGGTACTAATTTCTACCTTGTGCCTAGTTAACGCTGGCGAGGTTTTAGAGGTTTTTATCGACAGTACAGTTTTTTATTTTTGCCCGTTACCCGCTGACGAGAATAAATATATTGATTTTTCACCCCCTAATATTTTTGTCATTTTCAGATATTATACAGTTCTTTTAAAATACGTACGATTGGTACTAATTCTACCTTGTGCCTAGTTAACGCCGGCGAGGATTCAGAATTCTTATCAGCGGTACATATGCTAGTTTTTCTATTTGTTGTGCCTAGTTACCCGCTGGCGACAAATAGTACACTAGTTGTTTACCAGCGCGCCTCCACCAAATGTCACGTCGTGCGTATTTTAGTATCAGCACATTCGCCAAATGGCACGCTGGATGGTAGCGTATGGAATGAAGTAATTGCGTAAGGGCTTTAGTTGAACGTCGCAGAGTAGCGCTTATTGGATCCAACTAAGACTGTTGATCTTAGTAAGAGAATGGGTGTCGTCCAAGCTTGTCGACCTGCTATTTATATTGATCGTCCTTTGTTTAATTAGACCAGTATAAATAAAACAAACCTATGTTTATGTGCAGTTTGCAAAACAAGCTTGGACTAGATTTAAAGTAGTTACAATAATAATTATAAAACAAATAAGAATATTAGGAAAATGCCCTATTTTCGTGACAATATCTTAGATGTAAATGTGTGCAATTTTACAAAGTCAAAAATGCAATAACATACTAAACTATGTATTTTTATAGAATATAACATATGTAATGCAAAAATACATAGTGATATCATTTAAAATGCCACTATTTTTTAAATAATCGCTCTGTTCTGTAGGCTATGTTGCAGCTAATACAGTCATAAGTGTAACCAATTTTATACGATAGAACCAATTTCCTCTCTCTATCTTCTGGAGGCCTCAAAATCCACGATACACACCATATACAAACCGTTTAACCTACGTCCTAAGGAGTCTTTTTATTGAAATCCATTTCCTTAGAGACTATAAAGATACAACCCCAAATTGGATTTCGGTTTAAACCCCGCTCCTTCGGCAGGCATAAAATTCCGAATAATCTCCCTATTTTTAATTTAAACTTTGTTACATTTTAAACATTTACGAAAATTTTAATTAATTTTCTACACAAGAGTTATAGATTTCTTTAGTTATTAATGATATATATTTATTGGCTGGTACACGAAAAAAACTAATATAGTATTATTATTAATATTATTATAGTAATGAATTTCTTGTAAGATATAGTATTAATTACAATTTTTATTGGTAATCCGTATCAAAATAATAGTGTAACCATAAATTTCCAAAAAATTATAGTTAATATTTCTAGTCAATTTAGTAAAATGAGGTAATTACTAAAATGTATAATAAATTTTACAACACATAAGTATATGTGAAAATAATTTATTTTATTTTATATTTTATTTTATTTTATATTTTATTTTATTTTACACCATTTCACAGTTACAAATTTACCAATTAACAAATGGGTATCACAGCTATACAATATAAAATAAGTAGTCATAACAATACACAAAAATTATTTGGTAGAAAGAAATATAAAGATTACATTAATATGTATGTACATATTGAACAGAGTAGTTAGATGCTTAAAGAAACCACTAATTTAATCTTATACTGGATAGTCTACAACTGAAAATGTCAAGTTTATGTTGGTGTAGATTGTAAGTATTGCACAATCGATAAATGGGGGAATATTTACAGATATTGGTACGCGCTGTTGGTATATAAAAAGTCTGGGAATGGCGGGTTCTAACAACGAGAAATTGCATGTGTCTCAATATATCACTGCATTCCGCTCTATTATGCAAGATGTTATGTAAATATTTAAGTTCAGCAATGGTACGTCGATCCTCTAAGGAGCAAAACGAATACCTGCGCAATAGAACATCATCTGGAATGTCTATCTCAGGATACTGACCATCAATTTTATAAATCAGGCACATTAGCAAACGTCTTTGGACCTTCTCAATGCGATTTGTCAAATGTATGGCACATTTTACTAACTATACTAATTGTACTTTACGTATTTTTAAAATTACCACAAGTTTAAATCAAACTACTAAGTTAATTTGTCAAAACAACCATATTATTTTACCAAAATATTTTTACAAATATTTATTGCTAAATATGAAATAAATTATAGTAGTTTTTCAAATAAATTATTAAAGCAACAAAATTAGATATTTGTAAAAATTTCACTGGCTTCTTTACTTAAAGATATTGTTAGAAGTCCGCGCATCGGGTGTAAGCTTCGCCTGATTCGAGCCAGTAGGACGAGTTCGAGTGCAGCATCGAATCACGATACTCGGATAGATAATCCCAATTTAATCATCTCAATGAATTCACAACTGCAACAGACAATGACTTCTTTTTAGGTGCCGATTGTATTGTAATTTGTCCTTAGGCCTTGTCTGGCGAGGTGCCAGAATCAACGCAATGACTTTGTTTTTTTTTTTAGAAGTTGATTACTAATTCTATAAATGTTAACGAACTAATATCGCCTCGGGTATAAATTCGCATGCTATTTAGATATTCGGATACATCCGAACGAACAAACCCCCCCTATTTCAGTTCAATGTTCTCCTCGTAGTTTTTTACGTACTCAAGTGAGGTACCCATATTTTTTCTATATACAATAATTTTCAAGGAAGAAAACAATTTTTTTTTAATGTGTCACATTTTTAAATAATGTAGTTTAGTTCCTAA
Source organism: Barypeithes pellucidus (assembly GCA_963991005.1). NCBI lineage: Eukaryota > Metazoa > Arthropoda > Insecta > Coleoptera > Curculionidae > Barypeithes > Barypeithes pellucidus. The sequence goes on from OZ022556.1 coordinate 76,335,078, forward strand.
CAAGCTTATCATAAATATATAATATTTTATTTTTAGTCTTAATAGTACCTTCGAATACGCTTTTTAAAAAAATATACATTTTTTTAGTATGTAGTGTAAAATTCACAAAAACATCTCCGATATCAAAAATAGAAATAACTAGAAAAATTGTTATTGCGGCATCTTTCGTTTCACGATTCCAGTAAATAATACAGTCCAACAAAAACTGTCTTAAACTGGAGTCACCAAGAAGAGCTGTTCAGCATTCTGAAGAAGTACCAATTCCAACATATATGAGCCTGCCTACGTTACCAGACGCTTCAGTAGAAACTTCATCTGACGAGTTACAGAGTGACCGATTTTCCAGGAAATTTAACAAGTCCCGAGCGCTTTACTCAGGAGGAGCTAAATGACCTTGTCAAAGATTTAAACTTCCCAAAAGAGTCTGCCGAGTTACTTGCCTCCAGACTAAATCAAAAGAATCTTCTTTATCAAAGTACCAAAATGACGTTATTTAAATTAATAACTTAAGTTAATATTGTTAATGTTATTGACATATGATTTTTGTATTTGTTGTGGTGTACAGTAAACATTTTTCTTCCATTCCTGAGTGCATCGCATTCCACGACTTGGTTACTGTCACCCCAAGCCAAAATTTCTTCCAGGTCTTTGTTGAGGCATGATACTTCATGCTGTCTGAGAAGATGTGCGTCGGCAGCCGATGTTTGTGCATTCAAAGAGAAAGATGAGGTAAGTGTGCTATCATCAGCAAAACTCTAAGTATCGGATTTTTCGTTTTCACTAGAAGGTCGTTAATATAGAGTAAGAAAAGAGTGGGAGACAATATGGACCCTTGAGGAACACCGGCATTGATAGTGAATGTGTCTGAGATAAATCCGTCAATCGCCACTTGCACTTCCTAATTACTCCCATTTAAGATTTTAAGGGTAAGATCTCCCTCTCCCAGGGGGTTAAACTGCGAAGGCTGCAAATATTTCTTTAAAATGTTTTCCCCTTCACAATTAATTCGAACGTGTGTTTCCGATTTTGGAGATATTGGCATCAGATTATATTCGATTTCATAAATTAGTGTCATGTTTTCCACCTTAATGAATTGCTCTACTGTTAACCACCCTAAGAATTCTATCGTTTCTATGCGTGTGTCAATCACAATCTAAAAGAATACCCATCGTTCTTTTTTGTTTATTTGGAGCTACTTATACTATCTTTATTACATAAAATTAGTAATGATATGCAATTATGAAAATGAAGAAAAATAATAGTATAGTAGTATATAATTTTAGACCAGTATGATGGACATAAATATACACCACTTTTTCCTTATTTTTTTTTACATAAATAATCTACATGCTTGAGAAAACTGAGCTGCCGATCAAAAAACCTCTTTAATTTTATTAATATATTAATTTTTCGAATTGTCTATATAATATTATGTACTTTACCTGTTTATATAATTTATTATAATTTGTTGTGGGGGTCTATTACCATGAATTTTATTTTCTGTTTGTTTCTTGTTTATAATTAAATTTATTTTTACATTACATTCATATTTTACAGTAAGGTGTATGTAAACTTAGTGATCTGTTACGCATTCAAAATTTAGTTATGATTATTGCATGGAAATGTAATTTTTTATTTTGCCATAATTCCAAAGGCATATATTTCAATCTTTACAATATGTCATTATTACAAATATCGATAATTTGAAGAACTCATTAAAATAATATTGATTTTAAGTAAAGCAGGGAGGTAAAGAAACTCATAATCTGCTCCACTAGTTTAATGAAAAATTAAAATTAAAAACCATACATGTTTGAAAGGTTCAAACCTTCATCTTCAGTGGAAAAAAATGAGAACATTAGAAGGCACTCATGACATTGTTTAAACTAAGCAAAGCAGGAAAAAGGAAAACCTTTTATAAATAAAAAAAAAAAATAATAATAATAATCGCTTTCTTATGAAAATGAAATGCAATTTGATCATTTTATAAAATTGTAGCATCTTTGCACGAGGTTCCAAGCAATTAAGTAAAGCAGTTAAAATCATTAAGTATACAGGGTGTTATGGAAATGACGTATTATATAGGGTGTCCGGAAAAAGGAGGTCAATCCATTAACCATATATTCCTTGAGCAAAAATAATATTACTTTTATAATGCCATTTTTCATTTTTGACCCTCATGTGCGATATACAGGGTGTTAAAGTTTGAAATTAAAAACTGATTTTTTTGAATAATTCGACTATTTAATGAGATATTAATTTAAAATTTAGTACATTACGTCAACACAAAATGTTACATCTTTTGAGAGGAACAAAACAAGAAATGTTTGTCAAATACTCAAAATAGGGGGGGTCCAGTTCCCGCTGACCACCCCTATTTTTTAGTGTGTGCGCCAGTGACTTCTAAACTATATTTTTTTAGGTAATCATTTATTTTTGATTATTTTTTCTCCCTTATAAAATTTCGATCCACTCATGTGTTTTGAAGATAATTTGAAAAGTATGGATCCTTACCAGATGCCAGCGCGGCTGACGGTAATCCAATAATTTTCAAATGCTAAATCAAGTTAGCCGTTGTAGCATTAGCGGCATCGTTATTTTATTTCCTAATCGCTGGATTGGTCGGGGCCATGATGCTCATGTTAAATGGCCACCCCGTTCCCCAGACTTTACTCCTTCGGACTAGTCAGTCTGGGGGTGTATGAAAGATTTTGTGTCTATGGTTCCGATTTTGAGCGAGAATCATTTAATAGAAAGAATACTTCAAGCTGGACAGCAGTTCAGGTTAAAACCACATATTTTTCAAAGGTTAAGATTTTCTTTAATAAAGAGAGCTCGCATGTGTATTCAAAAAAATGGAGGTCATATCGAGCAATTTCTTTAGACTATTTTTTTTGTTTGTTTTTTGTTACTAACGTTAATTTAAAAAAATAATATTTGAATATCGAAATTTGTTTCCATTTTCCTTCGTCAGACTAATACCCAGACGCGTTTCGCCGTTTTCATGTACCACCGCGAGATGTCGCGACGATTATTATACTCCTTTCGAAAATAATATGTTTTGAGTATTTGTTATCTTGTTATGATGTTTCAAATTTATTTAATAAGTAATAGTAAATTTTTGTCTTAAGAACGAATGATAACAATGGTGTTTACTATTATATGAAGATTAGCAATAGTAAGTTCTTAGTAGGTCATTTCATTTCATTTAACTGAATTAGTACTACAGGTTTTTATCTGTACGCCACTGTCCTTATTTTTGGTTAGTCTTTTGTTTTCGATATTGTCACTTATTGCAAAGTTTTACTTAATTATACATTGTATCCATGGTAATGCCACAACGGCTGTCTTGATTTAGCATTTGAAAATTATTGGATTACCGTCAGCCGAGCTGGCATCTGGTAAGAATCCATGCTTTTCAAATTATCTCCAAAACACATGATTTGATCGAAATTTTATAAGGGTGAAAAAATAATCAAAAATAATTGATTTCCTAAAAAATATAGTTTAGAAGTCACTGGCGCACACACTAAAAAATAGGGGTAGTCAGCGGGAACTGGACCCCCCCTATTTTGAGTATTTGACAAACATTTCTTGTTTTGTTCCTCTCAAAAGATGTAACATTTTGTGTTGACGTAATGTACCAAATTTGAAATTAATATCTCATTAAATAGTCGAATTATTCAAAAAAATCAGTTTTTAATTTCAAACTTTAACACCCTGTATATCGCACATGAGGGTCAAGAATGAAAAATGGCAGTATAAAAGTAATATTATTTTTGCTCAAGGAATATATGGTTAATGGATTGACCTCCTTTTCCCGGACACCCTGTATTTAAACCGGCAGATCCCAAGATGAAAATAAATTGAAGAAAAATAACCATAAATGGCGCTTCGAATTATTAAGCAAAATTATACACTTTATAGGAAATCTGAAAATTTACGTGGCCGTTTATGATGTCCTTCGCAATCAATATTTTATTGATCACAACATTTATTATTATTAATTATTTCACAACAAAAAAAATCGGGCAATACAACTAACAAAACATTTAAAATTCGTATACGTCAAGCACGTGGCGCCCTCGACGTCGTGGAACCTACGTCGTTCCACTCCCGAGTCTCGAAACATACTGAAGTATGAAGCGGCGCGCGGCCGGTATTCAAGCTACGGCGAGACACGCGGTGTGATCTGACAACACTGTTAGTATACTCTAGTGACCCACATTGTTGCTAAGTGAATCCAGATGGAACGGGGCGACAGTATGTGGGTAAAAATGGGTTTTACCTTAGTATTTAGATATTCGATTTAAAAAAAATAGTATGCAGACTTTCTCTAGGACACCCAAGGAGTCACCCATTTAAATATAGTAAGTTATTTCCATAACACCCTGTATACAGAGTGTACTTAGCATTTATTATGGAAACAAGTTTATATTTTCAATATTTCAGAATTGATTGAAGACAATCACCAAAATTCTTTGGGCAATGATATTCTTAAGAAACAAACCCACAATTAGAAAAAAAATCATTCAAAACGACCAACAAATTTCAAAAATTCATACAAGTTGAGGCCAAATTTTGGTTGCGCAATGTATTAATGGCAGCATTCAGCAGAGTCCATCGATTTATAAACGATTTTTAGTCGGTGACATCACGATGCGCATCGATTTGTAGTTCTGTTGAAAGCATTTTGTTGTCAGTTTTTTGTTTGGTTAGGATAGTCCTTAATATTATCATCAAATATTACATTGTTTTCTGTACGAGATGGATAATTCTATTTTTAATGCTTCTCTTCACCAGCGGTGATCGTATATAACATGTTTTTATAATTATAATTCACTTCTTTCATCATTTTTTATAATTTTCACTCCTCAACCTGACGAGCAAAATTCACATAAATCCCTGTCAAGTCACAAATCGCTTTTTAACTTCGATGGAAAAAAAATGTCGAAAAAACGATTTTTTTAGATTTTTTTTTAGTGCATTCAGGGCTTACAAATCGATGGGATCTTCTGAATGCGCCCAATATCTTATGTTATTATGAAAATGTTGATCTAGCTAAAAGGTAACAAATAAAATAATAAAGCTTACGAGCTAGTGACTCGGAAAAAACCCCGAAAAATCGAAATATCTTCAGCCGGAACAAGAGTACCCCCCTCTTTTTCGAGGATTCTGAACACGATGGCGGCGCCAGAATTTCTTTTTGGTGTTGCGCAACCCCTCCAAACCGCCAAGAACCACCCCCCCAGAGGGGTTAAACGCGCTTCAAGAGGTTTCCCTACAGAGAAACACACTTTCCCCCCGCTTTCGAGGATGCTGAGCACGGTGGTGGTGTTGGATATCGCGTTCGACCCCTTTTAACCCCTCCACCGGATCAATTCTCGCCCCCATTATGGAACGACATTACCTTTTAATAAAAAAAAATTTCGAAAAAGTGTTTAAAAATTTTTTTTTAAATTGCTCTTCCTGTTTCATAATTTGATTATTTAATTGAAGTTTTAAAAAATTTAACTCAAAAAGAAAAATTTTTCTAAAAAATTAAAAATAAACTGACCACGCCTTGGCGCTTTTCTTGCGCAAACTATTTCATTATATTTTTTGAGTTGGGCCGGGTTTGTATATATTTGCCACTGATACTTGAAAAAAAAATTCACCCCTTGCAGGGGCGTGTATTGGCCGGTGGAGGGGTTGGAAGGTGTCGGACGCGATATCCAACACCAATACCGTGCTCAGCATCCTCGAAAACGGCGGGAAAGTGTGTTTCTCTGCAGGAAAAACCTCTTGAAGCATGTGTAACCCTTCTGGGGGGTGGTTTTTGGCCGTTTTGAGGGGTTGCGTAACCCAAACGAAAAATTCTGACGCCGCCATCAATGTTCGTCCTACTGACAGACGCCATTAAACAAGACGTCGTGTTCATTTACCTGTAATTTCTCTGTTATGATGCCTTAATTTAATTTGTAATTTATTTTATATAAATAAAAAATGTATAATTATGTTTATGTTTAAAAATTAAATAATCATGGTTGTTATATTACATGCACTGAATAAAACTTGTTGTCATGAATAGATAGGATTAAATAAAACGAAGTAACCGAAACTAACCTCTAATATACACAACAATAGCGCATTGCATTATTTAAGGAGTTTCATTTAAAAATACGGTTTAATAACGGCGCCAGTGCCATGTTAAAATTTAAATTTATCGTGAAAATGGCAAAAATAAAAACGCAGAAACCTCCTCATTTGCAACACAGTAAAAATTTTTGTATTGTTTCAAATTAAATGCAATTTGGGGTGCATATTTAATTCTTACCGAAGTTTTCAACATATTTTAAAATTATTATGTTGTTGATTGGACGCTTTTGATTGTAACCAAAATGTTGTAATATTTTTATTGTTGCAGGTATGGTGTATTTTCGTTCAGCAGCTAATATAGGTAAAAAATAGAAAATAATTTATTTTTTCAGATTTAATCATATAAACTGCTGGCGATTTGCTTTCGAGCCAGAAAAATTTCGCCTAAATTTAAAAGTTAATATTTTCTGAACCAGATATGACATCGATCTCCGGTTTTTAACGGTTGATAGATTTGTCCCTTAGGAAACAATTGCCAATGTTGGATTGTCTTAAACTGTCAGAAAATTTTATGTACAGGGTGTTAAAGAGGACGATGATTTTTGCTCCAATTTCAATAGCAGGTAACTTTCACAATAATATTTTTTTTAAATTTTATAACTGTACGTCAATTGAATCACTGGTTCATAGCAAAGAAAGTAATCTGTCAAATTTTTGATATCTGTGCGTTGTATCGTGCAAACTTTGCAAGTGATTATTATACCATATGAAAAGCTTGTTTATGTTCAGTAACAACAATTGTACCTAAATGTTGTGATGTGCAGTGGCGTACTTATAATCACTTATATGTCTATGCTTTATGAATATCTCACAATTTTTTTGTATTGGAAAGTACTCGCCCCTAGTTTAGGCAAGTCTTTCCTTATTTTTTAGTTTCTCATATCGCGCTACAGGTATATTATACAGTCTCTACAAAATTTTAAAAAAGATAATTTTTGTATTTAATTGTTTGAAAAAATTTATTTATTAATTTCTAACACGATACTATTCCTAAAATTAAACTTGCATTGAAAGGCACTTTAATATTAAATAACGCTAGTTTGATTTTGATGGGATTAATACCTTGTAGGCCCTCCTCGTACATTAACAACCTGTTGACATCGCTGTGGCATACTGAAGACTAACAGTTTGATAAATGGCCTAGGTATATTTTGCCATTCTTCTTCAATGGCCACTGCCAGTTCCTCCAAAGTTTGAGGCGGATTTTCTCTGGATTGCACTAATAATTTCAGCCGAAACCACACATTACGTTATGGCTTACTTGATACATGGTTAGCTTTGTTGATAAACGCATTAGCATGGCTGACTTAATATTGTTTTTTTTTCGTGATAATCTCGATTAAAATTAATATACTCGGATGGACGTGGTTTGGTTTGATGGCAGCTAGTGATATTTAATATTAAAGTGCCTTTCAATGTAAGTTTAATTTTAGGAATAGTGTCGTGTTAGAATGTTAGAAATTAATAAATAAATTTTTTCAAACAATTAAATAAAAAAATTAACTTTTTTAAAATTTTGTAGATACTGTATACTATACCTGTAGCGCGATATGAAGAACTAAAAAATAAGAAAAAACTTGACTAATCTAGGGGTGAGTACTTTCCAATACAAAAAAATTGTGAGATACTCATAAAGCATAGACATATAAGTGATTATAAGTACGCCACTGCACATCACAACATTTAGGTACAATTGTTGTTACTGAACATAAACAACCTTTTCATAAGGTATAATAATTACTTGCAAAGTTTGCACGATACAACGCACAGTGGGATCTGGCTAACAAAAAGTTGAAAAAAAAACAAAGTTTTTCGAAAAAATCGGTATCTCTTAAAATATAGCAGATATCAAAAATTTTACAGATTACTTTCTTTGCTGTGAACAAGTGATTCAATTGACGTACAGTGATAAAATTTAAAAATATTATTGTGAAAGTTACATGCTATTGAAATTGGAGCAAAAATCATCGTCCTCTTTAACACCCTGTATATCAAATTTTCTGACAGTTTAAGACAATCCAACTTTGGCAATTGTTTCCTAAGGGACAAATCTATCAACAATTGAAAACCGGAGATCGATGTCATATCTGGTTCAGAAAATATTAACTTTTAAATTTAGGCGAAATTTTTCTTGCTCGAAAGCAAATGGCCAGCAGTTTAGTTACACGCTAGTAGGTATAGAGGGTGTGACAAATTCGTCGTACACCATTTCGCGAACGGTAAGAGGTACGAAGTCGATTAAATTGGGACAAAGTTGCGTAATAATGGGCCCAATAATATGCCGCAAATATAAATACAGAGGCTTTCAAACATGTTTAGATTTAGGAACTATTTCACAATTTAAAAAAAAAATGCAGACTTGTATTTAAAAAAATTAAGTTGATGATGTTGATTCAAAGACGAAACGTCGCATTAAAGATCTGATGATATCATCTTGTGAAGAATAAAAAGTGGCAATGATAAAGTGAAATTTATTTTTTTACATCTCTTCGAACAAAGTCAGGAAAAAATAGAAACCGAGGCGCGAAATTTAAAATTTTTTCACATATTTTGAAAGCTCCCGTAATTATTTTTGATTTTTTTTGCGAAATATTATTGAGCCCGAAATTAGACAACTTTGCCCCAATTTAACCAAGGTCGTATCTCTTACCGTTTCCGAAATCCCAATGGTGAAGGGCGAATTTGTTACACCCTATACAGGGTGTCCCAGAATATGTGGGCAATCTCCCGGATTCAGATAGAACACCTAAAAATAATAGGAAAAGTTGCTATAAATTTTTCTTCCTACGGCCTCCGCTACGAAGATCCGGGCCCATAACGGACGTCCCTGGAAATCGTTGTTTTTTAAATAATTTTTTAAGTACTAGGTGTAATTTAATAATTTTTTAGTATAATGGTTACTAGATGAGTCTCCTTATAATTCGCCCTTTTAAGCACATTTGGCTTATTTAGTTTGCCAGGGACGGACTAAACGTAACACAAAAATGTTTCTTTTACACCCTGTATGCTGAAGGAACGACAATATAATTTTTTGATACTTTAAAGCTTAAGCTGAAGAAAAGGCACTCTTGATCAGTGTCGATAAAATGAACTGTTTTCGAGAAAAAAAAATTTTGTCCATACATTAAATCAGGGTTGCACAAAATCATGTATTTTTAATTAAAAAAAACAAATGTTTTTTTTTGTTTTAAACGGTTTTTTTTGTTTTAAACATGTTTTTTTTTGCTTTAAAGTTCATGTGTCACAGAGATAGAAAGTGAACGGGTGCATCTAATAGAGTCCGTAGCCACACATCAGAGTATTTATTACAACTACTGAAAAAAGCTATACAAAAATGGAAGAAGAGTATGACTGTCAAGTTACCAGTGTAGTAACAGACATCGCTTCGAATATGACTAAAATGAGGATAACCCTCTTTCTTCAATTAGACCGAAAGGATATAATAACTTATGGTTATTCAGCTCATATATTCAACTTACTTGCTCATGATTTAGAAGTGCTGGGAGTCGAGAGTAACGTAAAGAAAGTTTGTAAATACTTTAGAAATGTGCATTTCGCTTAGCGCAAAATTTAAAGAAGCTGGTGGCTCCGCTCGCGTATTACCTCAGGATATTCGCTGGAACACTTTATCAGACTGCTTGGAGAGTTATTTAAAAAACTGGCCAATATTATTTGATGTGTGTACTAACGGAATACTTACTGAGAACGACATCATAAAATTAGTTACAGACGTTAATTTAAAAGTTAATGCACAGGAGTATTACAAAAAATTAAAACGCATTGCTGTGGCTCTATATAAAGTTCAAAAAAACACTTGCACGATAGAAGAAGCGACAGAAATATGGCTCGAACTACTAGAGACGTTTGAGAACAAAAAATCAAATGGGGAATTTTCAATGAGTGACGTAAATAAGGTTATAGAATGTTTGGAGATGGCCCTAACTCCAGTTCATATTTTAGCAAACTTGCTTGATCATCGTTTTATGGGAGATAGTCTAACTCAAAGGCAATTAGAAATTGCCATGGAATATGTAGAAACCTACCATTCAGAGGCAATGCCAACCATTGTTCATTTTCAGGCTAGGTGTGCAACATTTATGCCATATATGTTTTCTCAACAGATACTTGAAAATGTAAAACCATTAGCATAGTGGCGGTCTATTAAACATTTAAATACAAGAGCAATGGAACTTGTCCGGCAGCAACAGACAGCTATTGCTTCGATCGCCAAAATAGTAAGACTTTTTTCGTCTTATGGTAACGTTCATTCCAAACTCCGAAATAAGCTAGGCAATGTCAGAGCAGCTAAGTTGGTTATAATTTTTAAAGAACTAAATTCTAATGCACACACTTACGGTGCTAACTGATGTCACTTCCGATCAGTGATTATTATACATTTTTACTTTACTATTCCGTTTTTTTTTACGGGTTATACACTTATTTGTAGTTTTTTGAACATATCAAAGTTCTGTGCCATGACGTTCATTAGGTACCTAACTTTTATTTTTTTGATAATTTGAATGGAAATTATTGTTGTAGTAATTGGTTTTATTACTATTTATCAATAAATATTTTTCACACCAAGTTGTTGCATAAATTAAGTATACTCCTGTTAAATAATCATTCATTAGGTACCTAACTTTTATTTTTTTGATAATTTGAATGGAAATTACTGTTTTAGTAATTGGTTTTATTACTATTTATCAATAAATATTTTTGACATCAAGTTGTTGCATAAATTAAGTATACTCCTGTTAAATAATCAATTTACTAAAAAAAAACTGTTTTAAACAAGTTTTAAACATTTTTAACAAAACATTGTTTTAAACTCAAACGATTGTTTAAAACATGTTTAAAACAATTGTTTTATACAGAATGTTTAAAACGAAACAACCCTGCATTAAATACATGTCAGCATATTCCGTATACGTAAATTCCATTACTAAGTTAGTAACTAATAAGACAAAGGAGCAAAGCCGAAAATTGCATGACACTACGATGAACTGAGACTGGCATAAATATTCTTATTTAAATCGGTACATGCGAAAAAATCCATAGCAACAATGAGGGAATTTTATGAACATAAAACAACAACCAATATTGAATAAAAATATATTTTTTTGAACAGTTCATTTTATCGACATTGATCAAGAGTACCTTTTTTTAGCTTAAGGTTTAGAGTATCCAAAAATATTATTGTCGTTCCTTCATCATACAGGGTGTAAAAAAACATTTTTGTGTTACGTTTAGTCCGTCCCTTGCAAACTAAATAAGCCAAATGTGTTTAAAAGGGAGAATTTTAAGAAGACTGATCTAGTAACCATTATACTAAAAAATTATTAAATTTCACCGAGCACTTAAAATATTATTTAAAAGACAACGATTTTCAGGGACGTATCTCCGTAGGGGAGGCCGTAGGAAAAAAAATTATAGGAACTTCTCTTGTTATTTTTAAGTGTTCTATCTGAACCCGGGAGATCGCCCATATATTCTGGGACATCCTGTATATTATAAATGTTAGTTTTTCTTGTATAAAATTTGAAAATTTCCCACCCTTAATATCTCGAATCCAGTATATAATAGTAAAAATCGGAGAGACACGGCAACCCCTGGAAGGAGTACATGTACCCTTAAAATCCTAAATGGGAATACGATGAAAACAATCCACTTTTAACACTAGTGTCATGCAATTATATTTTAGATGCTGACAATTAGATAGAAAAATAATGTCAATTGAAATGCTTAAATTACCTCAAGAGTAGCCACCGCAAGCGATGACTGATTTGTATATGCTTAAATACTGCATCAAACAACCGAAAAAAAACTTCCAAGGTTTTACAACTTTACAACGCGGATAAATAACAACTTTTTAGGGCATAATAAAAAATATACCTACACAAACTGGCACATCGCTGTAAGCTAAAAAGTTAAATTTATATTTTGCCTTATAAACATGTTTAAGAAATATATGCGTCTAAAATTCCCCCAATTTATTTTATGACACTAACAATGCTTTGATATGATGTATTGTGTAATAAAATATTATAATAAAATGCTTTATGTGCCATTATGTTTAAAACCTGTATTTACGTGCAAAGGCGAATGACTTATTTTACTTATGTTGTTGAATTGGATTCTCATAACATATATAGCCAGAGAAGTGTTAATAAATATGTGACGGAATGTCAGCAGATCTTCATTTTAAAATAAATATATTTTAAATACACTCCTCGACAATAAATTCTGAACGAAGATAATTTTAGTATTTTTTATAGTCCTGTATAGTTTTTTCAGAATTATATCGTTGATCTCTTGACTGCAATAAAACCTCATTAGCTAGTCGACCATAAAATAAATAAGGAAATCCCAAATTTTAAAACCTTTTCGAGCATAGCCGGACCAGGTATACACATTCTATTTATACCTATGCCTGATGCATATATAAATACAAAGTGTTTTTTAATAATTTTAATCTTTAGTGGTTTTCCGGCGAGTAATTTTTAGTTAGGCTTATTAGTGGTAGAATGTGACGTCCTTAGAATTTTGCTGATAAGGGGGCATCTTCAAGTGTCGGTAATGGAGACTTAAATATTTAACAACTGTTAAACAATTTAGAGAAGAAAATCGTCCAATTATTTACCTTGACGAAACATGGTTCGATACCCATGACACTTCAAGAAAAGGTTGGAATAATTCTTCCAAAAAATGTCAAACCAAGGCACCATCAAACAAAGGCAAAGGAATCACAATATTACATGATGGTTCAGAGAACGAGTTTGTTCCAAATTGTCTGTTGCTTTCAGCTAAAGACATAGCAGATTCTTCTTTAGATTACCATCACTTTTTGAAGATTGGTTTAAACATAAACTCCTTAAAAATATTCCTTAAAATAGCGTCATTGTAATGGACAATGCTAGTTATCATAGTCGGCAAGCAAAAATCAGTCCCAATTCTAATAATACAAAAGCAGAAACTCAAGATTTTATGATTGAAAATGATTTATATTTTGAAGAAACTTACAAAAAACGAGAACTGCTAGAAGTATTAAACTTATATATTATATTATTAAAATAAATAGGGAATACGAGTGTCACAAACTTGCAGCAGAAAATGGACATACAGGGTTGCGTCTGCCTCCGTACTATTGTATATCCAATCCTATTGAGCTAATATGGCACCAATTAAAATCCAATATTAGGAGAAATAATATTTCTCCTACATTAAATGCATCTGTAGTAGAATTAATTAAAAACGAAGTAAGAAAAATTTCTGCAGACAGCTGGAAAAACTGTGTACAGCATATACTTAAGGTGGAAAATTCTTACAATTGTATGATTACAAACGTTCAACCCTTAATTATAAGTTTAGTCTTAGATGAAGATAGTGATAGTGATACAGAGTTAAAGTTTGAATAAATTATCAATAGTTTCTTAGAATTTAATTAATTTTTATTGTACTTGTTATCTCGTTGTTATCCTAATAGTTATACTTTTAAATTTATTATTTTCAATTATCATTAATTGTTATCATTATTTTACTATAGGTACCTAGAACTAAAAATATCTATCTATTTATTTTAAATTATAAAAATAAATCATGTGGTGTGGTATACATTTTCAAGCCGGCCCTGATCCCATTTATTGAGCTTTGAAGAGATTCAGGCGTATACAATAGGGTTTAGGCTTAATCAGGTAGTTTATTTATGGCAGTAAGAGTCAAGGGTATAATTCTGCAACAACTATAACCTTTTTAATTGTTGTCCGATCTTGGTTAAATTTGTTGCAAAGTGTAGACTTGTGTCTTGGGGATGATATCCTGAAATTTAATTTCCAAAAAAACTGATGTCTTTGTCATTATACAGGCAGAAAACCTTAATTTCTTAACGCTCTGTGGAAAAATTGAGCGGTAAAATTTAGCTACATTGTGTTTTATTTTTAAGTGTGATAATTTCGTAACACAATACTTTATGGTGCACGTCATTATCTGCTTTGTAAAAGAATATAGAAATTTTTAAAGAAAGTATTGCAGTTTTTCAATTTTATTCACAATTCAGAACAATACACGATTCAATGGAGTAGCATAAACAAATATATAAAAATTAATACAGTGCAACCTCGATAATCCGAACCTCGTTACACCGGATTCTTCAATAATCCGACCAAACATTTCAACTACATTGTGTAGTTTATGATCAGGATTTGATAGTACTCGGTAATTCAAGCAAACAAAAATTACAAATTACTTCACAAAATAATATAAAATTTAATAAGTATGCTTCTGTTTTAAATAATTTTTGTATATGTACTATTTCCTAGTTGTTTTATATGTGTGATATTTTGTTAACACAATGTTATATGGTTCACGTCATTATCTGCTTTGTAAGAGAATATATAAATCTTTTAAAGAAAGTATTGCAGTTTCTCAATTTTATTCACAATTCAGAACAATATATTATGATTCTATGGAGTAGCATGAGCAAATATCCAAAAATTAATAGCGCGTATTGCCTCCTCATATTCTTATCACTTCTACCATATGGCGAGGCATGCTTCAATATAATATGGGCTATTAATTTTTGGATATTTGATTATGCCACTCGATGAAACAATGTGAATCTGAATTGTGAATAAAATTGAAAAACTGCAATATCTTATTTTAAAAAACAGATAATGACGTGAACCAAAAACATTGTGTTAAGAAAGAGCCACACTTCAAAACAAAACATAATGAAGCTAAATTCTACCGATCAATTTTTCCACAGAGCGTTAAGAAATTAAGGGTAAAAAAGTTAATTTGGCTTCTGCCTGTATCAATACATTATTTTTTTATTTTTGAAAACTAATATTCAGGATATCATCCGAAGGGATAAGTCTATATTTTTCTAAAAATTTCACCAAGATCGGAAAATAACTAAAAGTTACAGGATGAATTGTGATTAAAAATGAAAAATTGCATTACTTTTAAAAAAAATTGTATCTTCTTTTAAAAAGCAGATAATGACGTGAACCAGAAAACAAGATACAATGTAGCTAAATTCTACCGCTCAATTTTTTCACAGGACGTTAAGAAATCAAAGGTAAAAAAGTTACTTTTGTTTCTGCCTGTATAATGATCAATACATAATTAGTTGTTGGAAACTAAAACTCAAGATATTACCCAAGACACGACTCTACAGTTTGTTAAAAATTTCACCAAGATTGGACATTAATTAAAAAAGTGACAGGACTATAAAAAAGACTAACATTAGCTTTGTCTTGGATTTATTGTCGGCCAGTGTATTATGTTCTTATATTTTCCTGGCCGTTTATTTAAAATAAGTTAATCTAGTCCTGGGATTCGGTCTCAGTGGAACGAAATTAACAGTAAGCAATATTCAAGAAGTTTGACGATGGTTTAATATAAGAAAAAACTGAAACTTCACATATAACCCATAAAGGTTTTTTTTTAAATAGTACGCGAGGGTGGGTACTTCATTTTAAGAAATCAACTTAAAGTCACGGTCTCATGAATTACATATACAGGGTGACAATTTAAAAACTTGAAATGGCCATATATTAGAAACGAAAAACTGAAGAAAAAAACGCAAAAAACAGTTTCTATAAAACGAAGGGGGAACAAAAACAAGCGTATTAGCCCACCCCTATCTGCAATCCCTTGGACAGGGTGAGATAAACCCTTAAAATCTTAAATAGAAAGAGGGTCGAGTGATACATCATTTTGAATCTCTTGAAAAATGATTTCCAATGGTACCATAGAAAGGTACATTTCAGGAAATTCTTCTCTGTTTATTAAGGAAAACAATAATAATGAAAAGACAATTTTGAAATTTTTTATCATTAGATAATTAAATGTTCAAAATGATTGCTACCAATATCCTGGCATATTAAGAGATATCTCTTAAGAATTCTAAACAGTTTAAGCCTCGGTATTTCGTTTTGGTTTATTTGCTATTTTTTTTTGTCGAAAAAAAAAATTTGTTTATAAATATTCGCATTTCATTATCACAGAATTTACCTTAAAGGTAACTTCTACTAGTATTATTATTTTAAGAACAGTTAACTTTCGGTTCAGTTTAAACGAAAAGCAGAACTTCTTATCTTTAACAATGGTGTACAGCACAGCTGAACGGGTAGAAATTATTTTCATTTATGGTTCCCAGGATCAATGTTTTTTAAGAACAGCTCAACGTTTTAACGAAAGGCATCCAGGTCAAAATGTAATCCCGGAGTATGTTCGCCAACTAGTAGCCAAATTTAAAGAAACTGGTTCTGTCGCGAATATAAAGAGAAATCAACCGAGACTAGCCGACGAAGCAGCGCAAATTGAAATTCTGGGGCAGTTTGCAATGAATTCAACTTTATCAACTCGTCAAGCAGCTGTAGCAACTTAATTATCTCATGAATCAATAAGAAAGGTACTTAAAATTCATAAGTTCTATCCCTATAAACTGCACATACTGCAAGAACTTGGTGACGACGACCCTGACAGAAGAATATAGTTTTGTGAAATAATGACAGATAGAATTACGACAGAACCTCGACTAGTTAAAAATATTTGCTTCAGTGATGAGTGTACCTTTTATTTAAATGGGCATATTAATAAGCAAAACTGTCGTTACTGGAATGATGAGAACCCCCACGTATTTAGCGAAGGGCATACCCAGTACCCCCAGAAAATTAATGTTTGGGCTGGTATATTGGGAGATGGTATTATCGGCCCAATATTTATACAAGGAAATTTAAATGGCGACAGGTATGCTGAAATGCTACAGAGGTCTATCGAACCACTAATAGTGCGAGAATTAGAAAATCAGAGGGACATACTCGGAAATTTATCTTTAGAAGAACGCTTACTACATTTCCAACAGGATGGAGCACCTCCGCATTATGTAGTTCCCGTTAGGCAGTGGTTGGATGATAATTATCCCAACCAGTGGATTGGAAGAAGAGGTCCTGTTGAATGGCCACCTAGATCCCCGGACCTAACACCTCTTGACTTCTTTTTGTGGGGTCACCTAAAATCTGTGGTTTTTAAAACGCAATCTGAGTCACTAGAGCAACTTCAGCATAGAATAGTTCAGGAATGCCGTGCTATATTCAGAGAAACCTTTGCAAATGTACGTGAAGAATTTGAAAGTAGGCTTTATTATTGTCTTCAATGTCGGAAATCATTTTGAACATTTAATTAACTAATAATAAAATTGTCTTTTCATTTATATTTTTCCTTAATAAACAGAGAAGAATTTCCTGAAATGTACCTTTCTATGGTACTATTGGAAAGCATTTTTCAAGAGCTTCAAAATGATGTATCACTCGACCCCCTTTCTATTTAAGATTTTAAGGGTTTATCTCACCCTGTCCAAGGGGTTGCAGATAGGGGGTGGGCTAATACGCTTGTTTTTGTTCCCCCTTCGTTTTATAGGAACTGTTTTTTGCGTTTTTTTCTTCAGTTTTTCGTTTCTAATATATGGCCATTTCAAGTTTTTAAATTGTCACCCTGTATATATGTATATTAAGTGCTAAGAAGGTTACATGTTTCACCGAACTGGGTATCATCAGACCTAAAATTTTAAAAATTCAAATAAGAAAGAAGATGAAACCACGAAATAACGTCATTAAATTACCTTAAAATAAAATCAACACCACAATACAAACAACTGCATAAATACCAACAGCTATATTTAAAAAATAAAATATGGGCTCAGTAATGCCCGCTTAAAATCAATGACTATTGAAAGTTAAAATGTCAACATACTAAGAAACTGTTCATCTGAAAAAATTAAATATTTGAGAAAGTGGGATTGGTCAGCAAATGATAGCCCAGGTTGTTAGCGCTCTTGTCGTTAAAGAACAAGGAAACGAGAAGCAATATTGTCAATCGTCATTGTCGGAAAAAGGCGGCAATATAATATAGAGGTTACAAACAAACATTAATCAACTATGTTATTAAAAATTAAATCGGACTCAAAATTGAACATATTTCCAGTTTTTCAAGTAAATTTAACTTTTTACCTTTATGACAATCATGTAGAATGTTTACATTCTGAGATGCCGCAAAAGTATGTCCCGACTCCCGACTCCTGACCGCTTTAACAATCATCACATTAGCACTTCGTTAATATACATATACAGCGTGTCCAAGATAAGGAGAGCCAGTACATGGATCTCGGAGACCGTTAAATGGAGGTAAAGTTGCGCATTTACGTGCCTAATAATATGCCGTTTAGAAAGTTTTAAAAAACCGACATTCTGAAAAATCGCTTTATTGTTTTTCTGTTTTTTTTTTGAGATCGAATTCCAAAGTAAATTGCACTTTTGCATTGCCACTTTTTCTGCTCTATCTAACAGCGTTAATTGTTTTATAATCCGACGAGTCGTCTTCGAAGGGCCATTATCAACTTTATTTTTTAAATACGGTCCTGTTTTCCTGATATTGGAATTTGAGATTTTCTCCCGAATGCAACGATGTATGACACATTGTGGTTTAATGACGTTTCGAGGGTTTTTTGAACAACATCAGGAAATTTTGGGATACGGTCTTTTAATTCTCCTAATTTTATAAATAATATCTCATAAGTAAGCTCTAAATTTTTTTTACTTATGTTGGACTAGGTCAATAATTAAAAACTAATTTAATAATAAACCACAAATAAGTGAACCAAAATACACAAACTTCTGTTGATTCGGGATTTAAAAGAAAAGTAGGCGCTTGAAACAAAAAATTGAGATGGTTACGCGTGAGTTGTTTCACTTGACATTCCCATTGTGATCGTTTGAGAGCTTCTTAAGAGGTTTTCTATTTACCAGAAAATATGGAACATAAATTTACAAATGCTGAAAAGTTTGATATTCTATCGCATGTTTTATTTTGTCTCAAAAAAACTGTTATGTGGCAGTTAGAAGATGTTATTTGTGCTTAGAGAATAACGGAAATCATTTTGAACACCTGATTATGTAGTTCCTTACTTTTTTCGTTGTTCGTTTTATTACTGTTTTGGAATTATTTTTGTTCACTTATTTGTGGTTTATTATTAAACTATTTGTTATTTATTGAACTAGTCCAACTAGCCCAACATAAGTAAAAAATTTAAAGCTTACTTATGAGATATTATTTATAAAATTAGGAGAAGTACAGGACCGTATCCCAAAATTTCCTGATGTTGTTAAAAAACCCTCGAAACGTCATTAAACCACAATGTGCGTCGTTGCATTCGGAAGAAAAAAAGGTCTCAAATTCCAATATCAGAAAAACAGGACCGTACTTAAAAAAATAAAGTTGATAATGGCCCTTCGAAGACTACTCATCGGATTACAACATAATTAACGCTGTCAGATAGAGCGGAAAAAGTGGCAATATAAAAGTGCAATTTACTGTAGAATTCGATCTAAAAAAAAACCATGAAAACAATAAAACGATTTTTCAGGATTTAGTTTTTTTCCGGATATCTCCGGAACTACTCGGAATTTTAAAACTTTCTAAACGGCATATTAGTAATTTTTGATTTTGATTTAACTGACTTCGTATCTCATACGGTTCCGAGATCCCTGTACTGGCCCTCCTTATCTTGGACACGTTGTATGTAATTCGTGAGACCATGACTTTGAGTTTACTTCTTAATAGTTATTAAACAGGTCTCTTGGAGAAAATGGCCTATTTCTTCGATTTTATTTCACTTAATTCCTATTCTAAGATATGTGCTATGGTCTTTCACTTTTCAGTCTTTAGCTAACCCTTCATCCAAAGTTTTCTATATTCGCCTACGAGCCCGCCCTGGAATCTATTGGCTATGCCCTATAGAATACTATTTTTTGGTCTTGTAACGCAACGTTCATGATCAAACTTTGGCAAGGTGAATTTCTGAACGAACGTAAAATTCGTTTAATAAGAACCTGCTACGAGAAGCACATGAGTTTAATAAAAATGTTGTGAAAATTACATTTCTCTGACGTGTTTATAGCCATCTGAGTATAACTTTTAACTCTCCGTGGTAAATTATATGCCAACTTTTGTTTGCATATTGAGCGTATAAAAACTTCTTATTTAACTTTGCTGAACTTAATAATATTATACGTAAATATAAATTTTCTACAACCGTCAAAACATGACAATGTTGCCGCATTAACGTCAGTGTTGAAAATAAATCAAATCAAAATTTTCATTTACATTATTTTTTTTGCGTTACCATGACCACGTGCGAAAAATAGTGTGAATATCACAAAAATTAATCTAAAAAGTTGAAAAATATTTATTGTTTTATCAAATAAATAAACTGAAAGTATAATTTTTTAAATATTTGTATTAAAAGCAGTATGGGTTTTTAACAGTTATTTCAATTATTATTTACAATATTAACGTTAATTCTGCAATCTGGTAGATTCAGTGTAACAAGATTGGCTGCATCTGATATTTCTGGAGGGGTACAGGATAAATCATCTTCTTTTTATCATTATCTTATGTATTATTTTACTTTGATAACTCACAATATCGAAAACAACGAATACTTATAAACAGGAAGAAGACAAATAGCCGTGTTAACACATCGAAGCAAGTATGAACAAACAAACAAACCAGGTATCCATTACGTCTGGAATCAGCTGACAAACGCACGTGCTTTTCAAATGTCACTTTTGTACAAATTTTTATTACTGTCAATATTTTAAAGTGACATTTAACCAACAAAAAACATTCAAAACCCTTTTATTTGATTTACTAAGTGGTGAAAATCCATATTAGGATTCTGACATGTTTAAGCTATAAATATCACTTTAAAATAATCCTTACATACTCTTATATCATTTTTTGAACTAGTAACGTAACTACAAATGAAAAATTAAACTTCAGAAATAAGCTTGTAAGTAGTTTTATTAAAAAATAGGAAGTAAATCATAATTTACATAAAATATTTTACCATTTTCAACTGGGCTCTAGGTCCTAGCAAATATTTCAGGCTTCATGAATGACTAAATGAATATTTCAATTACAAATTACTCACTTGCAACAAAAAGGAAACGACGTTTTTCGTAAAAGATTAGAATATTAAAAATTATTTTAAAATTTAAAGATGCGTCTTCTCCACAATTTTAAATCATATCAGATGTTGCTTGATTTCCATGCCCGCCAGACGAAGGAAGTTAACTTGTTTAACAATTCGTGCTGTTCGCATTCTATGCCTGTCTCTGTCTGCAGCAACCTTCCCTAGTCTGATATTGACGCTTACATGATAGAGTGAAACAGATAGATAAAAGTAGGTTACTTGTGAGCGTATGGAGCAGAGTAGGCTTAGCATCACTTCCGAGGCCTTCTTACGTGTTTCGATCCCCCCCATAAGCAGTCTCACCGGGCTGATCGAAAAGTCAGTGAAAAACGTATGTCAAACATATTGTTTTCCATAGTTATAACCGGGACAGATTCGACTACTATGTTTTTGAAAAGTAATTTGCATTAAATATTATAATACAAAATATCGTTGTAGTATTTGGGTTTCATAATGGCTACATTATGAAATTTTAAAAAATGACTAACCTGCCGCTTTATGAAACTGAAATTTTATTTTTTTTATGTTGGCAGCAAGTAGGGTTCGAATTTTAGGCTTACTTCGATTTCGTTGAAATTAGTTTTCTAGACATTATGGATTCGACAAAAAATTTTTATAGGAAACTTTAAAATACTAAGCTTTACCTTGCAAATAGATCATTTTTTCTAGATATTTATAAATACCTATACTCGGAAAATAAGTTCCACTCAGAACTATAAAACAACATACACAACACATATTTATAGTTGTAGACATTTCCTGGGCATTAATTGTTATTCCTGTCAGATTCTGTGTCGACACAATATTTTGTTCAATAGTATTATTTATTATTTTGTTCAATAAGTCCATTTAAAATAACGATGTTGCCTCGCACAGAAACTTGTCTCTAGTACTGTAGCGTGAAACGAGGGGATGCAATTTTGTTTATTTACAACCATGCATGTAATAATGACATTTCATCTATCTTTGAAAGGTGGAAAGTTGACGTTTTTTAACTTTGTTTCCTGTACACCATTCTTTGAAGCAGTTATATGCCTTGTCATATCTCGGGCGGCTTTTAGTTGGCAGAAGATCTTCTTCTACTATTTTTGCTGCTTCTCGAATTTCTGGTGGAGTAGCAGCAAAATCAAATTCCTCATCTGATTTTTCTGTTATTAAAATAATATATTGTTAGTGACATCGAAACCATATTCAAAAAATGATATTTGCCATCTTGATGTGTATTATTACCTACGTTATTTTACCACCTGCGGTTATTTGAAATTTCTGTCTAATATTTCAATGGAAAAGTCAAAATAACATTTATCTTTATTATCTTTAATTAATAATTTCAATTCAAAATAATAAGAAGTGGATGTTAGATGTGGTGGTAAATAAAATAGTATATAAACCTCGCTGAAAAGTTTCATTACTGTCTCGAGATTTAGTTACCGACTCTCTCGATGGAATGAAACACTTTCCACCTCGGTACGTAATATACTATTATAATACCATCGTTGAGGTTTTGTTAATATTTTTTTCTATCAATTACATGATGGAAAAGACAATAATAATATATATAATAATAATAATACGTCAGAAAGACATTTTGAGAAAAAAAAATATAGTTCCAACTGCGGAATCAACAAAGTGTATTTATTTATTTTCCGCTTAATAAATTATTGTTTGAGTACGCCTACGGAAAGATTCAAATCAAACTGGACAAACAATACATAATAATAGAAACCACAATTTGTCCGTTAAAGCGAGCTTTCAGGCAAAGTGAAATTAAATGTAAGTTATTTCCACTCACTACCCAACCGTATTATCTTTAAAAGTTCCTTGTGTATTTTAAAAGTATCGAAGTGGATAGAGTATGCAACTCACCAGCATAGATTATATATTATGACAGCTAGCTGGAGACTCGCCATCTTGATAAAGTTGAACGGCACCGGCGGGACAGATAAATAGTAAATAGATCCTGTATGTTCGGCTAGCTCACTTTCAGCAAATGGCCTTCATAAATTTAAGTTTGCTTCGGCTTAAGCCAGAAAATCCTTTGTTTCAGCGCTGTCTGGCTAGATACATGCCATGGTTAGGTTATCTTTTCACCTTAATTGAAAATCATTAAGTTTGGGGCCATTTTCTTTATACACCGTTATGTGCGATAATAAAAATATATCCGTCAATCATAATTTGGGGAAAATTATAAGATTTGTTGCAATCAAAAAGTTTTTTTTTCTTTTGTTAAGTCGTTGGTAACCTTATTAATTTTAGGTTAGTAAATGAGTTTACTTACATTCATGTAAGTATTGAAATAATACATTGTTATCTTGGTTTTTGATCATTTAACACATTTTCAGCATATTCCTGGGAATATGAAACTTATGAAACTAATACGGGATATTTATATATAATTATATATAATTTTGCATCCAAACTTTGCAGAAGAGCATAAGAATAAAATCTAAACACTATTTTCAAATAACTTTTTTCGATCTCTACATCTAATAGTATTTTTCCGTAACAAAACATTATATCAAATACCAATGTATGGAAAAATTATTATTTCCCCGACTACCCGATCATACCTTATACAATAAGGGCGTATTTTTGTCTACACAGCACTTTAAAATACTAATTCAGATTGAGTGGTACTACCCAGAAAAAGAAGCATTTCATAGGATGTCACCACCTGCAGACCGGTTTTGAACTCTTTTGTTCTCGTCAGTACAGGGTAGGTGTCCATACCTATCATCAGAGAAGATACTTTACGCTGTATTATCAACGGTAGTCGAGAAAATACAATGCGCTGCTAAGAGATAGCACTACGCCTTGTGTGAAGTATAGAGTCTTCTCTGATGACAGGTATGGACACCTACCCTGTACTGACGTGAACAGAAGAGTTCGAAATGAATCTGCAGGTCACTGGAAAAGGCTTCCTTACCTTGGTGGTACCATTCAATCTGAATTAGTATTTTAAAGTGCTACTGTGTAGACAAAAATACGCCCTTATTGTAGAAGGTATCATCGGGTGGTCTGGGAAATAATAATGTTACCATACATTAATATTTGATATTAATACCATCTGAAAAGTAAATAGACTTTTGATTTTTTAAGTATTATATATTTTCATTTTCCAGCCAGACAACCATTCCATTATCTCATTTCTGCTGCGAGCTGCAAAATTTTAAATTGAACGATGTAATTTTTAGAAAATTTATGTCATTTCTACCGAACCACGCACCAATCTTGTATTTGTTCAACTCTAATTGCCCACCGTTACATTGAGAAAATCCTCCAAGAAGTTGTGGTTCCATTTGTTCCTTTTATTGTGAACCAATTTACATTAATGCATGATAATGCTAGACCTCACGTTGCACATGTAGTGAGCGAATATCTGGATAAAGTTTGACTTACAAGATTGGGATGGCCCGTATGTAACCCAGATCTCAGCCAAATCGAACATTTAGTATCAACTTAAAAGGACCGTTCGTCGTCGTCCTGTACAACCACAAACCTTGCAAGACTTAAGATTGGCGCTGACTGAAGAATATCAGGGTATCCCTCAAGAAAGGACAAGTTACTTATTTGTTCGATATGCGAAGACTGCAAGCTGTCATTGCTGCGAGAGGAGGATATAAACGATACTAAAATTGTTTTTGTTAATTAACTTTATGATATACCCATTGTTTGCTTTTCTTAATAAAAATAGGTTTCAAATCAGCGTTTCATTTAAAATTTTGCAGCTCGCAGCAGAAATGCGATAATGGAATGAATCAAAAATCGAAATGTTTAAAATACATCAAAGATTACAAGAAACAGTATGTAAATAAACTTATCCACAAAGAAAAACACAATAAATGTATCTAAAAACTGATAACAAAATCATGAAAATCGCATAAAAAATAAAAAAGATATAAAATATCAAACTTGACCAAAATATCAGGGTGGCGAAATTTTGTGCCGGTGAGTGTAGAAATAAAATATTTCTCAAAGGAGCTTTACAAATTCCTTAAGGAAACGTATTTGTGTAAAATATAACAAGGCTATTTTTAAATCAGAATTGGCAAAAGAAATACAATTGCTCTACGAAATAAAAAAAATACTTGGATTTATTTAATTTACTAAAATAATTGTTTGCTTTTTGGCTCCAAATTTTACAAAAGAGCATAAAATTAAAACCTAAATATTTTTTCAAATAACTTTTTTTTCGATATTTTGTCACCTAATGCCAGTTTTCCCGTACAAAGTCTGTTTTTTTTTAATTTTCCAGGCAAACGAGTAGTCACGTCACGTTGTTGTTAGATTACAGAGCCAATAGACGAAAAAGGTTTTTTTTTAATATTTCAGTAATAAAAAAAGTTTCCCTTGTCGCCAACTTTTCGCCGATCACTGTGTAAATTCTCCAACCTGTAAGCTTCCAACCAAAAAAAAACATCATAACAAACTCCGTACTTGGAAGAGAAAAAGGATGCTGATATTTCCCGTATTCAAATATATGAAAACCGAGGAAGTGTTGCCTGTCTACAACATTGTAAAGATAAATATAATATGTAAGTTATCTATACAATATAACCATGCTGCAGCATTTTCCTAGCCCGAGTTCCAAGCATTTCACTAAAAAGAAAAGTACGCTTTTATATTCTTTCGAATTTCAATATGATTTATTTGTCACATTGAGTTATTTTGTATATTTCTAAGAAATGCCTATTATTCCCTTGGTTCATAAAAAAAATCATATTTCATATTTTCATGCTATAATTTTTTGGAGAAAATTCTTAAACTTTATTTTTATATAAGTCAAGGGTATATCAAGGCAAAAATCGAAAAGATTTTTAAATTCTCAAAATTCAAATTTTATCGTTCATAATTTATACTTCGAATCTAAATTTATAACGGGTTACGCAAATCCGTTCAGGGTGTTATGGTATCTCATTATACAGAGTGAGTCGAAAGGATCGAACCAAATTCCAGGAGCATATGTATACGTGAAAATAATGTTAAAAACTTCACAACAGAGAACACTTTACGAGCGAGACTGTTTTTAGTTTAAATATAATCAGTAACAGTCCATAACACCCAGTATAGTTTAAATCTATAAGGAATCGTAAAAATCCCCATTAATTGTAATGCAATATTGAATATATATTGAAACACAATATACTGTATAACGATGAATCAATTAACGCTGATGTTGGTAACTTTAATATGAAGTAGAGTTTAATAAGCTTGCAATTGGCAAATAATATTTCAGTTTATTAGATTTTGTTCTTCTAGTTTAAGTGAAGATGAAAGGTAAAGCAAAACTGGCAATTTATTAATAATTCAAATTCTATGCAAAAGGAACGAACCTGTTGCTTCTGGATTAAAGAAATTTTATTAAATTTAATTTATTCAGTTATAAAACTACTATGTTTTAGATTATCTTAATATGTAATATAGAAAATTAATTATAAAATCTTTAACAAAAGCACCACTTATATTTTGAAATAGAAATCCTATTTTACATGCGTATAGTTACAGAAATATATATAGGGTGTTGAACAAAGGTCGGTACACCGTAATAACTCCGGTGCATCGCATTGCAGCGAAAAATCTCTAGGGAAAAAGTTGTTTGTTTTTGAAGGAGGAATAGTTTGCAAGTTAAACCATCCCCCACCCCCTCAATCCCCGGGCGCAGGTGGGGGTAAGTTATGATTTTCAAATGGAACCACATATTTTTTATTGACGTATCGTGTTCTCCGACCAAAAGTGAAAAAAAATTTTTTAATCGGGCCCATCCTTCACCAATAATCACCATGAGAAAGACAAAATCAGAACCGTGCGAAAATCGAGTTTTATCCCGGAAATACTCTTTTTCCCTGTCTTGTACTAAAAAATGCTCGTGGAAAAAGTTATTTGTATTCCATATTTTTGGTCGGAGAACACGATACGCCATTAAAAAATATGGGGTTCCATTTAAAAATCTTAACTTACCCCCACCCGCGCCCGGGGGTTCCGGAAGTGGTTTAAATTGCAAAGTATTCTTCCTTCAAAACCAAACAACTTTTTCCCCAGATATTTTGCGCTGCAATGAGACGCAGCGGAGTTATTCCGGGGTACCGACCTTTTTTCAATACAGTGTATATCATTGGTCACTATTACTACAAATCAATAACGAGCAAACAATAATTTAATTCCAGCACGCAACTAAAGATGTTTTATTAAGGTAAATATTTATCTTATTATGATTTTTTACAGTTGCACAAATAATTAAACTATATTATAATCCTTAATATTATTCATCGTTAATAATTTTCATGACAAAACACTTATAGAACTTTTTGGTATGGCTGTTTGTGCACTTCTCAAGATAGAACCGTAAAACAACTTTGTATTTTATTGCAAGATTTGAAACTTATATTAGCAGAGCGCTTTCAACCTTTTGGTCATCCTCAGTGCGTCTTGGCAGGAATCAAGCAATTTCCTGCCCTTAACAGAAACACAGAATCATGTAGTAAGTAAACATTTACAAACTGTAAACACTGATAGTAAAAAGTTTCCTTCTGTGGAAAAGAAAAGAAGCTTAAAACAATTTGTATGGAATTCATAAAGTTGTTGCTTCGAAGGACCACAGCTTATAATTTCGGCTGAATGTTGCTGTTGGTTGTTAAAACACAATAAAACGCCGGGTGACAATGGCTAATTCGGAGTAATCTTTATTGCTTTAAAAAATCTGGAATCCACACACTACCAAAAAATACCATATAAGGGGACAGTAAAAGCAAAATTATGTTCACCATTTCCTCATCTCAGGATAGATATTCCGTGATGTTGCTGCAATCACCTAAACCATGTTCTCTGTTTGATCGCACTCCGCAACAACGAATACTTACAACCAGGAAGAAGACAAACTGCCTTGTTAAATAATCGAAGCAGGCATGATACGACGGCATCCATTATGCCTGGCGCGCACGTGCTTTTCAAATGTCACTTTTGTCCAAATTTTTATTACTGTCAATATTTTAAAGTGACTTTAAGCAAAGAAAACATCGAAGCCCTTTCATTTGATTTACTAAGTAGAGAAAATCAAATATTAGGATTCTGACATAGGTTTTCATCTGTAAATATCGCTTTAAAATTGTCCTTACATACTTTTATATTATTATTGAACTAGTAACGAGACTAGAAATATAGAATTCAGAGATTGAAGGTTGTAATTAGTTTTATTAAAAAATAATAAATAAATCATAATTTACATAAAATATTTACCATCTTCAACTTACAACAACAACAAATCAAGGTAAATGCAATACTATATGTACAGCTACTAACCAAGTAAATATATGCTCCATCATTATGATTATGGGCTTACAATTTGTTTGTTTCGTAGCATTCCAACATTAGTGATCGAAGTCCTCTTTAATGTTCAGTCATTATATGATTCTCAATTAAACTATGAAAAGAAAGAATTATTATAATAATATATTACCGGACTTATCAAAATTCTGACTACGGGTTAATATAACTAAGCTGTAAATATGATGTTGTAGCTGTTGACTTGTGGATTGCAAAATTTAAGTAAAATTCTTTAAAAATGTGTTTGTTGCTAGTTTGCGTGACAAGTTTGGGACATAATGGGACAATTTTGTAATGTAAAATAACAATAACAATAACAAACGAATAAAAATTAGTAAAAAAATATTTCAATTATAAATTACTTACCTGCAACAAAACGAAAAGGTCCGTTTTCGTGAAAAGAATTGAAAATTAAAAATTATTTAAGAATTTAATGACGCTTACTCCACCATTTTAAATCACATTATAAATCGTATGTTACTTGATTTTATTCCATTCCAGACAAAGGATGTTCGGTTGTGAAATTATTTAAGAACTTGTGCTGCTCGCATTCTATGTCTGTCTCTATCTGCATCAACCTTCTCCAATTCATTAAAGGGAGACAAATATGGCCTAGATCACATCGAACGAACCCGAACAAATACACTCACGTCTATGACTTAGATAAAGGTACGTAAGTCTGATATTAACACAGAACGATCCACACAAAAGGATAAACGTATGGAGTAACCAGCCTGGCGACCTGGGCCTGTGGCGTCACTTGCATGGCCTTCTTACGTGTTTCTATCCCCCCATAAGCAGTCTCACCGGGCTGCTCCGCGACTCCTGACTGTTGTACTGCTCCGCACACGCGCTGTCCCGTACTGCCTAGTAACTATTTGACAGGGTGGCCATTAAAGTTATAATAGTCCAGATAATTTAGGTTAGGGATGTAAATACAAGTTCAGAAAATTCAGATATTGAAATGTAGATAATCCAATCAATGTTACAATGATTTGGAACACAATTGTCACAACATTTATAAAATTTCTTGACTGAAAGAAGCCGTCCTGAATTTATGTTTTAATTTTAAAGAAATTTTATTATCACAATAATTGTTCTAAGCCTTTGTATGTAAATGTTTACTTACCACCTACATGATTATATGTGGTTCTATTAAGGACGGGGAATTCCTGGATTCCTGACAAACAGGCACTGAGGATGACCGAAAGGTTGTTGCGAATATAAGTTTTAAATCTTGCACTTAAATACAAAGTTGATTTACTGTTCCAAAACAGTTATATACCGGGTGTTTCAGGAGGAACGCTCACCCCTATAACTTTTTATTGTTTAAATTACAGAAACAGAATTTGGTGTACTACAAATTTCATATGATGTTATTTTAAATTTTACGATATGACGGATTCCATTTTGTCACTTCCAGTTTAACCGGAAATTATTGCTGATTTTAAATTTGTAGTTTGTTTGTTGGTATTATGGCGTCATGAGTATCTAGATAAATGCAAAATAAGCGTTTGTTCTTCTTGTATTTCTTGTCACGAATTGGTATTTTTAATAAATTATGTCTCCTTTTTGCAACATGACATAATGGTGTGTGCTATCTTTTGGCTGAGTGAGCCAATATGTCTCCATTTGAAAAAAAATTGAGTTTTCTGGGAAAAAACCTAAAAAACCTAAAAAAAGTTAAAGAGTGTGTAAAAAATTTAAAACACAATAAAACTTGAAAATTGTATTTTTACCAAGAATTTGGCATAATTTAGGAAGTTCATAGCAATCTAGTTGAAAAAATGAAAATAAGAAAGAAAATTATTTCAATTGTCAAAAAGTGACGTTTGGCATGTCGTTGAATTTGGAATGGGATTCTTAATCGATATAGCCAAAAATATACTGCCGTTCTATTTAGAAATCCAAAGTGAGGTAATTTTCGGTTAAACCGGAAGTGGCAAAATGGAGTCCGTTATGTCATAAAATGAAAAATAATATCACTACAAGCCCTTCAAATTTTATTTCTGTAATTTAAGGGGGTAAATTTGAAAATTTCGTTTCTTTTCACATAAATTTTATTTCTAGGGTTTCAAGAACATTTGTGCCAGACGATTTTTTTCTTCCGTAATTAACGGATATACAGATGAAAAGGCAAGCGGTGCCGTGGTCCCGAGCGAGCGAGCGCTCTCAGGTAGTTACCGCGCGGCCGGCTGCTTCTTCTCCGCCCCCTTCTATTGTCCGATTGACCTGACCGACTGACGGAGATTCCTGTATTGTAAACGGGTAGTTTCTTCTCGGCAGTCGACTATTTTCCATCTTTCCCTCCTCGTGCTCCAATTTATTTATATAAAAAATGATCCGATCCTCGGATATTCAATTTCGTTTTTCTCGTAACAATGTTTTGCAGGAAACTCCGGCGATATCTCGGAAAGTTCCCAACGGATTCGGCGGAAATTTGGCACAGAACTTTAGTGCATGCATCGCTATAACCGGTACCTCAATGACTGTCGTAAAAACAAAAAATTTTTGTTTACAAGCAAAAAACCTTTCAAAAAACCGAAGAAATCCATTTTTTTTTTAAAAAACGCCAAAGTCTGATTTTTTGTTCTTTTGTCTTGATTCTGGTAGGGGACATAGCTAAGAGTGTGCAGATTTTGTTGTTTCCTTTCAGACACCTGAGTCGCCTACAATCACCGGAGATCTGCAGCGTTGCGATTTTTCGTATCCGCCGTCTCAGGACCAAAACTTCCGCAATTTTCAAAATAAAAAAAAACACTCGTACTTATGATATATGAATAAAGACGTGTACCAATCGGCAACTCTGTATCTCGCTTTCTCTCCACATAACGAACTGTAGAATATAGCGCTTGAAACTCGACCTATTGGGTAGACGACCCCCTTAAACAATTAAAAAGTTAAAAGTGGTTCCTCAAGAAACACCCGGTATAGTATATCTTGTCATCTACTACCAGTTTTTCATGACAAAACATATTAATTTTTTCAATTTTCCAGCCAAGTGAGTAGTCACTTGACAAATATCAAAATAAGTTTTTAAGTTACCAATCATGCAGAGAGGATCGGCGTAAACAGTTTTTTTAATATTTCAATAATAAAATAGATTCCCATATTATGTAGCCAACTTTTTGCCGGTCACTGTAAAACGACGAAACTCGCAGATTGTTTCATTTTGTGATTTTTTTTATTATTATTGTGAATATCCCTTAATAAATCCGTATTAGTATCTCCAAACGAATCATTAATACCTGCCATTTAGGCACAATAATTCAAGGTCGTTGAAAGGAAGGTTAAAAGGGTGCGTTTCCCTGGACGTTCGCAACAGGGGCACGTCGTGAGGCGGCCTTTTCAATTAACAGATATAACGGAACGGCTCCATTGGAGATTTGTAATTTGATCAAAAGTGATAAAGGGCACGGTACAGTTTAAATGAGAAATTAGGGACCGAAAATAAAAATACATAATTTTGGGAAAAAAATAGCCTAATATTTTATTAACGTCTTTATTTCTGAGTTTTAACAATTGTATAAAAATATATACAGCCTGTTCTAAATGAAGTCGCTCTATTGTTGACTGTACTTTATGCAGAAGTGTATACTTTCCAATGACAATCAGCATGGCTATCTGAGAAGAAGATCGACCGTCACAGCCATTTTTAGAGAACAGAAACCTAGCACTAGGCATTTTTATAGATCTAACTAAGGCGTATGATTGTGTTGATAGAAATATATTGCTTTGTAAGTTAAAGAAATACAGAGTTAGATGATGTGCGTATGAATGGATGAGATCATACCTCTCAGATAGAATGCAGAGAGTTGTAATAGAAGAAGAAAATAGATCAATTAAGTTTTAGGGAGAATACTATGCACTGAGAAAAAATTCCAATACCTGATATAAAAAATATTATATCAGTTATTGGATTTCCACATACGTATTTGGACAGCGCAACAGTTGGCTGCTGTAATAATCTCGCTTTTCTAAACTGTGGTTATAGTGGCAATAAGTTACTTCTAATAGTAGTTATAATCTATAATAGTTGGAGGTACTAATTATATTACAGCAGCGGTTATTCGTTTTATACCCAAAATAAAGATATTTTAATAACAGTTAGTGACTGGATTGTAAGTATTATAATACTGATACTAGTGACCAATATACACTCGGTATACCGTTTATAAGAATTTCTAATACCAGTGATAATATAGAATAATACTGAATATCATACTGTTCCTTTCCACATAAAAGATAGCTTCTAATAGTGTATATTACACTATATCTGATATACTAAGTGGTCCACTTAAACAAGAATATATTGCATATACAAACATCTGGTACTTTTTACACTCATATTAATATTCTATATTATAACAAAAAAAACTATATATTGTATATATTTATATATTACGAACATTTTTTATTTAAGCTTAGAACATTTATATAACCATATTTTTCTTAAATTAAAAAAATAACATAATGCCTCTTATAACAGTATATATCTTTAATGATACGTATAACATATACATATTTCTCTCACTTATTATAAATATCGAATATTCCCGAATAAACCCAATCCCAGAGAAAGCAACTTACTTAAATTATTGATGTGATCAATGTACAGGGTCCCATTTTCGACACATTTATAGGGTATCTTCGTAATTGTGAGTGCTATCAAAAAAGTAATGTAGGTGTCATGTGCTCTTTTTGGGTCAAACTTAAAATAGTAAAATCAAAATTTGAAGATTTTCGCTTGCTTAAGAGAAACGGGGGAGAATCAAAAAATTTCAAAATTACCCTATATTTTCTTAGTTAAAAGAGATACAGAAAAATGTTTTATACAGAAGTTTCTTTATGATGATTTGTTGAAAAATCTGCAGTTTTCAGAATAAGTATTCGGGGTCAGGTAAAGAAGCTATCGGACTTAACCTCAATTTTTAAAATTTTAATCTAAAATGATAGCATTTTAAATTATCTTTTCAAAAATATAACACACCATGGATGTCATTGGTTTCCAAGGCGATTTATTTAAACTTTATGACTTTAAACCACAGTAGACCATGAAACAAAAGCTAATATCATAGGAACAGCTATGTTGACATTCTAGTTGTTTTTAACATATAACGTCAATTTCATTTTTAGATATTCATTTGTGAAAATAAACATTTTGAAAAATTTGATATGATATCAGTTTTTATTGAAAGTGGAAAAAACGAAGAAATGGCGCAAAATTTGTATTTTGTTCGCTATCCGTATGTATATGAAAATGATTTAAAATAATACAGTATTATATTATACTACTTTATTATAGATTATAGTGTATATAATGCATACTTACTATAAATGATACACAGCCTGAGCCTTAAATATCTTTAATTCGCACTGTTTCCAATACACATCAATAAAAATATTTGGGGGAACGGCGCGGAGTCTTCGAGATTAAAATGGTGGGCGTGATTCGGACTAGCTCGGAGAAGGAATGCCATTCGGCTAATTTCGCAATATAAGATTTCTAACACACTACACCTTATCCACAGAGCGATGCTGAATTTTAAATATGCCTGTATTATAAGCGCGGGGAACTGATTGTCTAAACGTCAAAACATGACCAATTCCGAATATAAGAAATATTTAAATAAGCGAGATTGTTACCGATAGAAAATATTTTTATAATAATTATGATTACTCTAATAGTGTTAAGCGAAAATTTTGCTGCCGATGCGATTTAGGGATTTACAAACTTTCTAATGGTTTAATTATTCTCAGTGTGAGAATTGCTCAAGGTAGTATTTTGGGTCCATTTTTATTCATGATTTATATAAACGATTATGTAACAAGTAACAAAATATGCGGATGATACGAACCTACTAGTACCGGGTACCGTGTTACAGGAAATTAATAGTAATGCAGAAACGGCTCTAATAGATATTAGAAACTGGTTTAGTCAGAATAATCTAGTACTAAATGAAGAAGGAACAAACATAATTGTGTTTAGGACCCCAAGAACAGTCAAGTACAATTAGCTGCCAGCCTTCATATTGGAGAATCTACCTTCAATAGGGAAACAAAAACAAAGTTTTTGGGTCTTAATATAAATGAATTTTTATCTTGGGAATCACATACAAACGCAATATGTTTGAAACTTGGTACTGTGGGCTATGGCATGAGGGTAGTGTCAACATACAGGCTGTCCATTTTTGGGTAGTTTTACGGGGTATCTCCGTTGTTAGTAAAGATAGAAGGATGCGGTTGAAATAAGTTTGGATACACGGCCAGTACGTGATGTGGTTGGAAGCAGCTTCTGGAACAAGACTGGAGGTAAAGAAAATACAAAGAAGCTAAATGACTGAATCCAAACCCTTTTAATAAAACCTCATTAGATATAAGGAAGGAATATTAGGAAACCCTGAATTAATGTAAAGTTAGAATAGAACCACCATCAATATACATCTATGTCGTTTTTATCAATACAGTTCATGTAAATATCCTGGTAGTTGCCTATAGATTATTTTATATTCACCTGAGGATGACTGGAGATACTTACTAGTTGAAACGTAATGATAAGAAAAATAATGGAAATAAAAATTAATCTATTATTTAATTATGACGTGTGGTAAAAATACCCTCGGTGAATACGAAAGAATGCAATTACAGAAATTTACGTACTTGTTCCCCACAGAACCAATTTTCATGTTAAACTTTCGCAATTTACATAATTTCGGTAGATGTTTTATGTTGCGGAATTCTTGTTTTCCTTTTAGCGTCTCGTTTGGTTTTATTAATTGGGTGAATAAAGTTATTGATGTAGTTTTAACATTGTGTGAATTTTATAATCCACATAATGAACATAATAAGAGTGTTATTATGAAATTTTTTGCGAGATACCAAATCGACTGCTGATATTAGTTTTGATATAAAAAAAACCGCTAAAGGTATTTTTACTCTTATAATTATTACACTGGCCAACACACATTTTGGTGCCGGCGATTTTTTAATTGTTCCTGGGTAATTTTTGGGTGGAGAATCCGAAATAGCCATCAGATTTTGTCTATCACATCTAGTTTTTAAAATAGGAATTATTTACTTTTCTTAACCTCTATTATATATTTTACGTTACAACTATGACTATTGCCAGTAACAAAACAGAAACAGATATAATTAAATATTTATTATGAAAAGTAGCTTAGCCTACATTCATACTCATATTAGTCACTATCACCTACAAATTTTCTTTTATACGACTTTCTAGCATGGAGTTTACCGGTGTAGTCTCGCTGAAGGCTCCAACAGAAGTCGGCCATCATGTGGCTATCCCATCGTCCTTGATATCGATCTTCCATAGTTTTAATATCCTGATGGAATTTTTCTCCCTATTCTTCACTACAGTCACCTAAATTTTCTGGAAAGCGACCTAAGTGGCTATGGAGGTAGTGAACTTTTATACTCATGTTACAACCGAGAACATGAAAATTTGCAAGCATAGTTTCCACTAATTCTAAGTAATTGTCTGCTTTGTGATTTCCAAGAAAATTTTTAACTACTTGAACAAATGAAACCCAAGCGTTAGATTCAGCCTCATTCATTGATGTGGTGAACTGTGGATCTTTCATAAGTTGCCTTATTTGAGGACGATCAAATATACCAGCTTTTAGTTTTTCCGTGCTAATCCTAGAAAACTTACTTGACAAGTACCCAAAACAATTTCCATCTCGATCTAACGCTTTCACAAACTGCTTCATAAGCCCCAACTTGATATGCAAGGGTGGTAGTAAGATTTTTTCTCTCGTAACCAAAGGTTCATTCACTACGTTTTGTTTTCCTGGAACGATAGTATCTCTTAAAGGCCATTTTCTCTTAACCCAGTGCTGATCTTTAGCTCTGCTGACCCAAAGACATCAAAAACAGGGGTATTTTGTATATCAACATTGCTGTCTAAGGACAAAGTTCACCATTTTCAAATCAACACAAATTGCCCACTGATGTTCTTCGTATTTAATTTGTTTCAAAACTTGTGATATTATTTTATACGCCTCTTTCATGGTAGTAGAATGTCCAATAGGAATTGAGGCATATTTGTTACCGTTATGTAAAAGGACACATTTTAAACTACGGTTTGAACTGTCAATGAAAGGGCGCCAATCGTCTGAAGTGTATTCTGGCAAACCCATTTTTTGTAGGAGTCCGAGTCCTTTTATATCGTTACAGAATACCAGCTTATTTTCCTGAGTGAAAAAAGACAGCAGATCCTTTTCTCTCTTACGATAAAATGTAACATTAGTGCCTGGATAAAGAAGGTTCTTTTCTTTTAATCTGGATACAAGTAATTCAGCACACTCCTTTGAGAGGTATAGGTCTCTCACGAGATCGTTCAGTTCTTGTTGATTAAAACACTCAGGAGTTGTTAAATCTGCTTCAAATTCGCTGTCGTTTTCTGATTGCATTCTTTGAACTTCATCAGACGTTGATGTTTCTGTATCATCTTCCGGGGTTTCAGGAAGACTGCTGAAGGTTGTAATGGGTATTTCCTTAGAGTGCGGTACAGGTCTTCTTGCAGAATCTAGATCAGGATATGTCCATTTATGTCGATTGTTCCTATTTATGCCTTTAATATTAACGAGACAAAAATAGCAGTCATCATAATGGTTATGTGGTTCCCTCCAAACCATTGGTACACCAAATTTCAGGCACTTTCTGTTTCCAATTGTCCACTGTCGCAAATGTTCAACACATGTTTTACATACCACATGTGGAGCCCAGGATTTAACTTGATCTCCTAAATGAACGCCAAAATAGGCAAGATAAGATCTTTTCACAAATTCAGAAATAGTTTTTCTACTTTCTTTCAAAGTGTATTCGCCACATACATAACAAAAAACATCTGGATGGTTTACACAGCTACGCCTGCTGGAGGATGCCATTGTTTTAGTTTTAACACTATAAAACGACGAAAATGTACACAAAATTATGACACAACTTTATTTGCAAAAACTACACAATATACTAAGTCGAGAAGGATAAAGGTAGACAAAAGGAACTATGTTTCCAAAACCAATTAGTCGGGGTTGAGCAGGTATGGGGAGATCGGATCATAGGGAATTCCAAATATAAAATAGGTAATAAAATTAATAGGATTAAGTAGGAATATTGGTTTACTGACAATTTCAGGTATATTTGGCTAATTAGATCCTAGTTTTGAATACCAAATTTCTATTTTGAATTTTAAAGAGATGTAGATTTATTTATTTTTGCCTTTTATTAGAACTAAATTCAATTAGTCTCTATCTCAAAAACTAGAGCTGATGAGAAAATATCTGATGACAGTTTTAGAATCAGCACATTAAGTATATCTAAAATCAGTTCTCACATCTCAGGCACCAAATTTTTTTTTTATTTTGTTGGCCTGTGTTATCTTATAACTCCTATAAATCCGTACGCAATCCGTAAACTAAAATCTGAAGCAATAGGAAAGTGCATCCTATCATCATACGTAACCATAACGAAATTCAAATCAATCAATTCAGAAATACCGAAAATATTAGCTTGTTTCCATTATAAGTAGAATTTACGAGCTAAGTAGTAGTGCATATCGGCATTGCCCTCAAGCTTATAAACAAACTTTCATACTACTTGTGAGAAATGAGTATATTCCATGTACGGTATACAATATAATCTTATAGCACTAGACCTTAAACCGATACATTTCATCTGACAATGAGTAATTGATAAATCAATACACTGATCTTTATGGCCATTAAATAAAATGCTGCCGTTATTCATGCGTAAAACTATATTCCTTGCAGGACCAGCTTTAGGGTTTGTGCCTCTCTGTGATGAAGTAAAAATTTGCGACAATGTAAAAGAATTTCTTGCATTTTATAGATACAATCGTAAAACTACAATTACAAACATATAGTATTAAACTCTTCAAAGATATTGTACTTTATTTTACATTTATTTTACTAAACTAATTGGTATATTAATACTTAATTAATAATATTTATAATTAAACTAATTTAATTTTAGAACGGAAATATTCTCCATACTGGTTTATGTCTTTATTGCATATAAAGTTAATCCCGAGAAAGAATGATGATGATGATGATGAACGTGACTTACAATAAGATGGACAATAAGGAGAAAGCTATTAACCAACATCTTCTAAAGTACCTGGAAAGCTTCAACATTATCAGCTATCATCAATATGGTTTTCGGAAGTCCAGATCAACTGGAGATCTTCTAGCCTATGTCACCCATCTTTGGAACAACGCAATCGAACACCATCGGGAGTCTCGGGCTGTTGCACCGGATATTTCTAAAGCCTTTGATCTCGTTTTGCATGAGGGACTTCTAAGTAAACAGCGATTCTAGGATATGCCCAGTCGATTCTGTACATGGTTGTCTAGCTTCCTTAACAACCGCTCTCTGCAAGTGGCGATTGACGGATTTCTCTCAGACACCTTCACCATCAATGCCAGTGGTCCTCAAGGGTCCATATTGTCTCCCACTCTCTTCTTCCTCTACATTAACGACCTTTTAGTGAAAACGAAAAAGCCGATATTTAGTTTTGCTGACGATAGAACACTTATCTCATCTTTCTCTTTGAATGCACAAACATCGGCTGTCGACGCACATCTTCGCAGACAGCATGAAGTATCATGCCTCAACAAAGACCTGGAAGAAATTTTTTCTTGGGGTAACAGTAACCAAGTCGAATTTAACGCTAAAATAAACCAGGCAGCAGTTTTCTCTAAAAAGGTTAACATTACAGAACCGGAGATAGTCATGGACGAACACGCAATCCCACTGGCTTCATCAATTAATTTGCTGGGCGTCAATCTGGGAGGAAATATGTCTTCGCATAACCACGTTGTTCAATCGCCAAGATAGCATCTCAGAAACTTGGTGTACTCTTCTGATCCAGAAAGTTTTACACACCTCAACAACTTTTGACACTATACAAAGCCCAGATTCGACCATCACTAGAGTACTGCTCTCATGTCTGGAGCTCTGCACCCAGACATACTCTTCGGCTACTGGATTCTATCGAATGGAGGGTCATTCGTCTGATTAGAGACCACGAGTTGGCAATAAACCGCGACAGTCTAGAACGTCGAAGACAGGTTGGGTATTTGACTCTCCTTTACCGATATTTTAATGGAAAGTGCTCGGATGACCTTGCCCTCTTAATTCCGCCCAGAGCGGCGAATAGCAGAAATACACGATGAGCCACTGCCGCCCATCCATATGTGGTTAAGCTTAGTACTCCTCGAACTTCATTATTTACGTATTCTTTCATCTGGAGGACTTCGTCCTTATGGAACGACCTTCCCGAGGTCGTTTTTCCCAACGAATCTAACCTCCAACGATTCAAAACCAACGTGAATCGCTTTTTGCGCAAACGCATCACTCCCAGAGTGAGCTATAGTGCTTGTGTTTGATCATAAAAAAAATAAAATGGTTGAAGATATGGAAGACTTCTTTATTGTATCAAGATAAAAAATTAAATTTTAGTAGTTTATGCATTATACATACATTATGTATTATAAATTTTATTTAATCATATCAATTGACTTATTGTTTAAAATATTATAAAATTCGTTGACAAAAGTAACCAATTGCTTACAGAACATGCAAGGAAAATGTTTATTTTCTTTTGGAATCAGGTTTGCCCGCAGGAATATTTTTTTCGTAATAAATTGGATTCAAATTTCGTAACAGATTAAGGTTCTTCGTAATAATTTTTTCGTAGGTGTCGATTGTAAATATTTCCTAAGGCCTTGTCTGGTAAGAGGCCAGACTCAAAGTAATTTTAGAAGTCAACCCGTAATTTTATAAATCTATCGATAATTACAACAACGTAATAGATTCATAAGCGGCGTAATAACGTAATAAATCATCGTCTTCCGGAACAAATCTATTATGAACGTAATGATGCTGACAACGGTGCTTGGAATTGAGTGCAGATACCCACGTGTCGCCTAGAAAAATAATTTCACATTTATGTATGAATATTATGCGATTTTCAAAATATTTTCGTCGAACTCAAGCAAAATACAATTTTTTTCAACTACATTTAACACTGTTTACAGAAAAGGGAGCAATTTTGTAGGTAAAGTATGTTTCACGGAATTTGGATACGACTTAATGATTTCCTGGGTAGGTCCCATTGTGTCGACAAGAGCTTGGCAATAAACAAGTGAAGTATGAAGGTACGGACTAAGGAAAACAAGTAATGATATGATTATATTAATGTAATCAAATGAAATAACATTTTTTTTAAATATTACTAGTCATATTTATTTACATTTATAATATCATTCTATAGATAGTGTTGAGTAAAGAAGTATATACTCTTTTTACAATTTCCCTAGCATCGAGAGATAAATGCATTTTCTTTACTGCAACACTAGAAGAAGCACCATCAATGTTTTTCCATGGATGCCACATAATGATTTATTATGCGTTTTTTAAAATAATATCGGTACTTTAATAAAACTAAACTCTTCCAGAAAGAAATAAAAACTAACAAATTTTACCACAAAAAGATATTTAAATATAAATTAAGCAACCTAACCTACCTGATGTGCCTATATTTAATTATAATTATTACAATCCGGTCCTTTCCACATAATAATAACAAACGGTCATAAATAATGGGATCGCCCCAGGTACTTTTACTGCAGTCATTAAGTTATATCCATTTTTCGTGAAACAATCTTTAATAGTTCTTATAAACTGATTTTGATGATTGAATTCTATATAATAAAATACTTTCATTTAGAAATTTGACAAATATGTGAACCACACGAAACACAAAATAAAAATGTTAATATTGACAAATAATGACATATCGTTGTTAATATTTTAATTGCGCCATTTCCGTCTGATACAATGTATTTCGTCTCCAAAGAAGAAAGTTGTCTATTTTCCATTACCTGATAAATATTAATATAAGGTTTTGAGGCACATTCATTTTTATCCCCGGCGTAACTCTAGGTAAATTAATTAATTTATTTCTAGAGAAACTATTATTTTATAGGTTTTATTTCTTGCTTGATGTCATTATAATGTTTATTTCATTGACGGTCAATAAAGCTTGGATATGTAATACTGATAATTTAAAGTCAGATTTGCAACTGAAATTTAACAGTCTATGCGGAGCGCCACTGCTCTCACGTGGCTAAGGCCGTGCCTGCTTCCTTGCATGAGTAAAATTAATACTCACATCATTAAACATTTCTACGACCCATAAGAGAAGCAGACTGTAAAAGCGTTAATTAGTTAATTAATCGCAAATAATGGGTTAATATTAAAGTTTTTTGACTAGACCGTAAATTAATTAAATTTATTCAGTTCTTATAGGGCCAGCATTTTCGTGGTTAATAGGCAAACGGGCGTAACTTCAAAAATACGAAATTCGAGTTTCTTAGGATCAAACACAAGCACTATAGGAAAAATATTTTAAAGCACTCTGGGAGTGGTGCGTGTGCGAATAAAGCGGTATCGTTTGTTTCCAATCGTTTCGGGTTATATTCGTTTGGAAAGACAACCTCAGGATGGTCGCTCCCCGGGTCGCTCCATAAGCATGACATTCTCCAGATAAAGTAATTCTTAAATAATGAAGTTCGAGGAGTACTAAACTGAACCACATATAAATTGGCGGCAGTGGTGCTGGTATTCATCGGTCTAAGTGGAACCATACCTACCATGAAAATGTAAACTTGCGTATCGTTCCTCCTGACTACAGGGTGTTATGGAAATGAAGTATTATATTTAAATGGGTGACTCCTTGGGTGTCCTAGAGAAGCGCTACATAATTTATTTTTTCTCACTCTTACTCACATATCAGTC
Organism: Barypeithes pellucidus; assembly: GCA_963991005.1. Classification (NCBI taxonomy): domain Eukaryota; kingdom Metazoa; phylum Arthropoda; class Insecta; order Coleoptera; family Curculionidae; genus Barypeithes; species Barypeithes pellucidus. The sequence continues at coordinate 76,377,415 of OZ022556.1, forward strand.
CGCGCTACTGTACAACATTTCACGCAGAGATAATGGCAATGTTGCCAAACTTAATGTAAAACTGAAATAGTATAAAAATAAATTATTTTCTACCTACTTGTATTTATCCTTATACCTAAAGAGCGAGGAAATCCAGGCACAAACACAATCAGTTTTTTTTCTTTTTCATGGGAACACTCCTGGAAACACAATACACATAGTAATAGTGGAACAGAACCGATAGTTAGCTTTTAAAAATACTATATACAGATTATACTACAGATTATTAGATTTTATTACACGCGACGAAATTTGACGTCCAGAAGAAACGCGTCAATAAAAACAATATTCAAAGAATATTTATGTATGGGCAAGATACACGCGTAAACCGAAAAAACAGAGCGGATTGCTGAGAGTGTGTTGGTGATCGACGAGACGCAACGTATCCGGCCGCTGGTTGGTCTTCAACTAACAAACGCAAGCGTGCGGCGCTATATGAAACTACTTCGCTCAGCCGATGTAAGGCGTCAAGAGGTCATTGGCATTTGATCTAGTGACGTACGTGGCTATTACTATTCCATATGTTTTTTCGGGTTCTTTAAAACATAGTCCGTCGTAAATGTTCTTCAATTAATTGTACAAAAAGGTATTACAGAATGAATTGAAAGCGCCATTTATTGGTATTTTTCTTCAATTTGTCTTTATCTCAGGAATTGCCGGTTTAAATATAATACGTCATTTCCATAACACCCTGTATATTAAATGGAGTTAATCCTTTCCAGCAATAATAAAGACAAAAAAAGAGAAAATAGATTCAAAATTAATAAATGAATATGATTTGAAAGGAAATTTCTTGAGAACTACATTTTTCAATTTTAGATTCTGCACGCATGCATATTTAAAAAAGTTGCCTTATGTAAAATCCTACATATGAAAAAAAATGTTTTCTATTGCCTTACTAATAGCAAGAAAACATCTACTGCGTTATTATTGCATATTTTATTTAACGTATTTTAATTCGTAGATAATATGGTCATAATATTATTATATTTAACAAGATGGATGACTCCTCGCAGGAACGTGGCATATTATTAGGTGGTAACCAGGTTTATTAGTGCCAGAATACCAAAAACCTTCCCATAAAACAGAACACAGCAAAGATCCAACAACAGAGGCTAGACCTTATAAAAGAATGAAAGTATAGGCCTGTGCTAAACGCGCCACGTTTGCTTAACACGATCGCGGTTTAAGTTGGGGGGTAAACAGTGTATTTTTTACTAAATATTATGTTTATCAACAATTGTCTACCTACCAATATCGTCGCATCCATGAATGGAATGTTTTATTTAGGTTCTTCTGTAAATATTCAGTTTAAAATCCTGAGTAATGTCAAATTTTTTCGATCGGGCCACAGGAAGCGTGTTTTTTCTACAGGTTTGACAAACATCTATTTCAAGCAGACGCCTAACGGGAAGAAACGAGAACGTAATGTACCAGCTATAAATTAAATGAAGAGAAGCAAAATTCTCCTTCCTATCTTAAAATGATTTTTGTTTCCGTCGGTCTTGAGTCACGCGCCTAAAAAGGGAGATCCTGCAAGCGGCTCCTGCTTATCGACGCAATGTTGCCAGGTCTAAATTTAAAAAATCCCTTGCACTAGATAGTGCTTCAAGAACTTTCGCCTAGATTTAAAACTAAAGGATTAATTTTTAATATCATAACATTTTATTTCCATAATAAAACAGCACAAAAACTAAAGATCTACATTATAAAAATTCGAAAAATATTGTTTATAATTTGCTAATTTAGGACAGTTCCTTATTACGCTACCGATTTTGGTCTTGTACATTGAAGGCAACTGTATTTAAGGAAATTAAATGGTAAAGTAATGTATTATTCTTTTAAAATCATCAAAATCAATAGAAACTAGTGTTTTTTAAATGGTTTTCACTAAATCACTAGATTGAATAAAAACTACATCCAGTAAAATTTTATTAAACCTGGCAACCCTGCATCGATGGCTCTCGTCTTGTAAAATCTACGAGAGGAGACTGCGAAGATCACCTTACTGTGGTCAAGGGGGAAAGCCAGCTAATTAAGATAAGACAAGAAAATCTGTTTTCGTTTCGTTTAATTTAGAACTGGTACATTACCTTCTCTTTTCTGTTCGTTAGGCGTTTGTAATAGTTGTTTGCCAAACCTGTATAGCAGCATAGTATATTTGTTATTATTAAAATATAGGGTGTGATGGAAATTGCTTATAATATTTCCATGGGTGACTCCTCTAGTGTCCTAGAGGAAAACACCATATTTTTGTTTAAATAGATCGGGTTCTGGGATAGCGGCCTCTACCAAATAGGTTCACGTGCTCCTTTGACGGGCCATTCACTCTCAAAATATAGGGCATATAATATAGCAGGCAATATAGAGCATACAATGTTGCCAAATAATTAAAAATAAAAGAACAGAATTATGTCAATGGAATGCAATGCAATACAAATTTATTAATGCAGAATTTGCAGGTTTAAATAAAGGATCAGTCGAGAGGAATAGACTAAACTCTCGTAGCGAATACGCTACAATAGCATAACGTGAAAATAATCTAAAAAAACCTCATCCTTATCCGATTTCCATTAAATTTGTGAGTTATAGTTCGAGTTTTAGCATAATTTACCGGCGATCTGCATCAATCTGTTGGCTTAAAATCGTTTCAATAATTGTGTTGTTCTGATAGGGTGTCAGTGTCACCATTAGTTGGCCTTCAAGATTTCCAGATAGACCTCGCACCACCTTTAGGCTTTTGTTAATGAGGCTGCTTGAAAAATCGGCACTCGGGAGGCCCTAATTCCACGTATTACAAAAACTGCAGTCGATGCAGTTGATATTAAATAAAGACATAAGACATGAAGCAGTGTGGAGAGCAACTGGCGCCATCCGTAGACGAAGCAGAAAATGTTGAGAAGTCAATGGCGATATGTTTGAAATTATGATATAATTTGAATACAATTGAAAATAGGTCAGGATTTTTTTTTCATATTATTTTTAGTATAATATACTCCCGACTCCTCCCTCTGTATATCAATAATTCCATAATACCTTTTTCTTAACAAAATCATCAATATTAATATCGTAAGAACTCGTTTGATTAACGATACTGATTTAAATCTTTAATACGGCAATTGTTGTCAAAGTTTCTGGCAACTCAAGGAACGAACATTAACAATTTATAAATTCGAATTTTTCCAGGGGTTTAATTTTTAATTGCCAAACTAATAATGTTTCGTATAAAACTAACAGTGGTGTTATACAGTATGTCTTCGTAAGTTACGAAATTTTACGATAAAAAGTTATTCTTCATAAAAAGTTCTGCATGGTCTAAAACATAAAATGCAACTATGAGATATTAAATTCTTTAAAAGCTGTTTTACATTATCCCATTTCTTGTCCAAGAAATTGTACAATTTCTTGTGCAATAAATAGACACAATATTATTGGGATGGTAAATAGTTTGTAATATTATCTATTTTAAACTTATCAATGTCCTAGGATTCTGCGCTTTAAGTCAGTGATTTTAGAGTAATGTTTGTTTTTATGTTGGTAACAACAAAAATGTTTGTAAGGCTTATAACCTAAGTAAATGTGTTTTTAATTTTAACTAAGGTTTTTAATGTTTGTATTATTTATCTATTTTTATTCAGATAATTTGATATTTCAGAACTTTGTTTTAAAACGTGGGAATGGCGACTGGCGAGAAATACGACAAGTGTCAAATGGGCGCAAGCGCAATTAAAAATTGTGTGAAAAATAGGACCTGTTCTATTTTTCGTACAATTTTATAACCCAATACAATTTATGACACAATTTACTGTATGAAACTATACAATTTAAATTTTACAAGAACTTGTACAATTTCTTGGACAAGAAATGGGATAATGTAAAACACGCTTAAGGCATATACGAGGTTTGTCAAAAAATATTAATTTTGCCCAAGAGCGAAGTATCTTTATTTATGACAATATCGAAAATTGTTGATTTGTTGATCAGAAGAACGTGATATTCTTTTCGTTTCTTAATTTTATCTAACAATGTTGCAATTTAAACACTTTCATAATAAGTACATATGCATTTATATTGCAAATAAGAAAACGCATACAAATAATAAATTGTGTTACTAACAATAATAATATTTAGTGATCGCTCGAGCGAAAAACCATCTGATCACTCGATTATTGAATTAACCGACATCGCTCGATTATTAAAAAACCGCTCGAGTTATCTATTCAGGCGAAAACCGTCGCCCGTCACTTATTATCTTTCACTCGATACCCGAGCTACGCTTGACGCTGACGGAAATGTACCGCTGAAGTGTGATCGAGTTAAAAAACTGCTCGTACATTCGGACAGTTTTTCGCTCGATAGGAAATACTCTAGTAATAAATTCAGGCGAAAAACCGAAAAACATCGCCGGTTACTTGATAGACGACCTTCGGTCTACGCGCCGCGCCATCCGATTGGCGACGTTCGAGTTTGAGGTACACGACATACGTCTTTCTTAAAGGCACATAAACGAGAAGGTGCATATAAAAAAGTATGCCGAATCCCTTAGCGGAGTCATCGCGACATGCATTTTGTAAAGTTTTGTTTTAACTGGCTAGCCAGCGGAGTAGTTTAGGTCTCCGATTGTAAATATTAAAAAATTAAAGGATATAATTTTAAAATTTTTAATTACTATAAAGACGAGAAAACTTCTCAAAAATTAAATAATAATAGAAATTGTTAATGAAATATAACAAAACGAACAATATGGTTAACAAAATATATAGAAAAATTCGTTGATAATCTTATAGTAAACATTTTTAAATATAAACAGGAACTTTTTATTATTAAACTCAAGAAGACTTCTTAAAAATAACATACATTATAGAAAATGTTAATCAAAAATAAGAAAATGAGCAAAATAGTTAACAAAACATAGGTATCGACAAATTTTTTGGTAATTAAATGTAAGCATTCTTAAATTTAAACAGGAACTTTTAGGTAACTATAAATACCTGAGTACATGAATTTAAAAAAATAATAACCAATTTTCATATTTTGCCAGTCGCGTAACTAAGCCTAAATTTTTGAAGTGCACATAGCGGGCACCTGATAATTTAAAGTGGAAGAATTTGACAAGCTATTTTAAAAAGCTACTTATTTGATGCTCGTAGATTGAGGAAGATGTGAAGAAAAATAACTCTTGGTAATACTTTTTGTTCGGGTTAAAAACGCACAATAATAAATACATATTTGGGTGATTTTTTGCAGTTTTTTTGTTTGGTATCGAGACACGTGGTAAAAATTCATTATTCACAAATAAATAAATTTCTGGAATTTTTTTGGTGGCTACTACAATTTTTTAGCTAAACCTGTGCCCACCCGTAGTTACGTGCCTGCTAAATACCCTACCTGATCACATGTAAACGGCTAGGCGGCCGGTGGAGCAGTCGGTGATGTCATCGCTTGGTGAATTGGAATTTCAAACGATTCACTCGAGCGTTTCATTCGATTATTAAAATCGCTCGAGTATCAACAAGTACTCGATTATTAAAATCATCGGTTTTTCCCAACACTAATAATATTAGAAATAAATAGACATTTAGTTTTCACTCATTTCACCAATGCCTCGACATCCACCCTGTCATTCAATACATTTCATCATTCTATTGGCAAATTTCCTTAATACTTTATTTATCATTTCTGGATAAATTTCCAGGCATAATTGTGTATGGTCCTATTAAGCTATCCTTTAAATACAACACCACACGTTCGTTTTAAATAAAATTTAGATTTTCCTCAGACCACCAGCGACAATGTTGTAACGAGACAGTCCCATCTGAGGAAAATATTACCTCATCGGAAAAAAATATACGTCCCGGAAAAAACGGTCCTCTTCTAACTCTGCTTGGATGAGAGAGCAAAAACCAAAGCGCCAATCATAATCCCTTTCTTTCAATGTGTGAACGATTTTTTGTTTGAATGATCTGAATTTATTTCGTTTTAAAAGTCTTCCACTGTATGTATCTTTACTTATATTTTGTTGTATTAACGACTTTCTCTTGAGCATTGAGCAAGTCTTAAATTTATTCATTATTTTTGTAACGGTTGAATGATTAATATTTTTATTGGCATGTCTGTCATTAAAAATAATTGCTGCTTCTCTATGCGTTTTATAGTTTTTCCCGCAGTCAAAACAATTTTAATTTTTTCTTCACAGCTTAGTAACACCATTTTTATATTTGTATTTATTGAAAATAGGGACAAGTCCTATGTCTAGTTGTTTGTTGGTTAAGAGCAATAAGCACTGGTATCGCTAAACAAAATAAAATAATCTAATTAAATGTGATAAATGTATAAAAATATTTCTGTAATTACACATATCTTTTACTCAACGTAACATAACTAATAACGGTATATGTCCCCGAATTCATTACCTATATTTAGATTAAAACACCTTTTCATTAATGAACACTGCCGCATTCCACTATTGACAGTCACGCAATATTTTAATTTAACATGAAAATTATCCGAGTCTGTCTACGTTTATCTTTGAGCATTATTTTTTTTACGCAGCTACCTATTTTTTTAGCTCCGATTCTTTTTGGTCGGAAATGCTGGCATAACCACTACCAGTTTTTCTTTTCAAAGACTCCTCTTGCCCCCAAAGTTGCCTAAATGTCAAATTGTGTTCCTGCCTTTTCCGTATAAATTTGCTAGTATTGAACACCGATCTTCAATTCTGTTTAACATTTTCAATTTCTGTTAAAAGGCAAGGCACTTTGCGAATCCTGACAGTGACAGCGTTGTCGGCCATAAACTTTTGAAGAAGTCAAAATCAATGAAGACCGATTTACATTATAACAAATTTAGTGTCCCCATTTTCAATGAATACTTTATAAATTTTAACGCGTTTTGACCGTCGCTGTCAAACATTTCTTGCAATCAGCAATTCATTTGTATATCAGAGCATCCCAGATTACATGTAACTACAGTTAAATTTGCATTGTTATTATACATACAGGGTGTTATGGAAATTACGTATTATATTTAAATTGGTGACTCCTGGGGTGTCCTAGAGAAGCGCTACATATTTTTTTTTTCAAATCGAACGTTTAAAAAGTTTGGTAATTAACCTTCCTCGGCACAGTCACATTACACTGAGCAGTTGTGTAATAAACAGATGTTCTAGCGCAATGTTGCCAAATTGTTCGTGTAAAACTTTAAATTCTTATAAAAATAAATATTTAGCTACCTAGTATCCAAATAGAAGTGAATCCAGGTGTCAGTACACTAGCAAGTAATCCAGGGCACATAAATCTTCGTTTTTTTTTTTGTTTTTAGTGGGTAAAGCTTATACCCCACTAAAACCCCTTCGGTCTTTTTCTTCCAATCTCAAAACATGACCCTGTATATCGTCAGAGACACAGAACACATAGTGAATCATCCATATCTTCGACTTCATAAACTATTTCTTTATTCATCGTACCCCATAGAAAAAAATTGCATTTCCAGTCTCATACTAAAGGAACATTTTCTAATATGCCTTCGACTTGATTTTTCTGTATGTACTAAACATTTTCACACTTATTCGCACTGTACAGTTGATTAAATATCCCTAAAAAACTTTTTCGCGCGAAGCCGCAGAGGAATATCTTGTTGTCAAGCAAATGTCAACTTCTAACTTTCTGTCGATTTATACTAGAGATGTGGCTAATCTTTGGTTTTAAAATCCCTCTGTGAAACGATCGATTTAATTTTTTTAAGCTTTTCGAATGAAATAGATCACCAGAGCAGCGATTAACAAGCTTTTTAATCTTTATTGGTATCTACAGTAGTGAAGGAAAACAATAAATTAGTGCTGTAGATTATTATAATTATTTATTTCAACCTTTTTTGGTGAATGAGTTGGAATCTACCGGAAAACATGCATTGCATTAGTACATTTCTAGTTCGTGTTTTAAATGTTTCAGTTCAGATGTCATTTTTAATTCGAAGAAATGTTATTTACATTTTACAATGTGTTTTTTAATTAAAAACAAAAGTTCATACAAATCTAGGCGAGACAACCCAATGTTAATAAAAAAATGTCTCCAAGTGAATTTTGTGTGTGGCCAGTGTTCATGTGAAGTTTTGTTTTGCGAATATTGTTTATTGGTTATGTGATGTGCCGGTTTCTTTACTAAAACGCTGTATAAGTTTTTATAGAAATTGACATTAATTTTTAAATAAGACCGACAAGGTAAGTGTATGTGTGTGGCCTAAATAAAATTACATTAAAAAATCACTCAGCCAATCAAAAGTCAAAAGGTCATTGACATTTCACCTAGTTACGTAGTTGCGTATTTCAAACTTAAAGAATGTAAGGTGTAATTCTGACAACACCGGTGAGAATGCGTATGTCTCGCAGTGCCATACAGAAGTTTTCCTGGTTTGACGTCAGGTCATTTTTACCGCTGAATGAATTGATAGCGCCATTTAAGGATATTTTTCTTCAATTTGTATTCATCGCAGGAATTGCCGGTTTAAATATAATACGTCATTTCCACAACACCCTGTTTACGTTTCAAAGATGAAAAATTAATTTTGTCATAGTAAATGGGTGTAACTGCATATTTAAACGTAGTTTTTAGTTCTGCTCAACTTTTTTTAATACCAATTATCGACATTGGGCAAAATTCATATTTTTTGACACACCTCATATACGCCTACAAAAATTTAATATCTTCTGGTTGCATTTTTGGTCAGCATGCAGAACTTTTTATGAAGAATAACTTTTTTTCGTAAAATTAATAATAAAAAAGTTTTCCATATGGTTCCAACTTCCGGAGACATACTGTATAAGAAATAATTACCTTAGAACGTTTATTGTTGTAATCAATTTGCAACTGGTCGTATACAAGCATAAATTTATTTATCTTTATAATTTCAAATTGGACAAATCAAGGAAATACTCTGCCAAAGTTTCCTTGGTGAGTGGAAATTGTTTGAATTTCAACAAACTATTGATTACACTCCCTTCCATAGTGGCGAATCCGACATCGACGAAACCGAATCCGAGAAGAAGCAAAATGATTACATAGAAAAAAATATGTTCCTTTGAATCCAGAGTTAAGCTTTTATAAACTGAATATTTACAAACATATCAAACAAATCTAAGCAAATGGTCGGTAACATTTTTCGACCTTCTACATAAAATATATATTCCAATTTTATATTCTTCTGGATTCCTGTATGATTTATTCACCACACGTTCGCCTGTGTCTGTTTAATATACCTACCAAAAAATCTTGGACGGAAAATACATATAGTTTGAAACTTTTATTGAATTCTTTCGTGGTTTACTGAAATGTCGTGGCATACTCTCTAAAAGGCTATGAGTGGCATTTTATATGGTTTATTTTAAAGTGTAGAGCCTTTGTTCTATGGCTGAGGACAAGATTGTGTTTAAAATTATAAATAAGGAAAACGTATTAATGATATTATTAATAACAGAAACTAGAGCATTTACTGACAAACAGAAGGACATGAGGGAAACATAAAGCAATCGGAAAATAAGGATATATAAAATGTTTCTAGATACAGATATCGGCCATAAATTACTATTTAATATTGTTTCTATGTTCGATTACCATGATGGTATTAGTTTTAATGGAGCATTCCGGCATGAAGAGCGAAGGGAGAAAAATATACTCAAACCATGGTTGAAAGCGTATTACCCTAGGCGTGCTCAAACAATAATTAATTAAGTGGAGAATAAATAAATACACAGTGTTGATTCCGCAGTTGAATTCTTCCTGAAAATGCTAAACTACACTTTTTTCTCAAAATCTCCTTCTGACGGGTATTATTATTTAATTATTAGTCCCATCTTCTTTACTAGTGGAGTCGTCCTGGCGAAATAAACGGCTCGAAAATCCCTTGACGAAATCGAGTAATTTTTTTCCCAATCGATACAGTAGGAACTTCTCGACATTCTGAAATGATTTGTGTAGGGCGCCGCATGGGGGGGGGGGGGGGGAGGCACGCCCCGTAAATCTAACCTACAACGGGAAATTGAAAATAAAATAACTCAGCCGGTTTTGATGCTATAAAAAAAATGTGGAAAGCAAATTTGAAGAGCTCGACAGAGCGCGAAATTTCGAATATACCCGATCCCGATATCTCAATGAGTTCGCGAATTAACGCGATTGTCAACTGCAAAAACAATAAAATTTAATTAATTATATCTCGAGAAGGAGCGGAGTTGGGGCATCATTTTTTCGCGAATTAACGGGTGTTACCGAGTATTTTGATGGGCCGGAGACTGGAGTTGGTGGAGCAATTAGGAGGGGAGTAATAGGGATTGGAATTTTTTGACATAAATGCTAATAAGTAGTTTCTTAATTGAGCTACGGGGATCAGGCTGGATTCAATTTGTTCATTTTTTTATCAGCTACGGGGTGGGATTGGCGAAAAATTTTTATTTTCCTAAATGCGCGCTGGGCGTGGCATACAAGAAATGGCCATCTCCGAAAATACTTTAGAATTATGTTTAATTTTAGTATGTGTTAATAGGATATAGAACCACAAATTTTAGTTAGAAAAGTCATTCAATTGTTCCACCAATTGCGTCGCTGCAAACATGTCCTTTGATATTTTTACAAAAATATGGTACGCCACGGATATTTTTCCATGTGGATATTTTTTCTGATTGGCCTGTTCAATTCTCCATGGAAACGGTCTCTTGGGTTTTTCTCGTCAGACGCACCGTTCTTGATTAAAACCACTAAATTCATATTGACACTCATTATTTTTAACATTGATAAAATATTTAATGATAATTTTTTTCATTTCATTTGCGAAAATAAAAAGCATGTTTCCGCCCGTCTTCGCATCGAATTGCCCACTCCAACAATTTTTATGAAACAAAATTTATCATTAATTATTTTATCAATGTTCATAATAATGAGTTTCAATATGAATTTAGTGGTTTTATCAATAACGGTGCGTCTGACGAGAAAAACTCAAGATACCGTTTTCATGGAGAATTGAACAGGACGATGAGAAAAAATATCCACATGGAAAAATATCAGCACCTACCATCTTTTTTGTAAAAAATAGCAAAGGACATGTTTGCAGCGACGCCACTGGTGGAACAATTGAATAAGTTTTCCAACTAAAATTTGAGGTTCTATATCCTATTAACACATACCAAAATTAAACATAATATCTAAAGTATTTTTGGAGATGGTCACTTCTTGTATGCCGCGCCCAGCGCGCATTTGGGAAAATATCGCCACTCCCACCTCCTAACTGATAAAAAAATGAACGAACTGAATCTGGCCTGATCCCCGTAGCTCGATTAATAAACTACTTATTAGCATTTATGTAAAAAATTTCCAATCCCCCTTACTCCCCTCCTAATTGGCCCACCAACCCGGTCCATCAAAGTACTCGGTGTCACCCGTTAATTCGCGAAAAAATGATGCAACAACTCCGACCCTTCTCGAGATATAATTAATTAAATTTTATTGTTTTTGCAGTTGAAAATCGCGTTAATCGCGAACTCATCGAGATATCTGGATCGGGTTTATTCCAGCTTACGCGCTCTGTCAAGCTCTTCAATTTTGCATTTCACATTTTTTTGTAGCTTCAAAACCGGCTGAGTTATTTTCAATTTTCCGCTGTAGGTTAGATTTACGGGGCGTGCCCCCCCCCCCCCCCCCATGCGGCGCCCTACACAAATCATTTCAGAATGTCGAGGGGATCCTACTGTATCGATTGGGAAAAAAAAATTACTCGGTTTCGTCAAGGGATTTTCGAATACCGGAACGACTCCACTATACATGCATTGTAAATATTTGTTACGATTTATTTTGCTTGACTCTTCAAATGTTTAATTCTAATTAGTGTCTGATCCTCACGTAATTTATAGATAAAAAAATATTGCCAAAACGTCAACGCCGGTACAATTAGCAAACACATAAAATTTCCTCCCGGCGTTTCACACGAATTTCTGTACGTTTCAACGGCGATACGAATAGCGGAATTACAAGAAATTTAAGTAATAAAATTTTTGTTTTAGTGTATGGGATGTCAAATTTGATAAAACACGGTACAACAACTTATCTTTAATTTATTTACATTTGAGTCAATTTTGACCTAATCATTATTTCTTGTTAGCTTAATGAAAAATCTTGCCCTCAGCCAAAAACAAACCGCTGGTGCAACGTTGCAACATATCTTTTTTTTTGGGCAAGCGAGGAGAATCTGGTTACAGACACGATGCACCCGGAGTGCAAAGTAGTGTCAGGATGGCTTCTGTTTCTTTGAGGGAGAAAGGGAGGAGAGGAGAGGAGAAGGAGAGACACCAACCGACTAAACTTCCCGCGGTATTGTGTTAGTGCCGTTAGTCATTCTTACACGCTTATTTTTATTTATTTATTTATTTTCTTTTATTTCAAATTACATTCCTAATACAAACATAAAATGAAATGACGTCAAAACACCTACATACGGCGACAAAATTGCATGCTCAAGTGATCATTCACACTGTATGGTTCTAATTCTATAAGTAATTGTTTGAGTTTTTTAAAAATTCTCTCATTAACTGGTTGCTTTATATAACAAGGCAACTTATTAAAGAATTTTATGCAAACATAGTATGGACTTTTCTCAAGCAGAGTTAATCGATGTGCAGGGTAAATGATGTTGTACGAACGCGTGCCGTGTTCACGCCGCATACTGGTATTAAACTTATCTCTATTCTTATAGATAAATATTATCGAATCAAATATATTCAGAGCCACTACCGTGCTTTTGCTTCTAAATATTCCTCTACACGTTTGCAAATATGACATTTTATGCATAATTCTAATTACTCGCTTCTGTATGATAAAAATGTTTCGAATTTTTGAATCGGATGCCCAGAAAATGATACGAAATCTTAATACCGCTTCAAAAATTGCAAAATACAAGGTTCTTTTTCCTTTTTCATTAAGATATTTTAAAACGATGCGAAAGCAATAACTTATACAAATTGAATTTTTTGAGGAGCAGTGTTCTATCTAGACAATCGAATGCTCTTGACAAGTCAACAAATATTCCCATAGCCATTTCCCCTTTTTCTAATATTTCCAGAATTCTTCGTGTAAACTGAAACATGGCTTATGGTTGGGTGTTGAAGTCACCAAGAAGCCATTTGGCCTTTGGCTACCAGGGGTTTTGTGTGTGTTGTGCTTATGGTTGTGAGGTGGCCACATATCTGAAGACAATGAATAGAGATTTATTTCATTCATTTACGTAAATATTGTAGAAATTATCACTTTTAGATATCTTTACGTTTACGTTACGTTTTACGATAAATACAGGGTGTTATGGAAATTACGTATTATATTTAAATGGGTGACTCCTGGGATGTCCTAGAGAAGCGCTACATATTTTTTTTTAATCCAACGTTTAAAAAGTGAGATAATTCACCCCTAAGCCCACACACAACTCCTCGACACATTCATATATGAACATATTACATTGCTCAGCTTATATATTATCAACAGATGTTCGGGCACAATGTTTCCAAAATGTTTAAAAGTGTAAAACTTTAGATTCTTATAAAATAAATATTTAGCTTACTTATAAAGTAAATCCAGGACGCGATTAAGGAATCCAGTGCACAGACACTTTCAGTTCTTTTTTCTATGGGCAAAATTTATACTCATCACGTGTCCTGATGATAATGTGGGGGAGCATAATAAGCTTATCACTAAACCCCAACACTAACGCATAATTACACTTTACAATAACACACATAGAACAAGAGCACTTAATCATTTTGCAATAGAAATAATATAAACGCTAACCATTAACCCTATACTAAAGATGAAATGAAACAATTATGTTAACAATTGACAGGAACTACCCTTTGAAATAATGGTCTAGTCTACCTTCGGACCAGTCGTCGAACTTTCTGTCCGAGAACTCTCCGCTACTAGAGTCAGCGCGGTTGCCATTTCCGAGACTATAATAATTATACAGGAAAGTCATATTATAGAAGGAAATTGGCAATTTATGATAGTCGCTTATGAAACATCGAAAGTGGCAACGATGTATTTTTAAATATAAGCCCGATTATCCACAATCAGCTGTTTAAAGAAACCGGCCGATATCGATCGAGAGAACCAACGTGTTATTTATTTTTAAAATTTTTAGATGTTAAATACAGTATTTCCCAGACAATAAGGGTGTATTTTTGTCTATAGAGTAGCACTTTAAAATACTAATTCAGATTGAACGGTACAGAACATATCTGACCTTTCATAAACACCGCGGCGGTTCGTTCGAGTCAGTTCAAGTTTATAAATCAGAGATTGTTTCCCAGCGAACTGAACGTAAAAGTTTATAATAATGTACCCTGAAAAATAAACAACTTGAAATCTGTCGAACGGTTATTGACTTTCTAAAGAGTTTATCCTGAAGATATGATAACACTGTTCAAGATTCACTGCCATATGTTGCTGTGTTTACCTTCCGAACAGGGGCACCATGTGGTAATTTTTGGTTTGACATAAGGTCATGTACAGGACATATTAAATTAAAGCACCATTTTTGGATATTTTTCTTCAATTTGTTTTGATCTCAGGAATTGCCGGTTTAAATATAATACGTCATATCCCTGTATAGGTATAATATTATATAAAAATATACTTTATTATTGGTAAGTTTACCTAGTTCTACTAATTGGAAATTACATGACTTCCTGTGAACTATTTTCACAATACAATTAATGGCAGCAAGGGCTCGGCATACCATATTGTTAATTCTCGACAGAATATTAGAATGTGCCAACATATGGAAATATGATTGATATGTGAGTGTTATATACAAAATACATAAATACATTTTAAATTGTACTCCCATAAATACAACCTGATACTGATATTTTAAAATCGATTTTTACTAAAGAAGAAAAACGTTGTAATAAAAAACTGAGGGAAATGTACAATACGCTTACTATATACGCAAGCGATCCTGAAAACGAACATTCGCAGACGGTAGGAATAAAAATGCGTTTCTAGCGACATATCAAAGAGTTTTGAACCGATTTATTCCGAAATGTAGCGGAAGTGACAAATGAAAATGTCTGCTACAGTGGTATATCTATCTACGATATGTTTATGTGAAATCATTTCTCAAATTTTACAGTAAGCCATTTTTTCAATTTCTATCTCTGTTTAAGCATTAAAATAAAGAAGATGGGCGTTTGATTAAAAAATATCGCTCTGATCGTTAAGTTTAGTAAAATATTTTCTAATGATAAATTTGAATGTCTCGTATACGTCCAGTGTACACTACTTGTTTTTAATAATTAATATACCTGATGGTTGAAATTGCCTTATTATATTTTAAAGCCGCGAATCCTTTGCAAATGTGTATGGCATGGCATGGAAAATTGCATAGAAATAACCACAAATGGCGATTCGATTAATCAGTGAGACTACTAACCATAAGGCGGGATTTTGCGATTGCCAGGGGCGACAAATCAAAGGGGGCGAATAGAGAACGTAATAGTTATTTATGTCATACTAGTGCATTATTGTGTTTTTAATTTTCATTTAATGGATTACTTTATGCCCGTGCGGGCATAAAGTACACATTATGGCCCGCGCTAGCATTAAGACGCAAAAACAGTTTTCGATTAACATATTCTTTATTAAGAAAATAACAAAATATAAATATACGTTTATATATTATTTGGTTATGATTAGATAGTACTGGCAATTCTGAAAGGTTCGGTTGATAGCTAAATTTCCTGCAGCAAAGGTTGAGTCATGATTCATTATCTGGATCTCTAGTTTCTGTAAGGAAATGCGAGATCCAGATGGTACGCCTGCCAACATCCTTGAAACCTCATTTTTTGAGGATATGCTATCCTCTAAATATCCATCAGCAATTGTGGTACTCTTCCAGTCACCATGGCGCTTCAGCGTAGTCATACTTGCTCCAGCTTCTGCTAGAAGAGTTGCCGACGTTTGACGTAAACAATGACCAGTATACTTTTCGGGGTTGTTCAAACCCAAATATTTTGCAATAATACAGGGAATTTTCCCAAATGTGTTTTTCCAACATGTTGTACGGTACAGCGGCCTTGTCTGTAAATAACCTTCTTTCTGAGCAGCCATGTAGCTGCAAAGACGTATAGTCTCTTATAAGTTTCAAACTATTCATTTCGTTTTCATCAATAATGGTGAAAACTCGTTTTTTGTCAGTTTTGGTTTCTGGCACCGTTACAACAAAGTCATAAAAACATTAAGAGGCATGGCAGCCCTGTGTTCTATTGCGTGATGTAAGATGAGAACAAATACAGCGTAGTTCAAATCTACAGTGTGGTAAACAAACTGATATGGTAAGTTTTGTAGGTAGCGGTAAGTAGTAGAAGTTAATATGAGATGTGACCTTCTGGGTTTTCCGCTATTTTTAATCGTTATTTATGCTGTAAGTTCCAACTGTAGAAAATATAATTATGCTACAATATTTACCAAATCATTACCTTCCATCCTTTAAAAATAATTATTTCCACAACACTTTCATCCAGTCAGCATAAACAAACGTGCACATCATTCAACCCCCGACTAACTTTGAAAATAATACACTCATGTAATAAAATGCCTATTTAACTATTTCAATTATGTCACTTTGACATCCATAATAAACGTGCATCGTCTATTACGGGGATTATTTATATCACCTGCCAAATATATCAACCAATCAAATTGTTTCATTTACACCAATCACATGTGATTATACTGATAAAATTGGTATGTTCCTTCTAAATGATAAAACTGTATCATTGACCCACAACATCTTTAAAAACTGTTTCTAAGGAGGCTGAGTACTAGAGAAACTGAATTCTAATAATTAATGTTAAGTTTGAAAGATTTTCATTATTATTTACCCATGACAATCGCAAAACTACTCAAAGTCACTAGTCAAATCACCAACCTATCTTCGATGTTCCAGGCTGTCGAGGCTCTTTGTCAGCTCGTAGTCTCCGATTAGACGAATGGCTCTCCTTTCGATGGAATCCAGTAGCCGAAGTGTATGCTCGGGTGCAGAGCTCCAGACATGAGAGCAATACTATAGTGATGATCGAATCTGAGCTTTGTATAATGTCAGAAGTTGTTGCGGTGTGTAGAACTTTTTGGTCCGGAAGAGTACACCAAGTTTCTGTGAAGCTACCTTGGCGATTGCCACAACGTGCTTATGCCAAGACATATTTCCTCCCAGATTGACGCCCAGCAAATTAATAGATGAAGTCAGTGGAATTGCGTGTCCTGAAATGACTATATTCGGTTCTGTAATATTAACCTTTTTAGAGAAAACTGCTGCCTTTATTTTCTGAGCGTTAAATTCGACATGGTTACTGTCACGCAAAGTCAAAATTTCTTTCAGGTCTTTGTTGAGCCGTGATATTTCATGCTGTCTGAGAAGATGTCCGTCGGAAACCTTAAACTTACTGTTTATTTCCAATGTATTTTGTTTTTTACCGATATTGTTGACATGTTTTCTTTTGAAATTTTAGTCACATAACCTTAAACCTACGAAACGTCAAAAGATTTCAAGTCGAGAGTAGAGAGTATAAGCTAGTATCGATATCGACGACTATCAATATTGTATATCTCGAATATATTATAATGTTTAATTTAGGTTCTGGAAAGATTCTTATCAAATATAACTTGAGCATCGTAATTATCGATTAAATTTTTCATGGTCACCTTTAGAAATTTTACGAAATGTCGTTGGCATGTTTATTCTGATTAAATCCCGAGAGCGAAGCTCTAGTGATTTAATCTATGAATAAATGATAATTGAGTAAAATTTCCAATAGAAACAAAACTTTGATTGTAACAATAACTTTGAGTGTAACAACTACCTCTAGTTATATTGTCTTCGAATATTGGTAAAACTAATTAAACAACATTCACCGAACGTATGGAGATATTATAAATCCCTTCTTGTTACTGGTCTATAGGATATAGGAACAAAGATGCATTTTTCAAAACTTAAGCTGTCACATCTTAGACAAGTTAGCGCGTCTATCCATCAACTTCACTTTGCTCAACCGAAATCCGGCGAAGGGAGTATAAAAGGGCCATCGTTCGCCGTAACAAATTGGGTTCTATATTCTTAGTTTCACGTTCAGGCGGAGGATTGATAAATTTAAAGACCCAATTTGGCATGTACGATATTGAAGTGCTTTATATTGATACAAAGACACTACGATTTGTCATAAGCCCCAAAACCAATTACGTGCTTTATTAACCGCCTTGAGCGTTAAAACACGATCCTCGGCTTATCTTGAAAATTTAAAAGGATTATTTTGTGCGTTAGAAATATTAGGTCCGCGGTTTGCTCAGTAAGTAATAAATTATATAAGGAGGTATCCGGTTTGCACGTTTACCGTCTTGTATTAATTATAATGTATCGCCAATAATTAGGTTAGTTTTATCCTTAAGACCTACTACAAATATACCGAGTGATGCATCGTTGAATTGAACATAAGATATCCCATGTAATTATTGAGGTGGCTGAATATTCGGTCCCCTATACATTTTATAGAAAAGCTGCATTTTAACTCTTTGGAGAAGCCGACATGATGAACCCATGTACCCAGTTTAAATATATTTTGGTGAGCACATCCTAAGCTAGGCAATTAATTACAAAGTGTACTTTTTTGCGTAAAAATGATGGGAAAACTGATATTTTAACAACATAATTATACTAAGGTCCAAAAAAGTTACACTTCGTTTTATGTATCCAGAGTATTGCACAGAGAGCCCCCTATAATATACATCAAAATTAATAATAAATTCAAATTCCTTGCCCTAAAAACCCCTAGTAATAAAATTGTGTGCAAAAATATTGATTCAGAAATTAGTTACTTAGGAAAATCGAAAATTAGATTTTTACTTGGACACCCTGTATCTCGGTTATTACCAGCTATTGAACTATACTAAGTATGGACAAAACGCAGTATTTTTGCCCAAGGAATCTGCAGTTTTCCTGTGTACCATTAATTATGGAGGGTGTCCCATAGTGCTTGTGTTTGATCATAAACAAAAAAAAACTAGAATCTTAGTTAAAACTAAAAATAGTTTTTTTTACTAAGATAAAACTGTCCTAAAAGAGATTCAAGGTTACCATTTCACTTATTTGAGAAGACGAGACGGGCTGGCACGGATTTATTCGGATTTTTAACCGGGCTCTCTGCAGGGAAACCTCTTGAAGCGCGTTTAACCCCTCTGGGGGGTGGTTTTAGTTTTCTACTTGCAATTTTAAATTTTTGTCCTGTAAGCTCTTGGTAGTCAGCCGAAATTCTATTATAAAATTTGATTGCATGATAGCTTGTGCCATTATGGCACCTTTTTAGTCTAGACAGGTTTGAGTTCGTTCTTATTTCTAGCGTCATAGCTGTGGACCTCCACATTCCACATTCGACATACTTCCTGTATCGGTCATTTGTGTATTAGGTTCTCGAAGATATATGCCAAAGTCAAAGTTAAAATTTGAAATTGTTTAAAAGAATCTCTATAGTCATCCTTGAAACGCAAACCTGTCAAAACCGAAACGGTCCTCCGTTAAAACCCCATTAGTATGTGCCGACTGTGTCCATACTAACAGTGTATATGTCATAGATGAGTGAAAGAGTGCAAAATAGGCCATCAAAAGATTCTCTGTCGGAACAATGTCTGAGAACACACTGCACAATTTCTTTGCATATTACAAATGTTTGTCTCATCTCATTGAGGAGTTCATATTAGACCTCGGAAATTTATTGTCTGCGATATTGTCATTAGCAATATCAATCTCCCTTAAGGAGAAAATTACCCTCTTGTAATTAACTAATAATGTTAATTCTAGCTTTAACTAGTAAAATCTAGAATTGACTAAAACGTGTTCAATTAAAACTGGAATTAATTGAGAATGTTTGTAATTTCTAGTTTTAACAAACCTAGAATTGACTAGTACGGATAGTTAAAACTAATTTTTCCTATAATAAAATCGGGTTTTAACTGATATCGGCGTTTTACGGAAACATATATAATGCTTTTGCTTCCGATGGCATAAAAGAATTATTTTTATACAGCAAAATGGACAGGAACGATTCAAACAAAAAATCCAATTATTTTTACCTAAAGTAACGAAACAAATAAATTAAGACGGATGTTTTTGAGAAAATACACAAAACAAAAGAACTTTACCGAATTCAATCACCTTCATTTTCATTACTGTCTAGTCTGGGCAATTTTGGCATACTTTTTTTAAGTTATTTTATTAAACAGGGTTGAAAAAATAATCGCAGATAAAATAACATAACAGAAATGTAAGGAAGAGCTTAAAACTTTACTAATTGAGAAAAATCATCGAACGACGACATAACAAACTTCTAGTCTAGACCACGAAGAAAAATGATCTCCATAGTAAGAATAATTGCCTATTTACATACGATTTTTAGGCGACCACAAATTTGTTGTGGTAGTTTCGGGATGATTATACAATTATTTTCTCAACATACAGTATGTTCATAGATTGAGTTAACAAGAAAAATTTCGCATTTTTCGAAAAAATGTTATCCTTAACTTAAAATAAAATCCTTAAATTAAAATATGAATGGCGTCGGCTAATTTAAGTTTCATCATACAGGACAAATCCAAACATTTTTGGAGAAAAACTGTTTGTATTGCATTTTCATTTAATGGAATAATATGCCATATTTTTTTGGAAAATACTTGCTAGCAGTATAGGTATGTATCTACTTAAACATGGTAAATGGTGTTTTAATAATCAATTGCAAGTATTCTTGTCGGATTACCGAAACGCTTTTAATTATAAACAAGATGGGTATCCAGCGCATTATTCAGCGATTGTGGTTTGTTTGGTTGGTTAAATCATTTATTTCCTCGGCCATGGATCATCTCATTTTATGTACTTCAAGGAGCCCTGATTTGATAAATATGGAGTTTTATTTATGGGGGCATTTAAAACAGTATATGAGACACCTCTAAATAATGGTCAATTACAAGTGAATAAGTATGAAACAGTGTAGACATACAATACACTGATAGCAAATATTTTCAAAAAAATATGGCCATATTATTCCATTAAATGAAACGGCCGCACAAACAGTTTTCCGTTTTCCTCATTTTTGGATTTGTACTTCTTTTAATATTGTAGGAAATTTCTACTATATTTAGTTGTTTAATTTTTTAAATTAATTTAGTTATTTAATTTTTTTAATTAATTTAGTTATGCATATTATTAGTATGTAGATAAATACGGTTCTGGTTTGTTCGAGTTCTACCTCAGATCGCGCTACTCCAGAATAAGCAACGACTACTTGCGCCAAGCGGAGCTGACGACTATGACTCTCACGCTCCTATTTTGAAAGCTTGCCCGGTCGTCGAGTCGGATTGGCTGAGACTCACGGGTACCGGCAAGTCGACTGGCTTAGCCATTATGTCATCATCATAGGTTCGTGCAGTCTAACCATCAGCTCCTCTAGCGCAAAACAAATCAGGATAAGGGATGAGGTGGGAGAACAGGGGTTGGGAGCTAGTGTGAAAAGAAAGCGGGAAGAAGGGGATTAAGATGGAGAGACGCGACTAAGATGGGAGACACGATGCCGCGGTGGTCGCGGAATGATATTATTGTTAAAAAGACGAAAGTCGTGTACGCGAGACCTACGACGGGCAGAGAGTTATAAAAAGGCGGAAGACCACGTTAGTTTTAAATATAGTGTTGATGTAAAACCGTCTCAACAATAACTATCTAATTAAATATTTAAAAAACTTTAAGTGTACCTATCGAATTTCTTGCCCCACTACGCCTAGACAACAGAAAAAAAGCCTATAGTATGATATAACTCAAATTAGTCGACGCCATTCATATTTTTATTACAACCCAATCTTTTATAAAGAATATCATTTTGTCGAAAAATACGAAATGAAAAAGTGTTTCCTATTGTTAACTTAATCTGTATACTTTTATTTACTCACTCTGTTGGCAAATCGAAGCAAAAAATAAGTTTAAGCGTTTATTTATATTTTCTATAGTTTAAGCTATATCTGATCGACGACGGCTAATTTTATCGATTGTTTTCTATAGCCGCCAAAAGGTCTTCTGGTCAGGTCTGGATGAATCGTGATATCATTTACTAAATGTCTTTGACTCAGAGCCAATACCATTGCCAAACAATGACACAAAAGTTTAGGTAAGCATAAAAATTTGGTAGATTTGTTTACTTCTTCATCTATCAATCATATAACAAAATTCAAATTAAATAAAAATTAACAGCAGAAAATCTATCGCTTCGGAAATTTGACACTTTAAAGTTCAGGTTTGAGATAAGCAGGGTGCCTTCCAGAGGAATCCTTAGGTTAAGGGCTCATTTTGAGGAGGAGACTTATGCAGCGTTTGTTTCAGAAGGAAACCTGAGTTTGGGCAGGCAGTGTTTTTTGCAGTGGCAGGTCTTAAGTTACGAAATATTCGTTCCGGGGGGAGCATTAGGAAGAATAGCTATGTATCGTACTTAAAACTGCGCAGTGCTCGTTAGCGTGAGGCCTCAAATTGATAAGGATTCGTTCTGAGTGCGAAGTCTTAGGTGAGGCACAAAGAGATACAGCGCATTCCGGAGGCAGGCCGCCGCGCCCTACCGGCTTATTGTGTACCCTGATCTTGTTAGGAGATGTTTGTTCTTTCTATGAGGTCCAGTAACCTTCTACCAAGCTTGTCATGGTATGGGAGGTTATCACCACGTTGTATGTTCCCGAAGATATTTTGTCTTCTACGAGACAGCGCTACGCAGCGGTATATTATGTGGGAGGCGGTTTCATCCGCGGTATCCGTTGAAGGTGTTTTCGCAGGTGGTAGTGACCTGTTAGCAGACTCATCACCTGTTTCAGCTGGGGCCGCGTCAAGGTTAGCATCCCATTCGATAGTATTTTCGATGGTTTTCCAATTACGGCCCGTGCGTGTATTTGACCAGGTAATCCTTGCCATCGAGATAGGTGTTGTTTTTCGCCGGTTGGGCAGATCAAGTTCCTATTATTTGTTAAGCTTATGCGGTGATCCCTAGGTAGAGGAGGCATCATGTTAGGCGGTGTTCGTTACGCAGACTTACTCCACAAATACAATTTTAACAATAAACTTCAATTAACATCGATGTTCTGTCAACCATATTTGATCGACATCGATAGTTGCTTTCATGTCAACATCGGTAATGAACATTGATGTCCAAGCACAAGGATATATAAATTGACCTATTTTTTCAATATTCTTATATACATTCCCAGGATAAGCGAACTTACAGGTGAAAACGAATTAAAATTTGAGTATTTGGAATCTTGGCGTGCCTGACCAGATAATAAAATTTAACATAATTTGTTTTTTTTTTAAATCAAGCAGGTCTTGACCGGAGCATTACTTTTATTTCCTGTCTTGGCCAAGTGCCTCTTCTTCACAAAATATCGAAAAATTTTATTAAGAAAAGTTGTTCTCAATTCAAGTTAAATTTTATTATCTGATCAAGCAAACCTAGATCCAACAATGGCAAATTTCAATTCGAAAATTTTTTCGTCATTTTCACCTATAAGTTCTCTAATCCTGGGACACACTGTATGTTGATAAAAATACAACAGGTTCTTTTGTAAAAAAAAAATTCTTTGATATTTTAATCTAAATACAGGAATATGGTAAAAACGAAACAGAGATGATTTATAATTTATGAATTTCCGCTTTGAAAAATAAAAAAGAATAAGCGTTTAAAAGAGACAAACTTCGTATGTTTGCTTATTCCTAAGTAAGTTATGGGTAGGAGTAATAAATAATGCAGGGCTTTAAGAGGATTCGAGCAGATTTATAAATGATAACTTGTTTTCGTGTTTCCGCTTTAGCTTCTACTCTTTATCAAAAGAGAATAAATAATGCGGGAGCTAAATTCATAAATTCATAAAAAGCTTGTTAGCAATCAGATACTTATTCCTTTATGAATTAAAATTTGCGATAAAGTAACAGCTACGCAAATAACTTCTTTTTTTGCTATTTCAAAATTCAAGAGTTTCTTTAATATATTTTAAATTTAAAACGGAATATGTTCTTATGCTCTTGGTCTTATTCTGTTGCTTATTTGAAAGTGTGCATATTTATGGATATTTTGTATAAATATATATAGAAAAATTATTTCCTAACGACCTAAAGATACCTTGAATTTAAAGATATCAGCTTCGTCCACATTATCACATACCTACAGATCGACGGCTATTTTATGTTTCTTTCCTACTTAAAATAAGAAAGGTGGATGCAAATAGATTTTTCGAAAAATTATTAAAATTATAGGATAATATTAATTTTGAAATATATATTAGGTTACGTTTATACACAGGGTTTTATGGAAATGACTTATTATATGTGGGTAAAAAGGGTTTTTACCTTAGTATTTAGATATTCGATTTAAAAAAAAAGTATGTAGACTTTCTCTAGGACACCCTAGAAGTCACCCATTTAAATATAATAAGTGTGTATACCTGTACAGTACTTTGCGAAGGAAACCTAAAATAGTAATTATTATAAATATCCATACACACAGGGCTTAAAAAAAATAATCGAGTTTTCAAGGCAATCGGCATTGCCGAATTGAACCTGCGACCACAAATCTTATTTAAGTCAACAATCACCAACACCAAATAACATTAACTCACTATTTAGTCTTAAATAATTATTATTTTTATAAATATATTCAAAAAAACTCAACTTCAATGAACGAATACATATTAAATATCCAATCAATCCTTAATGTACTAAACTATTACAAAATACCGATCCGATACAAGCATAACTTTGTGTGAATCCCAGTCGCTATATTTTCAGAATGTTTCGGTTCTGAGTGAACGGGTCGGTACCTATAGTATAAAAGATTGATTGAATGATCGATTGAAAAGATTCGATATTTTTTCAAATCGGTCAGTGACTGATTCGGTCATCTCTAACTAATTGATTTACACACTACTTACTAGCCTTCCTATTGGTAGAATATCACCATCTGACAAGAAAAGCAAATTTCTTTATTCTTACGATACAAGGTGTTATGGAAATGACGTATTATATTTAAACCGGCAAATCCTGAGATGAAAATAAATTGCAGAAAAATAGCCATAAATGGCGCTTTCAATTCATTCAGCGGTAAAAGTGACCTGACATCAAACCAGAAAAACACCTGTGTGGCACTGCGATACATGTAAGCAATCAAGGTATTCTGGCCGGTGTTGTCATATGTACCCCTTAAACTCTTTAGACAAAATAAAATAATTTAAACACTTTTCCATTCTGTAATACCTTTTTGTACAATTAATTGAAGAACATTTACGACGGACTATGTTATAAACAGCCCGAAAAAACATATGGAATAGTAATAGCCACGTACGTCAGTAGGTCAAATGCCAATGACCTCTTGACGCCTCACATCGGCTGAGCGAAGTAGTTTCATATAGCGCCGCACGCTTGCGTCTGTTAGTTGAAGACCAACCAGCGGCCGGATACGTTGTGTCTCGTAGATCGCCAACACACTCTCAGCAATCCGGTTTACGCTTGTATCTTGTCCGTCCATAAATAATCTTTGAATATTGTTTTTATTGACGCGTTTCTTCTGGACGTCAAATTTCGTCGGGTGTAATAAAATCTAATAATCTGTAGTTTAATCTGTATTATTGTATTTTCAAAAGCAAACTATCGGTTCTGTTTCACTATTACTGTGTGTACATAAAGTGTTTCTAGGAGTGTTCCCATGAAAAAGAAAAAAAAACTGATTGTGTTTGTGCCTGTATTTCCTCGCTCTTTAGGTATAAGGATAAATACAAGTAGGTAGAAAATAATTTATTTTTATAATTTTATATGGAATTTCAGTTTTATATTAAGTTTGGCAACATTGCCATTGGCCCTCGGTGAAATGTTATACAGTAGCGCCGACTGACCTGTGCGTAAGAGTGTTTATTACCCCACTTTTAAAACGGTCGATTTAAAATAAATTAAATATGTAGCGCTTCTCTAGGACACCCAACGAGCCACCCATTTAAATATAATACGTCATTTCCGTAACACCCTGTATATTACTGTGGTTAAATCATGTAAATTATGGGCGGCGCGTGGGCGAAAATATAGGAGAGCGAAATTTCAAAATAAAAATTTTAAAAAACTTATCTATTTTTTATATATTAAACCAGTCCTTCAGTTCTTTAACCCTGTGTACTAATATCGTCATAGCAAGGAACTTTGATTTTCTTCTAAAAGTTCTATTTGAATAGATATATTTGTCACAGTTCAAAGTCTGTCCTGGGTAATTGTATTTCTAAGATAAGTTTTTATTCTCTTTAAGCAAGAGAAATTTCTCTCTACCCAAAACATTTGTAGGTGGAATTGTTAATATAAGGAAAACCATTTTATCACCTTCTAAGAAAATTTCCATATTTTCATTTAACTTCTTCATTAGTTCTTGTAAAGATGTAATATTTCGTAAGCTTTCTCTCTGCATACAAAAGAGCATGTTCATTTTTATTTAGCGCACTTATAATATGGGTTATCGTAAAATATTTTGAAATTTTCGAGAGCATTAGAAGGAAAATTTGAACTACACGGCGCCGGCGGGTCAAAAACAGTTACCTCATTATTCTTCTCTGAATAACCTTATTGTTTAAAATCATTTTAAAACCAAATTGCAGGAAATACAAAAGTTATGTTCTTCGTTAAATGAATTTAAAAGTAATAAGAAAACACATTCTTTGAGATTTTTTGAAATTTCATTCGGTTCAGCATTTATGACTAATTTTCTGACCAAATGTTTCTAAGTAGTTAATAACTGATTATCACATTAGTGAGTTAGCCATGGAAAAAATTTTACAAAATGGAACCAATGGCATTTGGATGAAAGAAATGTATTTCATCTTCAATTTGGTCAGAAAATCTGCAAAACATTATTAACATCAAAAGAATAGCTTACCAGTAATAATAATCTACCAAAAGAAATATTTGAAAAATTGTTCAATATGTCTTTCGTGTTGTTCAATGCATTTCTGTAAACGTTTTTTCCATTAATTTTTTGCGCAATTGAACAATTTTTCAAACATTTTTTTGTAGATTATTATTTTCAAGACATTTTAGTATGGGTATCTGAGAGACAGCAAAGTCGTGGTTTTATTCTAGTCACCTACCCTTTATTTTAAAAATTAATTACTGGTGCACTATTCGAAGAAAGAAGCCGCGAAAACGATGTTTGTTCTAGAGTTTTCATACGATTCGGTTTATGAATTATTACATTCGAATAAATAAAAAGTGCTTTTTGCAACATCCGGCACTAATAAACCCTAGTAGCTTTCAATATTACTGCACAAAATATAGTTTATCCTCTTCAATAACGAGAACAATATAATCTGTTGGTATTTTCGAAAAGAAAACTAGTTAAAGTACTAAAAACAGTATTAACCTAGTTAGTTCACCCGTTATTTTATTTTATTTTCGTTTAGAGAATCGAGTTCTAAAATCCAATGTGTACTCGTTATTTAAGTTATAGTTATGACAGTTGCAGATGCTCAAACTTTTATTATACGACGAGATTTTAAATTTTAAAGGTTTTGATATTACAGTTTCGGTGTTATAACAATAATAGCTAAACATTTTGAATAGCGAAGCTTTTGTATTGCGATGTTTTACGATTAGGGCCAATTATTATGGCGTAGGTATTACATGACCCTATGATTTTGTAAACAATTTTTACGAGAGTATCATTTTTATGATGCTAATTCTGCTGAGGGCCAAAAAATACACTAATAAAGTGCATAGGACATTCGAATCAAGAATAATAAAATAAACACAAGGTATGATATCTAGCTGTTACAATTTTATTTGGTCATGCTATTAGTTATTTTTGAATTCCTTATGGAGATTTACGATTCTGTTAGCGTTTTTACTTTTCTTTTAATGGTATTAAATTATACATTTGATAGTAGGTGAAAAGGAAGAATGATATCATGGTATTTTGGTTTGTATATTTATTTCATAAAAATACAATACATATTAAAGTTAAAATACTACCTAGTTAAACTTATATTGTATATTACGGAGCAGTTTCTAAATAAGTGAAAGTAACTTGTCTTGAGTCAATTTAAAACATTAAAGATCATGAAACATATATCCATTCTAATTGTTTTTTCTATCTGTAGCAAAAACTTTAATATATAATAATATCAGTAATGTCTTCATTTCTGAATTTATAAAATAAAAAATTTAGTATAATTATGTGTAAAGGAGGAAAAGTATATATATAGGGTGTTATGGAAATAACTTATTATATTTAAATGGGTGACTCCTTGGGTGTCACATATTTTTTTCTTTAAATCGACCGTTTTAAAAGTGGGGTAACAAATACTCTTACTCACAGATCAGTCCGCGCTACTGTAAACATATCACTCAGACCCAATGGCAATATTACCAAACTTAATGTAAAACTGAAATTGCATATAAATTATAAAAATTAATTACGTACCTGTATTTATCATATAACTAAGGAGCGGGACATCCAGGCACATACATAATCAGTTGTTTATTCTTTTTCATAAGAACACTTTATGCACGGGACACAGATTTTCACGGCAACACGTCCAGAAGAAACTACCGGTCTTAAAATGAGAAAATTTAGTTTCGTCAATAAAAACAAAATTCATAATTTATTTATGGAGTGACGAATTTGAAATACACGCGTAAACCGAAAAATATTACATATTATTACATAACGACCCGAACAAACACCTGCAAAACCGACCGGGTGCTTGGGTGTATTGGTTATCCGGCCAAAACAACCACATGCCAACGCTGTTCATTTTATACTGACAGCCCGCAGTCTCTAGCATGCACTCATATACAAACTACGTCTGCTTAATACAGCCGAGTGTGTGACAAGGATTGGGAGATGGCAGTGTAGCTTTTGACACTTCGTAATTTTGAGATTTGAACGTAGGGTTGTTCTACAGCGTACTTTTTTTACCGAATTCGGTACACTTTACAAAGTATTGGCACGTTGGTACATCTTTCGAGTTTTTTTGGTATACTATCCATCCAAGGATTTCTTTTGTTATGTAGGGCTGTTGAAAGTAACGACTTTTTTTTAAGTTCATTTTCTTGGTGAAGGTAACGACCTTTTTTTAAGTTCACTTTCTTGGTGAAGTTAACGACCATTGTGACGAATTTGAAATTTGTTTGTGACAGCTACTTTCGGTGTAACCGAAAATGACAGAAACATTTCAATATTTTAGTTAAAGAGAGCATATCGATAGACCTTATTCAGAAATATATGTTAAATAGTTTTCCATAAAGTTCTGATGCAAGCTTATCGTGAATCACCTTGTATATATATTGTTATTATAAATAAAGGCGTTTATTATTATTATGAATTATAAATTAATTAATTTTAGTTGAAAATTCAACTAAATTTTATTCAAATCTATATTTTACAATTAATCAATAATTTATAATTAATCTCGCTTACTCTTTACAGTATTCGTTACTATACGTTAACTTAGAGATTTCGTGATGCAAGAGGGTTTGGGTATCCCGGTCTAGCTTGGGCTTTAATTGGGTAAGATTTCCACCTATCTTAGATTTTCTCTTTGTTAACAATATTGTCCTGTAGTCTTGAATACTGAAGATGGTGGTTTTTATCTACGAAACATGTACAGTTGCAACTTAAACCTGCAACAAGAGTTTATTAGTGAAGCATATGTGAGTTTCACTTTCCCTTGTAAAAAAATATTGTTGAACTACCATGTTTCATTGTCTTTAGGTTAAACAGGTGCGAAGAGAACAATATTAAATTAAACTTTCAGATCCTGTAACTTTCAAACCCTCTATTCTCAAAGTTTCAACGAAGAAACCTTTTACTACAAAAACCTTTAATATAGACAATACAGCAGATATTTGAACTCATAACTATTATAAACAGGACGTCAATTTACTAATTGCTATAGGAACGCGGTGGAAGGCTCGGCTTAAACAATAGCTCTTTGTTTGATTAAGTTTAGAAATTTATAGGCGATTATTTCTGTAAGCGCTCTCCTAATATTCGAAGCACAGGTACAACAGAGCAATCGATACTGTTGTCCCCGAGTTATTAGAACAAAAGCCATGACTTTTACAATATCGAATTAGCAGGTGGCTTTAGAGACTCTGATTGAAACAATGATGATGTCGACAAATTGAGTTAGTTAAATTTATCGGAAAATTAATATAGGAGGGATAACGTACGTTTCACGGTTCCTCCTTGACCTTTTACCTACAATAAATTGGTAACAGCTGTAAGACCAGGTAAAATTGCAAGAACTGAAACCAGAGTCCGGCTTAACCTTTCAGTGGTCGCTGGCTCCGCACTGACTTTTATTCGGCGATGATTTCAATAATTGTACCCCATTCTAAGTGTCATGGCTCTTAGTACCTTCCGTGAAGAGTATGTGTTAGTGTATGGTTGAGTGAGCAAGATCGCGTTTTGATGAATAATTTTAGATTGCGGACTGAGAATCCGCATCGACCAGTGACGTACCAAATATGATTATGTGTTTTTTGGTATTCTTCTGCTTTTTTTATATTTCTTGGTGTAACTAATATTAAAAATCGGTTTAAGGGAACTGGTATGTTACATAAATATTGTTCTAAGAGTTGCTACGTATGAGAAACAGCAAGAGTAGCTACATGAATTAATGTATTCCATATAGTTATTTATACTTATTTGTTGTTCTAACGCTGTCAACTGCCACGTAGATATCAAAATGGCAATACACTCCAAGTATCCTGATGCATTATCTGAATACCCCATGTTTAATTCCGCAAATCCTAAGACGAAATCAAATTGCAGAAAAATAACTATCAAGTTTGTACCTCAGCTATAAAATTTCAATAAAGATGACAACAATTTTTTTTTGTGATCAAAATTCACACATCAAAGCAGATCAAGCATGAAAGCGAATTATTTCTTAACACGAATGCGATAATGCTAATAATTGGTACATTTTAAACCTTATTTATACAACAAGAAAACTTCAACGGATCAAACTCGTAGTAGCACATGCGAATTTAGGGGAACTTCGCGTCTACGACGTATGCTCACTTCGCGTTCCAAATAAGAATAGATGGCTGGTGCGTCTAATTTTCAATTTCGCTGCGTCGAGGCATCGAATGACTGAAGGTCAAGGCACGTTTAATTTTTAACAACACTGCAAAACCTTGATGAATTGATCTACATTACAGTAGTTGACAACAGATGTCTATAGGGTCGGTACATGTGGGATAATTTTAGGTGTCTTTACCTTCAGACGGTCGATTAAAAAAAGTAAGTAGGATTCCTCTAGGGCACCCAAGGAATTACCCATTTAAAAATCATAGACCATGTCCATAAAATCATGTATATAATTTATAAAACCTTAATGAATTAAATATTCACTTTGATTGAATTCGATTGTATAAAATAAACATAACACCCTGTAATTTATATCGTATTTTTTGTTACTTCGAGCTTCCTAAAAAATGTGACGTTCTTTGACAGACGTCGGTCATAGTTCAGGTAGGTCAAAATTATTCCGGATTTAAGCCACTGTGACTATGACTCCTCTTAAAAATGTTTATGTTTTTTGAAGTAATTACTATTTTGTCCAGGAGAGCCACGACAAATTTAACACCTGCATCTTTCGTTTCGTTCCACCTTTGATAATATCTCAAATGCCCCTAACAAGTGTCTAAAATAGGACACCCTGTACTAGAGAGTTGAAAATTGATACATGGGAAAAGAATGAACAAGGAAACAATTTTTCAAATGAGATTTTTCAAAATCTTGAAAGATCATGCCATATTTTGTATTTTTTGAAAAATATGTAAAATTTTACAGTTAAAACTAGTCAAATGACTGGTCATGTGCATTCAATTTTTCATAATTTTTAAAGCAGAAATAAATAGCAAAGTTAATATTTTGCTTAACCAATTAGGGAAATTTTTTTATGAGTAAAAGTTAAGTTATTGAAGTTAAAGGAGACTGTTCAAAACTACAAGTATAAAATAATCGTAGGGAATAATACGTTTCTAGTACACCGTGCACTATGTTTGTAAAGGAACATTTCCATATAACATATTTTTTCTTCTTATTGTAATATTATTCTATTTATCCCCTACGTTTCTCTATACGTTGGGAATTACGTACAACGTAGCTATTTCAGAAAAGGGTCGACAATTAAATTGTCTAGCTTTGGACAAATATTACCACAGACCTCCCTTAGTGTTGCCATTGGGCTTAAGTCTTTAATTTCGGCCATTTACAGGTCAAAGAAAACGTATATTAAATAGTTAACATCTCATGCTATTTGGCTTTTAATTACTTCCCTTGCCAGTCTTCTGAGAGTAAGTCAAATAAAAGGATACTTTTGGTTTTATAAAAAATATATTTAAATATTATTATTATTAATACCCTACTGATGCCGTGGTTGCTTCCTTGGAAAACATAAGATGTCTCGGTTAATTAGGCTTTTATCAAAAGCATTACCATTAATACTATATGGAAATGGTGTCTGCTGGTATTTATTAGTTCAGAAATAAAATATTTTATTGTTCCGAATGAACTACTTTTCTACTAGTTATTTTGGATCAGTTATGATAAGGCGTTATTAAAGTTTTGTTGGTCATTTGTTGTGTGGGAATTACATTTCATAGCTTTGTTAAATTTCATATTGTACCAAAACGTCTAAACGTTTATAATTTCTACGGTTATGTAGGAATTTAACATTATCGGTGTCTTTCTAATGTCATTTAAAGTCTTATGATGTTGTTTTATTCGTATTTTAATATTTTTACCAGTTTGCCCAGCAGAGAAAGTTTCACAGCCCTTATATTTAAGCATATACAAAACGATTTTCTTTAGTTTACATTTTATGTCTTTTTATTAACTAATTTTCCTAAATTTATTTTTCTAATCAAAGTTTTCATGTCAAAGCTATTTTGACTTCGTTTTCAGTATGTATAAGTTTTTAAAAAATTACTATACTAACCTCACACCTGTAAATTTTACTATACAACACTGTAATATTTTACAAATATATCAATTTGAAGCTTTCCAATTTCCTTTAACTTAGGAGAGGTTAAACTAAAATCATCTTGGTTCAGATTGATTAACTTTTAGCAAAGTTTTTGAATTTTCGCGATAAAATGACAGACACTGATACTTTATCACGGGCTACTTTGATAAAATAATAATTTGTATTAACAAAATAAAATTTAAAAAATTTATGGAACGTATATTTTTTTAAATATAGATTAGTTATTAAAAAATAAGTAAAATTAAAACCTAGTATATAGTACATGTTTTATAAACCGCTTTGTACTTTAATATACTATTATTTATAACAATTGGATTACAACCTAAGTTATTGTTGTGAGTTGTGTATGGACAAGTTTAATTAGAAAATTAATGAATCTAACATTTGTAAAATTTTTATGTGTAACACTGTAGAACTGAATAGTATTTTAGGTCTTTCTACGTTTAGTAATCATATTATTTATTGGACTCAATATGTTGACTATATGTTTTGCATTTGGGACAGTACTCAACAAAAGCTAAATATTTTTTTCGGGATTCTATTCTATCTGTAAAATCCCCATGTTTTTTTATCTTCTGTCTGTTTCTGTTTTCTAACAGGTTGTATTCCATTTTGATCTGTGCCCAAGTATTT
Organism: Barypeithes pellucidus; assembly: GCA_963991005.1. NCBI lineage: Eukaryota > Metazoa > Arthropoda > Insecta > Coleoptera > Curculionidae > Barypeithes > Barypeithes pellucidus. The sequence goes on from OZ022556.1 coordinate 76,411,212, forward strand.
TTTACTGACGCATTTTTTCAGAACCAGAATCAGTTTAACGGTGGCGACATAATGTACCATTTGTAACTTAAAAACATCTTAAGATTCACCCTGTGGGTGAGTGATTAGACAAGCAAATCTTAAAATAGACTCGTATACATGTATAACCGGTTTGATATGTCTTTGTTAGGAAAAATAAACAATCGGCGGAATTGACTCAAAAGCCTATATTTTTATCCAGCTTATGTCAGACTTGGCATAGTCTTACCATATTGAGTTAAGAATTACTATTTTGTTCACAAACAATACTTAAATTTAACACACAACTAGTGGAAAACAACAAAAAAATTTTTAACAATAACGACAAATACGACAGTTGATAGTGTCAAGCGTGAAAGAAGGTATAGATGGCCGTTCCAATAAGGGCTTTATAAAAAGTATGTTCCGAACGCTCGAGGGCATAATGTCTTTGTCTAATTAACACAAAACGACAAAGAAACATTATACTAATTTTCAGAGCTCTCCGATTATTTTTCTGGGAAGTTGTTTACAACCTAAGAATATGAATTAGTTATTCTTCAAAGACTGTGAATCAAAGGAGTATGCTCCTTGATGTAAGATCTTTCAGCGATATATACAGGGTGTTATGGAAATTACTTATTATATTTAAACCGGCAAATCCTGAGATGAGAATAAATTGAAGAAAAATAACCTTAAATGGCGCTTATAATTATTTTACGAAATATACACTTTATATGAAATCTGAAAATTTACATGGCCGCTACTGAGGACGTTCGCAATAATACCCTGTATATGGCGAGGCTGGAGGAACGGACCTGACTCCAGGATGTTATTGAAATTGCTGAAGTCTGACCTTAAAGTGGCGAATATTAGTGTGCAAGAACTAAAAAAGTCAGTGGATCAACTTAAAACAATTATAACGCTTCTTCAAGAAAAATTAGGAATTGAGGTTAAACATTCGATTTCAGAATCAAAACAAATCATTCACTGGGAGAGTACCGGGGCCACAACTAACAACTCGGACTCCGCTATTTCGACAGGATCTCAGGAGGTGCCCCCACCATTCGGTACCATACACCCACAGCGCCGCTATGCTACACGCACTCGCGGCGGGCTGCTCCGTTTTGAGGCGCAGAGGTCGGTTGATTTGGCAAAATCGAATAAAACTGGTCACAATGACGCACCATCTGACCCGTCGCGAAACGAAATCACGGCCAGCAGGTTGCTGGAAGCAAAATCACAACAAGCCACTAATGATTTAATTAAATCAGTTGGAGTTCAGGATGATGCTCCGTGGTCAGTTACGGGTATAGGCTTAAATTGCCAATTAAAGGCGATACCTACTTATGAGTATTTTCGTATATTTAGATTAGACCCGTCTTGCGCGGAACAAGATCTAAAAACGTACTTATATACCATGTTTCCCGAAGTATATATAAATTGGACTAAAATATCCGAGCGAATATTCATCATTTAAAGTGGGGGTAAATGAAAAAACTTTTTTTTTTTTTTTTTTTTTTTTTTGATAAGTTTACGAGTCATGCATATTCCGGTGGCAACATATGGCCTAGAAACGATGAGCCTCACAAAAAAGAGTATTAAAAGACTAAGAACAACACAAAGAGCGATGGAACGGTCAATGCTGGGAATCTCGTTAAGAGACAAAATAAGAAACGAAGAAATTCGAAGGAGATCAAAACTTACAGATGTGGCAGAACGACTAGCACGACTGAAGTGGAACTGGGTGGGACATGTCGCAAGACAAAACAACGACAGATGGACGTTTAGAGTGACTCACTGGCGCCCAAGAGGGACTAAAAGAAGCAGAGGTCGACCCCAGAGAAGATGGCTAGATGATATCAAATCTACAGTCGGAAGAGACTGGTACCACAAAGCCCAAAATCGCCAAATTTGGAAGATGTACGGAGAGGCCTATGTCCAGGAGTGGATGAGGGAAGGCTGATTGAGAAGAAATGAAAAACATGCCGCTAATATAATGGACTCGAATTTGTGGTCACCGGGAACAAAAATTAGCAAGTTTTTTCACTTGAGAAAACGGGATATAGCGACTTCTTCTGTGGACATTTAATAGAATAGAATATGTTGTTTCAAAATATAATTTTTAATATTTGTTAGTTTGTCTGTTTATGTCTGTTATGTGGTTTCTTTAAATTTTCGTATACACTTATGTACTATTTTATATACAATATGGTTTAGTTTTATTGTATTACTTAATTTATTTAAGTAATCATGACTTGCTACAATTTGTATTATACGTATAAGTGAAAATTATAAAAATGGTAATGAGTACATATCCGATTTTTATGAGGACCAACGGCCATATCTGGAGAGCAATGAGGAAAATATTGAGAAACAAAATTGTTAATTTTTTAAAGTATTTCAGTGAATGACAGTCTCCGGTTTAAATGCATCAATAACTCTTTGTTCGCTGCGAATAAATAAAAACCGTCAAACCAAACTTTAAGTGCTTAAAAATTGACTTTATATTTAACCTAGATTTAAAGTTTCGCGCACGTAAACAAACAAAAATATTTTCCTTACATAATATATACCCTAAATCATATCCTTCACTAAACATTCTTTAAAAAAACCTGAAAAAAGGTTTTATTCAGACAAGCAATCAGTAACAGGCAAACCCCCCTAAGATATGTGGGTTGGCATTTTTCGTGCTAGTCACGTGTATACCTAACGTATGCGTTTCACACCAGGGAACCCTCATAAAAATTTATGATTTAGGGGTGTTAAGACAACATAAATAAATGGGCTGAACCGTCTTAGACAAATTAAAAATAAGGGTCTGGCGTAAGATCGAGATATTTTCATTGTTTACCTATACAGAGTGTTCGCACATCTTCGTCGACGACTAAAAATTAAGTTTTTATACGAAAGTACGATCATGGTTATTTCTCGCACATTTACCAGATTAATATTTTGTTCAGGTTTTAAAATCGTACAGCCATATTCACTAAAACTATGCTAAAATTCAAGTTGATATTTATTTTAAAGTAACTATATAAGAATAATATGAAGTATTGTTTTATAATTTAATTTTATAATTTTCTTCAAATTTATAAAGTTAAAGGTATTTCAAGATGGGCGGTAATTTTTGATAAAATAATAACTATTTTGACAATGACCAGATAAAAGTACTTATCGGAAAATCGAATTATCTGAGAAAATTGTAAGCAATGCAAGGTCTGCTTCACTAAGCTCGGTCCCTTTTAAGACTTGTAATGGGGCTTTGTAAACTAATTTCTTTAAGATACTACTGATAAATTGGGAATTTTTATTTCTTAATTTATTATGTATCTAGTTTAATTTTCTTCAAACTTTTCATTTTCCTTTCCTGCTACAACAGTTTACTGTGACAATGTCATAAGTTTTCCCCCATTTAGACGATGATATAATTTCCTTCGAAACATGTAAATAATTACATTTTTTATTAAACCGGTGGGACAGTTTCTTTATCTATTCGTAATTTCATTCCGCTGATAGATGGAATACTAGAAAGAAAAATGTATTAAGATGGAATTTCGGATTTTACTCAGAATACAACGACTTAAAAGAATTAGTATTTTTTAGACATGTATTACTAAACAATACCCGTCATTAGTGAGTATAGTGTAATGTATTTATTAATGTAAAGCCGTTAACACACTATTATCATGTCACGTGAGATCACAGGCTATCACGCAATGTCACGGCACACCCGAAATATCTGCAAGACAGTTTATGCGTACTTATAAATAGGTTTAGAAGTATAGTATAGTCACGTCATGCAGCTCACGGCATGTTATACGTGACAGCACAATTTTTTCGACGAATTTACATATTCGATACGCGTGATAGCATGGTGTCAGAGTTTGACACTAGAAGGCTACAAGATTCACTTGCCATCTTCACAAACACAAAATATGTAATAAAAATGATCTGCAGTGTACGTAGTCTGTTTCTAAGCCGTGACAGCATGTGCTATTCTGCGGATATGACAACATGTTAATTCACTTGACGTGATAATAGTGTGTTTGCGGCTTAAATGTCGGTATTTATTGCGTTAAATATAAAGAATATATTAGGTAAAAATTAGGTAAATTTTTACATAAAGGAATTTAAATTAATGTTACTAAGCCGCAAACACACTATTATGAATTCACGTGTTGCCATATCGTCAAAATAGCACATGCTGTCACGGCTTAGAAACCGACTACGTACAATGCAGATCATTTTTATTACATATTTTGTGTTTGTCAAGATCGCAAGTGAATCTTGTAGCCCTCTAGCGTTAAACTCTGACACAGTATTATCACGCGTGCCGAATATGTATATTTCCAGAAATAAAATTATGCTGTCAAGTATGACATGCCGTGAGCTGCACGAGGTGACTATAATGTACTTCTAACTTATTTATAAGCACGCATAAACCGCCTTGCTCATATTTCGGGTATGCCGTGACATTGCGTGATAGCATGTGATCTCACGTGACGTGATAATAGTGTGTTTGCACCTTGTGTAATAAATATTTTAATAAGAGGCTCTTGCAAAATATCGTTTAAGGTGGACAAAAATAAAACACATTCAAAAGAAATTATCAAGCATTAAAAGATAGACCCAGAGAGGCTTATTTTTAAGCTTATAACAAGTACAAGAAAATATGCAGATTGATGCAGGTAAGGAATTGTTTAATACATTTTAGATATTTCTAAAAAAGAGATTCTGGTACCCAAAGGATGTTTTTGGAAGACAAAAATTAAATACATTCTCTTGATTATCATTCATTGATATACAAAATATGCTTTTAAAAACTGTTTATAAAAAGTAATATTTTATTTCATAAAATATTAAAACATCTAAACTTAGAGAAGGACCTTAAGTTAGACCTTAGCTAAGGTAACCTTAGCGTTATGGTATACCTTAAAAAAACTATGTTCTAAATTAATTTGAGGGTCAATTGACTCGTTAAGTCTAACATTTTCACGTTGTTAAAGCTCTATTCCTATAGATGAGAGTTAAAAAGAACTTTAATATACTGTCAAACTTGTGTTAAGGATGACTTATGTCATTCTGTAACTTAAGTTGATTTTGAAATATCTGCCTTTAAATCTTAAACTATTAAAGGTTTAAGAAGTGGTCCATTTCACAGTGGTTAAATGAAATGAAGGTCTGTCTAAACCACAAAGATAGAATTTTTGCCATTTTCCTTTCGTCAAACTCATCCTTAGCGCGCTTCTCCGTATCATGGCTCGTCATTAAGGCTAGAGTATGACAAAAGAAGAACAATTTTTGCAACGCTATGAAGTTCTCAGAAGGAATGTCTACGGCAGTATAATACTCGCCGTAATCTCTCGTAATGTACTTACCAACCCAAAGCAGTATCTTAGAAAAAGCATATGCAATGGGTGTTTGCTACTAATCTCCTTTTTGATAAGTTTATTTAATTATTTTACGCTTCTAAGGATAAGTTTGACAGAATCAGACGGCCAAAAATTCTATATTTGTGGTTTAGACATCTGTATTTCTATTATCTTCACCTTGACCACTGTGAAATGAACCACTTCATACACCTTTAATTACCCAGTCTGGCATACTTGCTCCGACAAATTAGTAATAACCACCAACTGCATCTGATCTCATTTCTAAGTTACTGCTTTGGGTTGGTAAGTACACCACGAGATGTCACTTGATAGCGTTGCAAAAGTTCTGCTCCTTTTGTCAGACTCTAGCCTCACTGACTAACCGTGATACGGCGAAACGCGTCTAAGGATGAGTTTAACAAAAGGAGAAAGGCAAAAATTCTATATTTATGGTGTAGATACGCCTTTATTTCTTTTTATTAAACTTTTAATTTAATTTTGTAAGTTACATATTAAGAAGTGACTTTGTTCGGGTTTGTTCGGGTGACAAGGGATGTAAAAATCAAATTGTTACAACAACACTATTCCTCTTGTTATGCTCTGATATTCTTTCCAATAATTTTTTTTTAGTCTGACCTTCTTTAGATATTTAAGCTGCTTATAAGTTTATTAATATTAATTAGTTCAAGAAGAAACAAGGTATAAACGTTCGTTGTTACAAGGAAACCTAATTAGAGTACCTATTGTTTCACTTTTTAGCATTATAAATATTTGTTTAGAAAATAATAGGAGCAGTAATAGGGTGTAATCTTAGGAATCTCCAAAATTTAATTTAATAAAATGAAGGTCTAAATTGCATGTATTGTAGTAATAATCTTAATTAAAATTAAAAGTAGGGTACAATGTCACTTTGTAAGGGAAAGGAAAATATAATTTAATTACGAAAATATTCCATATCGCTATTCACACTGTTTGTTTAAAAATGATTTTAAATTAAAATTACTATTTAATTAATATAGTAAATTCGAGCTTTATAAAGGAAGAACATATAGCTTTTACTCAGCGGCATTATTTAAATTAGTCGTAGGGCAATATTTAGTTTTAATTGGAACATTTATCTTTACTTCACAGAATATATATTTATTTGTATTGTTTCCTACAAAAAATAGCAAAACCACAAAGATTATTTCACAATGGTGTTAATATGTCTGCCATCCATCTGGCATAGCCTTTATTCCCAGAGACTATGAGATTGAGGAAGCTGAAATGTATCATACTCTTACGACGAATGAAATTTTCTCCTTAATGCTGAAACAATAGTGTCAAAAGTAATTTTATTATTATTACGTTATACCGGGTGATACATCGATAACGTAGGAAATCTCATGTACTTTTTTTAGGTGACTAGTGGCCTGCCTCACCTTCGACTCGGTCGGCCATCTCCGCATCTCGTCCGTAAATGCCTCTTTTCGGCCCTTGATACGTAATGTACTATTACATTTCAGTCAATTTAGATACACTTATTTTTTATTGTGTCAATGAAAGGCGATGAGAAAATCTTGTATGGCCTTGCCCCTTAGCAAAAACAGAACACGACTATAACATTGCCATATATCTGAAGACAATGCATACAGATTTATTTTATTGATTTAAGTATTGTGAAAAATTATCATTTTTACATATCTTCACGTTTGTGTAGGTGGATTTGATAACACTGTAGTACGGCAGCCCGTTACCAGGATTTCAGACTGATCACGACCTAAATTTTTTTTAGTTGTTTGGTGATTTAATAAGGACTTGAGAAGGAAATTAACAAGAACGGACATTGGCAACGTTGCGAAATCATTGAGAATCATCTTTACATATGTAAAAAAAGTGGTCGTAATAGTTATCGCGCCTCGTCCGTTCTTTTTATTTTTTGACTGAGAGTGATGTTTTTGATGAAATGTGTGTTTCTCTGCAGGGAATCCTCTTGGGGGTAGTTTTTTGCCGTTTTGAGGAGTTGCGCAACCACAAAGAGAAATTCTGACGATGCCACCGTGTTCAGCATCCTCGAAACTTGTTCCGGCTGAAAATATTTCGATGTTCGTCCGACTCACAGACGCCACTAAACGGCAGCGTAGCCTAGTTTTTTGCTCTCATTCCTTCCGACTTTCAGTAACGAATGGACATACAATAATCAATCGGTCGGGAAACGGTACTGGCAAGACCGATAGGAACTAAGATAGTTTGTTAATCCATAAGAGCAACGGAATGATTGATATAGAGAGATTCGATCGTTTTTAAAATGGCTTAATGACTGATCCGATCGCCTCTAAATGATTGATTTACACAACACTAAAATAAATACCTCTACTAAGAAGCATCTTTAACTTTATATTTGCGATGACACTCAACACACGATAACGGTCCCCGTAACACCATTGTTTAAATTGGGATTTTATATTTATTGCCTTTAAGACAATAAATTTAACGGCGAGGACATAAAATAAAACTGTATTGTTACTGCAGTAAGACAAGAAGGATTATGCCGGAATCACACCGGACACGATGGTTCTGAATATGAAATTTCAATATTTGATGAAAAAGAAATTGTTAGGAATATTTCCCTCGTATCTAACAATGTTTTCAGGAGAAAATTTTCAGTTCTATTTGTCATAAAAAAATATTGTATTTTTGGTTTATATTGCAGTTCTGAAGATGGTTAAAAAAAGAAACCGACACGTTAACACAGTAAGATTCTTTGAGTTCACAATATGACTGAAAGGAGAGAAAAAACTCTGCTCAATATATTTTTTATTTTCGCATCTTCCATATATAAAAAACTTTCTTCGGCGCCAACCGTCCCTGAAATTATATTAAAGAAGATGTGCCGTATACATATAGTGGCATATAAACTTTTGTTATAGATTATGGTGGAAACCAGACGAGTTTGGAAACGGCTCGTAAAGGGGCGACATAAAGCAAACCCATAAAAGTACTTTAATAAGAAAGTCTTGTGATTGCGTTAAAGTTACGATAAATGTAGAACAATAAAATCTGATATATAAAGCAGATGTATGTTCTAATGGCTTGTATGAAATAAAGGCTTTACCTTTTGTGTAGTGCAATGATCACTATTTTAAATTTTAGTGAATAAATTCATAAAGTTCCTCTAAAGAGAGCCAATCTATACCGCAATGGCTCGTCAACCGCTGTAACTTTTTTTTTTGATCAAACACAAGCACTATAGGAAAAATCCTTAAAAAGCGATTCACATTGGTTTTGAATCGTTGGTGGAGGTTATATTCGTTGCCAAAAACGACCTCGGGAAGGCCGTTCCACAAGGAAGAAGTCTTCCAGATGAAAGAATTCTTAAATAATGAAGTTCGAGGAGTACTAAGCTTAACCACATATGGACGGGCGGCCGTGGTTTGTCGTGTATTTCTGCTATTCATCGCTCTGGGCGGAATTAAGAGGGTAAGGTCAGCCGAGCACCTTCCATGAAAATATCTGTAAAAGAGAGTCAAATCCCCAACCTTCGATGTTCCAGGCTGTCGAGGTTCTTCGTCAGCTCGTTGTCTCCGATCAGACGAATAGCGCTCCTTTCGATAAAATCCAGTAGCCGAAGAATATGTTTGGGTGCAGAGCTTCAGACATTCTAGTGATGGTCGAATCTGTGCTTTGTATAGTGTCAAAAGTTGTTGAGGTGTGTACAACTTTTTGGTTCGGAAGAGTACCCCAAGCTTCTGAGAAGATATCTTGGCGATTGCCATAACGTGGTTATGCCAAGACATATTTCCTCCCAGATTGACGCCCAGCAAATTAATAGATGAAGCCAGTGGGATTGCGTGCCCGTCCATGACTATATCCGGTTCTGTAATGTTGACCTTTTTAGAGAAAACTGTTGCCTGGATTTTTTTAGCGTTAAATTCGACTTGGTTACTGTCACCCCAAGCCAAAATTTCTTCCAGGTCTTTGTTGAAGCGTGATACTTCATGCTGTCTGCGAAGACGTGCGTCGGCAGCCGATGTTTGCTCATTCAAAGAGATCGATTCCAAACGAGTTATGCATTTTCCTGTCTCTATATTTTATTAACATTAATAATGGTCAATTTTGTTCGCATTTTCCATTATCCAACAATTTTTCATCAATATTAATAATAATGAATTTCAATTTGCATTTAATTGTTTGTTTTATTCAAAAACTGGCAAGAAATATGCAACAGACCTTTTTTGACCAGGCTAATCAGGAAATTATCCAGATTGAAAAATGACAGTGGCGTACCACCTTCCTTGTAAAAAATAACAAAGGAAATGTTTCAGTGTCTCTACTGCTGGACCGAGATTTTCTAACTAAAATATGCCGTGTTATAGCATATTAACAAATACCAGAATTGAAAGTAGTATCTAAGGTGCTTTCAAAGGTATTAAAAAATCTTCTAATTCTAATTCTAAACCTGAGAGAAAATGACGAAAACTACCCTCAATATTTCCTTAGCCGTTCCTTATCGAACGAAAAACTATTTTTTTGCAACGTCCACACCAAACCAACAAAACAGATCAAAACTGCAACACAATGTTTTACAACAATTTAAAAACAAATCGGAAACATTTTATATACTTTTTGTTTCGTTCCAGTTTTTAGCAATTTATCCCGTCGCGAATTGGTAAACATCAAAGGGTTTCTGTTTTATTTTCATTTCCGATGCAGATTTGCCAGTGTAGTATTTACTGAAATTAATACTTTCTAGCTCTCATCAGTACCGCAATGCTACTTATTGTCGAACAATATTTTTAATTTCACGTAGATATAGTTCATATTTTAGGGCACCAGCAGACTAGCGAGTTTTGTCGTTCGACAGATTTGCCGCTTAAAATAAAAGTAATTATTTTAAATACAGTCGTACACACGAGATACTATTATGTAGTAGCTATGAACTACTATGTCATAAAATACGACGTAGATTGTCACACAGCGGTTTGTGCCGACTCGGCGGCTAAGGTGGGCGCCGAGTCGGCACATGGGTATGTATTTTTAAATGATGCAAAATACACACTGTTGCAATTGTCGACTCGCCACGGCCGAGTGGAATATTTATGATATTAATAATATAATATATAGATATATATATATATATAATAATAGAATAATATATATTGCCAATTAATTCTGAACAACCTCCTAAACCTCCCAAGATATGGCATTACACATCGGCCAAGTGGGAAGACCTGAAAGACCATTTTCGAACTTTTCCTTGGACGAGCGTATGCTTCTCTTCTGATGATCCATCCACCTCTGCTGGGGAGGTCTTCAAAGTCTTTCTAACTAGCATGGAAGCATTTATCCCCTCCTCCAAAAAACGCACTTCCAACGGCAAGCCCTGGTTCAGCAAGGATTGTGAGCGTGTTGTCAGATCAAAAAATCTGGCTTACCGACAGTCGCGTAATAACCCAATCACTGAAAATAGTACCATCTTTATTACCGCTCGAAACCAACGTAAGCTAACAATATAATAGAACGTGAAGATCAAAAGCAAACTTCTTGACAGTCCAAACGGATCAAGGTCCTTTTGGTCAGTCGCTAAGGCCGTCAGCCAAAATTTTACCAAATCAACTATTCCACGTTCCGATGGTACCATAGCATCCACAGCCGGAGACAAAGCAAACTTACTTGCTGAACTATTTTCTTCGCATTTCAGTCTAGATTTCCAGGGAAGAACACCACCAAACATTCCTTCAGTTCAATCCGAAATGACCGAAATCGTGTTCCGTCAGCGTCCTGTCAAACGAATCCCGAAAGAACTCGACGTCAAGAAAGCTTCTGGTCTAGACGACATTCCTGTTATAGTTCTAAAGAGATGCGCCAATGAACTAACACCAGTATTTTGTAGACTTTTTAACTTATCCTACAAACAAGAACTATTTCCATCATGCTGGAGGCGGCGCGAGTCCAGCCTATACCAAAGAAATGTAAGAGAACCCTGCCTAACAACTATCGACCAATCGCATTTCTTTCAGTTATATCAAAAGTAATGGAGGAAGCTATTAACCAACATATTCTAAAGTACCTGAAATGCTTCAACATTTTCAGCGAACATCAATATGGTTTTCAATAGATCTTCTAGCCTATGTCACCCATCTTTGGAACAATGCAATCGAACATCATGGGGAGTCTCGGGCTGTTGCACTCGATATTTTTAAAGCTTTTGATCGTGTTTGGCATGAGGGGCTTCTAAGTAAACTGCGATCCTATGGTATGCCCAGTCGATTTTGTGCATGGTTGTCTAGCTTTCTTAAGGACCGCTCTCTGCAAGTGGAGATTGACGGATTTCTCTCGGACACCTTCACCATCAATGCCGGTGTTCCTCAAGGGTCTATATTGTCTCCCACTCTCTTCTTACTCTACATTAACGACCTTCTAGTTGAAACGAAAAATCCGATATTTAATTTTGCTGAAGATATCACACTTATCTCATCTCTCTCTCTTTGAATGCACAAACATCGGCTGCCGACGCACATCTTCTCAGACAGCATAAAGTATCACGCCTCAACAAAGACCTGGAAGAAATTTTGGCTTGGGGTGACAGTAACTAAGTCGAATTTAACTCTAAAAAAAAACAGGCAGCAGTTTTCTCTAAAAAGGTTAACATTACAGAACCGGATATAGTCATGGACGGACACGCAATCCCACTGGCTTCATCATTTAATTTGCTGGGCGTCAATGTAGGAGGAAATATGTCTTGGCATAACCACGTTGTGGCAATCGGCAAGATAGCTTCCGAACTAGAAAGTTGTACACTCCTCAACAACTTTTGACACTATACAATGACCAGATTCGACCATCACTTGAGTACTGCACTCATGTCTGGAGCTCTGCACCCAAACATACTCGTCGGCTACTGGATTCCATCGAAAGGAAGGCCATTCGTCTGATTGGAGCTCACGAGCTGACGAAGAACCTCGACAGCCTAGAACATCGAAGACAAGTTGACAAGTTGTTTGTATTCCACGGGCATTTTTTAATACAAGATAGAGAAAAAAAGTATTTCCGGGATAAAACTTGATTTTCGCACGATTCTGATTTTGTCTTTCTCATGCTGATTATTGGTAAAGGATGGGCCCGAATAAAAAAATTTTTCGGACAAAAGATGTTTATTTTATATCGGAGAACACGATACGCCAATAAAAATATGGGGTTCCATTTGAAAATCTTAACTTATCCCCACTCGCGCCCGGGGATTTAGGGGGTGGGGGGTGTTTTAAATTGCAAACTATTCCTCCTTCAAAACCAAACAACTTCTTCCCTAGATATTTTCCGCTGCAATAGGATGCACCGGAGTTATTCCGGGGTACCGACCCTTTTTCAACACCCTATGTCATCTGATTTTCTATAGTATACAAGATGTATTGATTAAAAATTGAGAATTCTTGAGTGACGAGAAGGCAAATGATTATCCTTGTGTGACGCACTGTTTACGAAGCAATTTTAAACGCACAAGTCCCTATACACTATTCACGAATTGCGTGCGAACCACGCACGCTCGTATATTTCCGGCATTCGTGTTTATCGAAAAACTTTGTAGACAAAGTTCTCTCTCTTATGATGTTATATCCAACTCTATTAATAATATTGAAAGTTTTAAAATGACTATTGCAGAAATAGAAACTGAGTTTTCTACAGCTAATGAATTTATGTAGTTTCCTATAAATCTAGAAGAAACAAATTTTATCGGTATGTGCTACAAAATGGTATTGTTTTTTAAATTTTATTATAACACAAATATTAATTTTAAAAATAAAATACTAACGATAACAATAGCAAGTTTTAACAGCTGTGAAAGTTTTGAAAGTTCCACAATAACGTCACCAACAAGAAATAACTGACAAACCAACAGCTTTAATTTTCATGATAAAACTGGCACTAAATATTAAACCGCTTTCTTGAATAAACGGAGTAATATTTTAGATTAAGTAAAACTTATGTGTATTCGAGTTTGTTCGGGTTTGTTCGGATGCAATGTTCATTCTATCCAGAATATACTGCTCACTAGTTTATATTTATTACACATGTTTAGTTATTAGTCAAGATCACAATTTTATAATGATTCTTCTCACCTAGTCAATTTATTAAAATACATTTAGAGTAGAATAATAAATAAGCTCTTTTTTGGCAAAAAACTAAAAGGAAAACTACACCTATCTTGATATTAATTCAAGATAAAAGATACATTTTGGTTCTGTAACCAGGTCTTACCAAAAGGTGTCCTAGGTAAGAATGCACTTGCATGGATCTCGTTAACCATCATAGGACATACAGAAATGATCAAATTACACAAAAGTTGCCAATTAGTAACGAACAAACCCGAACAAACCCGCAATAAAACTGAATATTTTAGAAGATATTTGGGCAAAATTAAATTTTTACGATTTCTTTTTTTCTATTTTCTAATTCTATTTGAATATATAAATTATTTTTTTGTAATTGTTTTAAAAATCGATATCTCAAAATAACATATGAACACACTTTGTTAAAAATGCTAACAGCTCTGCGTGTTTAGATATGTCTACTTTTTCCCTAATTGATAGAGTGGTCCTCAGCATTGAATATTGTGACCAAATCGTTGATATCTTCTTTGTCTTGCGATTTCACTAAAATAACCTAGTAGCGCCGACTCAGAACCAGGATTTTGAACTTTGTTTCCCGTACATAATTCTTTGAAACAGTTATATGCCTTGTCATATCTCGGGCGGCTTTTAGTTTGCAGAAGATCTTCTACTATTTTTGCTTCTTCTCGAATTTCTGGTGGAGTAGCGGTAAAATCAATCAAAGTCCTCCTCTGATAACATCTTTCTGTTGTTAAAATAATATATTGTTTAGAGACATGGAAACCATATTCAAAAAATGATATCTGCCATATTGATGTGTATTATTACCTACGTTATTTTACCACCTGCGGTTGTTTTAAATTTCTGTCTAATTTTTCAATGCAAAAGTCAAAATGACATTTATCTTTTATTAATAATTTTAATTCTAAATAATAAGAAGTGGATGTTAGATGTGGTTGTAAATAAAATAGTATACAAACCTCGGTGAAAAGTTTCATTACTCTCTCGAGCTTTACCGACTCTCTCGACAGGAATAAAACAGTTTCCACCTCGGTACGTAATATACTATTTTATGCTTTATATTTTGAATCCAATGAAAATCACAATAATTATATATTGCGTGTTTCGAAAAACTCATCTTCAATGCAAATAAGCATCTCATTGAAAATATGTTCGTTACTATTGTTGTATTTATACTATAGTTTGTATTAAAAACTATTTTTTTAGTTGACATATTTATAATAATAATAATGCAACATAAATTATTTTTCATTTCCAAAAACGCATTATTTTAAATACAAAAATTAATAATAATAAATAGTAGGTATGACATATCGTTGAACTCGGAATATAAACTGGAGTTTATAAAGCATAAAATAAAATATTACTGCTAGTTAAAAAAAAAGAAAGTTGATGACGGCTGGGAAAAACCAAAACGTTGGTTTCAAAATTTAATTAAACTATCTTATCGAGGAGAAAAAGTTACAATGAGAATATAAAATATCTTTTCACATATCTCTTCAAATAGAATCAGAAAATAAAAAGAATCAAATCGTAAAAATGCGGTTTATCCCAAATATCTTCGGAAATATTCGCAATTTTTTAAATCTGAATACATGACGTTGCAAAACTTACTACTATCCAACTTTTAAATTATCTTATAATTTCTGTGTGTTCTATGGTTAACCCTGTAATACCTGTTATGTTTGTGGTATATTCTTATCAGGGACATCCTGCATATAAAAATCCACCGTATTTGAAGTAAGTAATTATAAATAGTGATATATAATTCGTAAGTGTTTGATATTAAATTGCTTAAACAAATCTGAAAGGCTTCAAGCACATTAGAAGAGCTTCAAGCTATTTTAAAGTTTTCCTTTTCTAAAAGCACAAATATGTTTTTGTGATACCGTTGTCGTGATTTACTCACATTAAAGAGTAACAAGTTGTTTCACAGCACAATACATTTATAAAAAGCCTCATTTCTATATTAAAAAAACCAGCCAGCCCAGCGCTTGCAAACTCTTAAGTCCTGCTCAGCTTTGTAAAGGTATGATGCTTGTCGCAGAGGAATATTCGGTCGAAATTTTGATTAATCTTTGGTGAAGTAGTCATAGTTAAAAGTATTAGATTCGATTATAAAGATCGAATCAGTAGCAAGTATTAAATTACCGAATCATTTCCGGTTAATATTAATTAATCATTTATTTCAATTGTAATATTCAGGCTCGCACCGAGCGCCGTAAACCAATAATAATTTTTTAACGGAGAACGAAAGATGCGAGATATTGAATCGAAATAAAGACTAACATCTAACTAAGAAAGAAAAACAATTCAGTCTCACACTTTTGCTATGCTGACGGTGTCGGAACATTCGGCACTCTCGAAGGAAATGAAATGCATAATTGTATCTACTAAATAAAGATTTCTATATTCTACAATAATCCCAACCAATCCGAATTACATTATATTATAAAAATATCTGAATACATAATCAATCGTTTACTAAATGGAACAGTGGAACGGATCGATAAATATTAAGATTGGTGTGCCGTGCATGCATACAAAAGAGCGATTGAATAATCGATTGAAAATATTTGATCGTTGAAATAGGTCAGTTACTGATTCGGTAACCTCTAAATGATTAATTTCCACACCACTAGTCATAGTTCATAGATAAAGCACAGTGTAATTATTATTTTCTCGGATTATTAATGATATTCGTTAGCACATCGCAATCATTACAGCTAGTGAATATTTTGCAATGAGTAAATATATTTAATTGGCCTTAGGGTTCCAGTGGATTATCTGACACTATTGATCGGTGCGCGTCAAGTGAGTTCTAAAGCCCAGAAGATAATTTAAATAGGCTTAGAGAGAACATGCTCCCTGTGATAACATTATAAACCGCGATAACTCATTGTAAATGCCTCGTTCATAAACTAATTACATAATTAATTTATTCCTGGCGGGAATTCATTTATGGCTAATTCCCAATTCCCTTCCATGCTAAAGATAAACAATTTAATTTATGTACAGTTTAAATACTTAAGTTAAAATAAAACAGTCTAGCTATTCACGTATGAAATTTATGATAATTTACCTTTGAACAATAATACAGGGCTACTGGGTCTGTTTCGCTAAATTTAATTTAAACCACATAATATGTATATTCAATTACACTCTAGTTTAATCTTCTTTTTCTTAATTTGAATCCTGATTTCGGCTGTTATGTATGTATGCAGCCATCATCAGTCTTACAGAACTATTATAAATACACATTGGTGTTGAAATAAATGTTATATAAATTTTAAAAATTGGAAGGAATAAAATTACTAAAGGGTTTAAAATTTTAAATCACTCTAAATTAATAATTGGGGTTGAATGATAAGCAAGAATAAGGAAGGCTACCCTGTTTTTCATTACACATAATTAAATTTTAGGGTTCGTTTTTCGTCAATTTTTTCACGAAATAGTTATTATCCTAACAAGTGCGGAAAGAAACACTTTTCCGCACGCAACTACCGTTAGCAGTTGAGTGGCTCGCCGTATAAGTTAGATTCAATTTTTGTTTTCTACAAGCGTTTGAAAATTCGACTGTATTCAATATAGAAAAAACAAAATGAGATTTGAGAAAATAGATTGTTGTTTACGTAATGTGTATAAGATCACAATAAACACGATTTGTGCAGGAACAGAAGCTACAATAGTTTATAACTTATTTGAGTTGGGTTACATGCTTGGTGAAATGACATATTTTCCATTATACGGGACATATAAATGATAGTTTTCTTGTTAAATTTCACAACTTTTTATTTTCAGTTGCCTGACACGCGTTTCGACCTTCTCAGGTCATTATCGAAGGAGTACAAGATGATACTAAATTCTACGTATTGTTATAATGGTATTTATATCTTAAGATGTAAACATGTCATAAAATTAAAGAAGCTACAATAGTTCTCCAACAAACACCAATTTTCATAATATCATTCTAAATTTTTGTTTATTAGTTATATTTATTGTGAAAAAGTACAGTTTGTCCATTTTTCGATGGTTTTACAGGATATCTCCGTTATTAGTAAAGACAGAATGATGAGGTTTACGCAGCACTATGCCATTTTTGGTGAAACAAAAGATGCCCCGATTAGAGTTTTTTTAGATCTTCTTTGTTTTTAATATACGGGATGTTTTCGAGAATTTTACATTTTTGGGACCACCCCATATTTCGGTTAACCTCTAACTTATTAAAAAGAAATAATCAAAGAAGCTCGAACAAACACACACATCCTTCGATCTTTACTAGTAAGGGACCCGGACAAACCCGAACAAACCCCGTAAAACCATTCAAAAATTAACACCCGTACAACCATTATGTCGGTTTACTGCGGAAGCCATATAGGTTGAAGTCAACTTGGAGATCCTGATGAAGGATATCATGCCATCACTAGTATTGCTGAAAGAATTTGAATTCAGAAGCAATGCAATATTTAAGGCACAGATAGTTCTGCATTATAGCTGGAAGTCGATAGGGTGTCCAAAGAACAGACTTGACGGTGGTTATTATCTGAAAGAAAAATTTAAATTCAAAATTTCGTCGGACATCTCTTTTTCTGGCTGGTAGGTCTTCTAAATAGCTTTGAACACAGAAATGGATTTACGTCCTCATAGAGTTACCTGATTTACCAAGAAAATTTTTTTGATGTGTTTATTATACTTTTTTTAATTAGTCATTGATGGTGGATTGTTTTTTTGGAATATATAAAAGTCAGAGTCATAACGACCATTAAGAATCGTAAAAATTTGAATCAGTTGTTTGTTGTTTAGGTTTCATTACTTTCTTATTAACTATTTTAATCGATAGTCAATTTTTATGAAACTGTTAGTCATTAAATTCTGTCCCGTGGTACTTGAATACCTCATGAACGAGATTCTTAAGAGTGTAGGCCTTATCAAATGTGCAGTTACCATTTTAGAATTTCAGTGATTGTAATTCCAAAGTCCCTGATATTTGAAACTGCCGCGGTACGTATTTAGTCAAGGATTTAAAAATTTTCGTTTTTGATTGCATCATTAATTTTCTGCTCATGTGCAAACTCTCATACTTATATGAATCGTTTTGTTTCTTCGCACAATACAGGGTATTCCGATAATGCATCAGGATATTTAGATATTACATCTTAAAATGAAGGCTGCTTCCATATGAAATCAACTCAAATAAAGAATAATATTGTTATTAGGTATTCTTTTGATTTAAAATTACATAGACTGTAATTCGGAAAGTATTGAGCATACGTTTTTTAACATTTAGGAACTCCTTTCCAAGTATCCTGATGCATTGTTCGAACACCCTGTATACTTTAGAAATGTAAACAGGAAGGAAATGGTTATAGAAATAGAAACAAAATATCAAATAACTAATGCAAGCGTACATCACAATTCATAAAATAAACATGAATATGCATGTAAGCGTCTTTTATAAAGATAAACGTAATAAAAGCATGATACTAAATACGGTGTAAAATGGAACGCCTAATGTAGTAAGTCGTGTAATTATAATACAAATTTTTAGTGTAAAGGTCCATTAATCCATTAATAACATAATTTTATTATACATAACATTGTGTTTTACACACAATTATGATTTAAACTTGTTATAAGCTAAGTATTAAAGTAATTATGTTAAGTAGTGCTAGAGCAAGATAGAAATATTAGATAATAGGTTAAAATAATATTGGCGTGGCACAGCTTTTAGGGGCGGAAGTGCCAGACTATACAGGGTTCAGTATTTAGAACCGAAGATGAGATTTTTTAAAATCACTGACCGTTTTCAAGAACGATCGAATGTTTTCGATCAATCATTCAATCGATATTGTGTATTTACATGCATATCGCCCTGTCTTTATACTTATCGGTCTGGTCACCGGTGCCGTTTACCCAACGGACGAACGATTGATTGTGTATTCTGCTTGCATATTTACAATATGTAATGTGGATTGGTTAGGATTATTCTAGAATATAGTCGTCCTTGTTCAGTATACAAAAGTATACATTTTACTATTTCTTTCGAGAATGCAGAATGTTTCTACGTCGATAGCATAGCAAAAGCGAAAAGACTGAATTGCTTGTCTCTGTTGCTTTTAACTTAGATGTTATTCTGTATTTCGTTACAATATTTCCTCAATACTTGTAGTTGTCATCAATCGCGAGCTTGGATATGGATATTACGATTGAAATAAATGATCGATTGATATTAACCAGTAAGCATTCAATACTTTCTACTGAAAAAATCTTTGTGATCGAATCATTTACGATGAACACACCTGTAGTATAAATATACTGCTGTGTTGGAAAATCGAAGAAAATTCGAAATATCAAATGCAAATAAAAATATTTTTATGTACAATAATTTTCAATAAAAACGGTAACACGCAAAGGCAAAAATTTGTTACATCATAAAATTACATTTAAACGCTGATAGCGATGCTTATTCTGTTGGCGTCTGTTGGTGTTTTTCTGGATGCACCTTATTCAAATGAATGATATGACTTAAAAATTAGCGAAAATTAAAGAATATGTCGTCGTTTCAACGCTTGACTTCGAAAACAATCAAGAAAATAACTTATCACGCTCTCCAACAAGACCTTACTTCCAATATACGAACAACGAACAATTCCGAACACATAACGCAGCACAGCCGTCCATCCATATGGGGTTCAGCTTAGTAATCCTCGAACTTCATTATCTAATAATTCCTTCATCTTGAGGAAGTCATACTTATGTAACTACCTTCCGGAGGTCGTGTTTCCAAACGCATATAGCCTGCAA
This sequence comes from Barypeithes pellucidus, assembly GCA_963991005.1. Taxonomy (NCBI): domain Eukaryota; kingdom Metazoa; phylum Arthropoda; class Insecta; order Coleoptera; family Curculionidae; genus Barypeithes; species Barypeithes pellucidus. The sequence goes on from OZ022556.1 coordinate 76,431,496, forward strand.
CGAGTCAAAACCAACGTGAATCGCTTTATTTACAAACGCATCACGCCCAGAGAGCCTTAAAGGATTTTTCCTGTGGTGCTTGTGTTTGATCATAAAAAAAGACTTTGATAAATATTTATTGCACGAATTCCTGTTTGCAATTTTCATTTCTTCTCAAGTTATAACACAATTGCAAATAAACAAAGTTTCATATATTATCATTTTTTAACCACAGCGTTCTTTTAATAAAGAAGATAGAAGGAAGATATTTGATGTTTTGCTCAGCTGCTTAATTAAGCGAATTCAGATTAACGTTCGTGCAAGATTATAAATTAAAAACAAAAAGAATAATTTGTGGCTCTAACGTACTGTTATGATTAGTTGCTTTTGCGGTATAATACACAGAAGTCCAAATAAATGTAACCTAATATAATGTATATAATTTAATTTACCAAACAGTAACTTTATTATACCTACATGAACCCACCATTACTGATATTTACCTATCAATCTAGCTATTATTACTATTATTACTGCCCATTACTTCATTCATTCAGATAGTATCTTCTGACAAAGCTACAGTGCAGTATAATGAAACATGTCAAGTTCTTATCAATATAGTGGAAATTTACGAAATTAAACTTCAGTTATTGTTTCTTAACCAAAATATTATATCGGGTGATACGTCCGGTCGCATAGGATATCCCATATAAATTGTAAGATGATCAAATATTAGCTCTCCTATTAATTTTAGCCTAAAAATTGTACTTATATCTTTAAAAGACTACAATGGGATGTCCTTGTTCAATTTAAAGTATATGCTCCTAGTAATTTAAGCATATATTTTCAAAATGATAAACTATTAACTACGGACCTGACACATTTCTGTCCGTACAACAGCAAATAAATGATTAAAAAGTCATTTTATGTCATTATAATGTTATTTTTCTGAACGAAAATAATTTGAAAAAATTAGAAACACTGACAAGTATTAACCTAATTATAAATATTATTACTGGTATTTTCATTTTAACATGAATTAAAATTAAAGAGCAGCCGACCAGACGCTAGTTTGAAGACAACACTTTCTGTTTATCATAAAAACGGTATGCGTAGAGTTCAAATTTGGATGACTTTTTACTCTCATTATTCTCTTTAAAAAGTGTTAATAACAGTTTTCTTTAAAATCAATACGGCAGCGAATATTCGACCACCTCGAAATTTACATTGGAAATCCCATGTGTCCTGTTCAGACGCACCACCCAGTTTAGATTTTATATACAAAATATGTTTGAATTTAGCAACATATAATGCTCGTAATCCCGTCACTTTTTATCTACCAAATGTAGCCCTTAACAGCAGGCACTTAGTTTCACCATTATATAATATCTGTAAGATATATTACCATATTCAAATTGATGTAGAAATATAAGTGATAGGTCCCCGGTTTGGAAACGTCGATTATACCGAACTGTATACAACTAACGTCCAATTTGAATAAGTTAAAGGGCTGAAGTTGGTTGAGAAAAAATCAAATTATCTGTGAAACAATTGGTTAGTGCATTCCCGACGAATGCACGCGAAAGGTTTTGATCTCATTTCAATTCTAGCAATAAAACTTCTGAACTTAAAAAAACACTTTGCAAGCCGCTAAATATTTTTATAATTAATACTGACAACAGACTAACAATTATCTATTAAATTTAATATTATAAAATAATTATTTATTATGTATGGCGATCACAATACAATTGTATGCGACCTACATTTATTAATTGTGGTTACAATATTTTAAAGTTTGATATGTCAATGGTATAATAGAAATCGCAGACCAAGTGGAATGAAATATTTTATAAATTAATTGATTTAACCGATACTGGGTGGAACTGCATAACTAATATTAATAATACAAGGTATTATGGGAATGACTTGTATTTAAATTGGTAACTCCTTGGGTGACCTAGAGTAAGTCTTCATGCATTTACTTTTTAAATCGAATGTTTGTTCTGTTGTGAAAATTTATAATAATAAATGTTGTGGTGTGATTTGAAATATATGTGATATTGGTTGTATTGTTAAACATAATTTTTTTGAAATTAATATCAAATTGTGGAATTAATTCTGAGTATTTTTTTTGTAAACATGGCAAACACCGGCCAACAACACTGACGGATTTGAGACTACCTACCACAGTATTGATTATGTACATTTCTCGGCAGTGCTTTCCACGTGGTTTTTCGGGTTTGATATAAGATAGCTCATCCAGTTTATTAATTCAAAGCATACAAAGCATGTTTATAACTCGGGATTTGGGGATTTAAATATATTAAGTAATTTCCATAACACCCTGTATAGTGAAAATCTACTACGTTAACTTTGCGTATATTATACATTATACAAATCAAACATTGGACATATAAACGCTAAATACTAAAAGATGTTAATGAATGATAATGCAATTACTATTCTAATTTTTACATAGAAACTAAATTTTTTGTTATACCTGCACGCACTTATCGTTCATTAGCAATATATTGATGTACTTCACAGCTTATTATTTTATATTCTTATATATTGGTATGTAATGTAACAATAGGCGTTGCCATATAATGGATTCCTCTATAAATTCATTAATACCTTTTTAGTTATAGGTTCTTAAATTCCATTATAAGATACAATATTACCTATAAGAAATTATCTTAATTTTATGTGAATAGGCAAGGAAGATTATTTTCTACCCTCCTAAGGATGATATGAAGGAGAATAGTGAAACATTCTCCTGGATATAGGCTCCGCCGACTGCTGAATTATGTAGCAAAAAATTGCAGTATTTTATATGAAATTATATGGAGCTACCTACCTTCAGAAATTACACAAAAATATTTCTGGTTAAAATAGTTATTAAATCTATTTAATGCAACATTTCTATAAAGTACTTTATGATTTAAATAACTCTTTTACGTGTTTTTTAACTTGTGATAATTGCACATTTCTCGTTAGAAGAAATTAGCATTACAAATTCGCCATTGCGTGACTGAGAAGGTGTAATTATTCTCGCAAAATAGAGGTTACCTTGTAATTTTTCATCATATGCATGTCAAACATATCGCGATTGAGTTCAATGGTTTAATGCACAAAATCATTAATTGCTAATAGGCAATATAATAATAATTATTGGCGGTTCTTTTAACGATTATGACTCAAAATGTACACTATATACAGAATATCCGGTAAGTATGGCCACATTTCGTCAGTATACAGGGGAGGTGAAAATAATATGGTAAGTCGAAATAATCCTAATGTCCCTCCCTCCTAACAAAGAAATCAGGCCCAAAAGTCGCTCCTGAAGTTTTTCATTCGATTATAACTTTTAAACACCTCTGCATATTTTAATGAAATTTTTGTAACTTTGTGCAACCCATATGAACTAAGAAACTAGAACCATTATTGTACATAACCAGGAACGAACTTGGCATCGCACTCGCAGGGAAAAATTTTTAGAAAAAGGTGTTAATTTCGAAAAACTAAAAAATATATTTTTAATTACTTTCGGCATTTCTCTTGAAAATAGGTACACTTCATTTGTTTAAAAAATCATCCATTTTAGAGATAACCAAATTCTTATAAAGTATAATATTACCAGAAATTTATTACAAATTAATTCCGCCCAGAGCGGCGAATATCAGAAATACACGATGAACCACTGCCGCCCATCCATATGTGGTTAAGCTTAGTACTCCTCGAACTTCATTATTTAAGAATTCTTTCATCTGGAGGACTTCATCCTTATGGAACGACCCCGAGGTCGTTTTTCCTAACGAATATAACCTCAAACGATTCAAAACCAACGTGAATCGCTTTTTGCGCACACCCACCACTCCCGGAGTGCCCTAAAGGATTTTTCCTATAGTGCTTGTGTTTGATGATAAAATAAAAATTACGAAATTTTATAACTTAATTGATTTACCGTCAATTTATAAAAACACAATAATAACTAATTATTTTCACATAATAATTATTACTAGTTATTATTATGAACAAGTGAAGTTAGGAATTTAATACGAAGTAATCCGAACCCACATTTAACTTATTATACTTATATATTTCCCCTGTACCCTGGCGAAATATTGCCATATACTTAAATTTTTCTATGTTAATAATAGGAAATTAATATCTTTATTTCCCAATATACTCTGCAATTTCAGTAGGTAATAGTATTTTTTGGTTGATTTAATAAATTTTAATTTCTATTTTTTATCCTAAGATACTAACATTTTTATAGTGTTAGTGAATTTTTAATTACAAAGAAGTTAAAATGTTTCTATAACTACCGTGTCTTGCTGAACGTATCCATATAATAGATAAAATAATCAGAATTCTGAAGAACTTAAATTAAATACCATTATGAATAAGACACTTTTTGTTTGGGCCACTGTTTGTGGTCATAGAAAATCGACTTTAGAGTTTAGGACCGACCAGTTGTCGTCTCAATACGTCAATTGTTCGGGGTAATGCATAAAATGCTTGTAAATTTCATAAAATTTAAATATGATATAAATACTTAGATGAAAATTTAATTTAATTTGTGTTTTAAACTGTTTAAGGTAACAAAAAATTACTATTTCTTCTAAATACGTTATATGGTCAAGAGCAGTGGCGGCTCGTGACCGATGATAGAGGGCGTTCACCAGTATCGTGAAATTATTTTAAATCCAACTGAGCTTTGAAATGAGCATGAGGGTTTTAATTTTTTAAAATATTTTGTGTTGTGCCCCAAGTCGGCTATTCAATTTTTTGTCCAGGCAGGTTCCGCAACGCCGCGACCAAACAACAAACAGGAAAAAAAAACGGTTAGTTGTGCTGCATCCAGAAATCTAGTTATTTTTTTAGTATATTTAATTTTTAAACTTTCTAATAAAGTCCCTAGATTTACCCTTTGTGGTCTGCGTTAAATGAATTTCGGGTTTAGGTCTTCCCGCATTCTTCACTTCAATTTTTTTCTCCAAACTCAAAGAGCTAAAGTTATTTTTTAAATAGTCCACCGTGAAACTATTCATTTTAACTTAATAAATATATATTAAATAATTGATTAAAAAATAATAAATATTAAAATAAAAAATAATAAATATTAGAATAACAAATAATAAATATTAGAATAAAAAATAATAAATATTAGTATAAAATATAATAAATATTAAAATAAAAAATAATAAATATTAGAATAAAAAATAATAAATATTAAAATAAAAAATAGCAAATATTGAAACAAAAAATAATAAATATTAGAATAAAAAATAATAAATATGAGAATAAAAAATAATAAATATTGGAATAAAAAATAATAAATATTAAAATAAAAATAGCAAATATTAAAATAAAAAATAATAAATATTAGAATAAAAAATAATAAATATTAAAATAAAAAATAATAAATATTAGAATAAAAAATAATAAATATTAGAATAAAAAATAATAAATATTAAAAAAAAATAATAAATATTAAAATAATAGTTATTAGATATACTTAATAGTAATTTTTAATGTCAAATAAATATACATCATTTACTTACGGTATCCATGGTTAAATACTTAACTCTATAGTCAACTTTGTATTTGTTTAGTTATTTTGGAATTTTTAAAGTTAAGCAAATTAATTAAATGGAAGGATAATTGAACAACATTCTGTATTATAGACTTTATTTGATGAAATGATTTTAATTTTTAATTTTGCATAAGCCAAAAGTAATAAAATATTCCATTGATTGTTTACGAAACGATTTTTCGATAATATAACGTGTTTAGAAAAAATGCTGCTTTTTACCTCTAGTGACATGGCGATTCTTTTGGGTCAGTGCCTAACCCAGATATATCCCTAATTGGTTTAATTTAAAAAATAAATTAAATTCAATTTTTATGTAAGATAAATATGTTAAATTTGCATTTTATGCAAGTTGCATGCATCTAGATTTTATGTTCTAGCACCCCATACAATTAGATAAGGATGTAAACTGCTTTGCCTTAAACTCTAGAATTTATTCTCTGCAAGATTTCTTATAAAAATTGGTCAATTATAACGAAATAACAACTTATTAATTAGGACGTGAATTTTTTCAAGTCCGATAATTAGTTGACGTAGTCTATAAAGTCGGGAAATTCCAAATGTCGGGAAAATCCAAAAAAATTGTTCGATGTTAATATATCATAGTGAAATTTTAAAGTTTACAATCATTTTATGTACTCAATTTAGTTATTCCGTATAATCATTTTGGATTTTTCCTAAATTAGAATCCACTCATTGCTTAAATCATTGTCATAGCGAACCACGTCATGTTTCTTTTTAATACAATGTACTTTCCCTTTGTGGTCGTGATCCTTGAAAATACGACTTAAGGCTGGAGACACCCAGCTTATTTATTAATATTTTCCACTTTTTTATCTTTAGTTCCTATACAACTTTTAAATCTAACGTTCCCTCATTTCATTATACCAAAAATGGTAAATTATTTAAGCTTATATTTTTAAACTTTATAACATATAAAACTTTAGATGAAACATAATTTTATTTTAAAACACAAACGTTTTTATTAACTTCGCACAGCACAGCATAATGTATTGTGCATCGATGAAACAGTTTTATATTAATAATATATTATAACGATCAACTTGTTTTAGAATAATTTTTTATATCCCTAAACCACAATAAAATATCACATATGGACATAACTTTATGTTCAAATATAAAATTTATGACGTCTTCTGATATTTGCTTCTTAAGACCTCCGTAAAGATTATTTATGGTTATTCGTTGCAACTCTTTGTTCAAGTGCATGTGTCCCATTTTAGACAATTTCTGGATGTATTAGAGTTATTATCAAAGATATAATGTTGGGGAATGAAGCAGAAAAATTTTATTGCTCGAAAAATACAAAATAGAACAGTCTTTCCACGGTTTTTTCTCTTTTGGAATACCCTGTATGTTGAAACTTACATTAGTCGACACCATTCCTATTTTTATTACAAGCAAATAATATTAAGAAGAACGGCATTTTCTCGAAAAAAATAAAAAAGTTTTTCCTCGGTTTTTTATTTCTTTTGGGATACCCTTTATGTTGAAACTCAAATTAGTCGGCGCCATTCCTATTTTTATTATAAACAAAAAATGTTATGAAGAACAACTTTTTCTCGAAAAATGTAAAATAAAAAAGTTTTTCCTCGGTTTTTTATTTCTTTTGGGATACCTTTATGTTGAAACTCAAATTAGTCGGCGCCATTCCTATTTTTATTATAAACAAAAAATGTTATGAAGAACAACATTTTCTCGAAAAATGTAAAATAATAAGTTTTTCCTCTTGTTAACTCAATCCGTGGACATACTGTATATTTAATAATATATGTTTATTTATAACAGGTTAAATAAAAGTCATTAGTAAAAGTAAAATTTAATTAAAAAAATTAACATTTTCTCAGTTTATGTTTTATCGTTTCCAGGTAAGACTTCTACTACGAGACTGCCAAGTAGAAAATTCAAAGGAAAATTGGTAAGATAACTATAGACTTAACATAATATAATACTTATATTATTGCCAGCTCGATCCTTCATGAGTAGCTTAACGAAAAATTTAAGGAAGCAATATATTGATACTTACTGATAAACGTAATTTTATTTTAACCAAATAAAAACATTAAATATTCAATAATAAAGGAATAAAAATCGCTTTCGCTATAATTTGTATAGATTTTCGGTAATTTTAGGAAACCAATAAAGCTCTCCTTACTTCAAATAGTATCCTTGTAATTTTAGTCGAGAAACATGAAGTTAAAACAATCAAGCTTTTGTTACACGGTAGTTCTAGTTGTGGTGTGATATCATGTTATAACGTTAACTTGACTAAAGAGCTTGTATGCTTTACATGTGGCTATTTTTAAGAACTATGAACCAAAGTATGTGCTAAATATCCTTTGATAAATTGAGACAGAATTGTCTGCCACAGTTTGGAAGCAAACCGTAATATCAAAAGTTTAATTAAATAGTGGATACATTTGTTAAATCATAGAATTAACATAAATACCTGTTGGTGGTATTCTGCTCAAAAAGATATAACCGATTTATTACAATAATGATGCGGAACGACAATAAAAAAAAGTTAATAAAAATACTAAAACTAACATAAAGAACTTGATATTTTGAAACACTACAATACAATACAACCTATAATACAACCAATCAATTTCCGGTATTTCTACATGGCCTGATTTGAATTTTGTTGTGGTTGCGTATGATCGTATGGTGCATTTTATTATTGCTTCACATGCCTGTTTGATTTTTTCTTAATTTTGCAAGAATAAATTATTATAATATATCCATGTACAAAATTTAATTTTATAGCAGAAAATACAATACAGATGTTTTTAATGTATAATATTTTTTTAGATATATTTTTTAAAAATAAACAAAACATAAAATTGGTCACGCTCGCCCCTGGTCATGTCAATCTTGTATTTGGTCATTTTGAGAGATGCCAAGTCGACTTCTGATATTAGTTTTGAAATAAAATAATCGCTAAAGGTACCTTGTTCATTAAATTTTTTTTTAAAACCCCTGTAAATTCGTACCCCAACTAAAATATTAAGTACTGGAAAACTGTGCCCTTGGATCATATGTATCCACACCAAAGTTTAAAATAATCAAATCAGAGATATCGAAACTATAAGCTTGTTTCCATTATGTGTGTGACTCCCTGTATATAGGAAATTTTTTACTGACCTATGCCCTGTAGATCGCGTAAATCGCCATTTCTTATTATAAGGGGATAATTTTTTGACTAGATTCCCCTAGTCAAAAAATTATCCCCTTATAGGCAAAATTTATTGTATATTGGCAAACTTAGTTTTTATAATATATTTGAGTAATATTAATAATTATTATATTCACAGGGTGTTATGGAAATTACTTATTATTTCTGAAAATAATTTTGAAAAAATAACCCCTAATGTGCCGAGGAAAATCACCTTTTGCCGTTGACATCCTTGTCACAAAAAACCGCGTATAGTTGTTGCAGAATTATACCGTTGATTCTTACTGCCATAAATAAACTACCTGATTAAACCCTATTGTATACGCCTGAACCTCTTCAAAGCTCAATAAATGGGATCAGGGCCGGCTTGAAAATATATACCACACCACATGATTTATTTTTATAATTTAAAATAAATAGATAGTTATTTTTAGTTTTAATAAATGTAAAATAATGATAACAATTAATGATAATTGAAAATAATATAATTTAAAAGTATAACTATTAGGATAAGTACAATAAAAATTAATTAAAATCTAAGAAAGTATTGATAATTTATTCAAAATTTAACTCTGTATCACTATCACTATCTTCATCTAAGCCTAAACTTATAATTAAGGGTTGAACATTTGTAATCATACAATTTTCCACCTTAAGTACATGCTGTACACAGTTTTTCCAGCTGTCTGCAGAAATTTTTCTTACTTCGTTTTTGATTAATTCTACTACAGATGCATTTAATGTAGGAGAAATATTATTTCTCCTAATATTGGATTTTAATTGGTGCCATATTAGCTCAATAGGATTGAATATACAATAGTACGGAGGAAGACGCAACACTGTATGTCCATTTTCTGCTGCAAGTTTGTCACACTCGTATTCCTTATTTATTTTAAAAGCTTTTAATTCTTCTAGCAGTTCTCGTTTTTTGTAAGTTTCTTCAAAATATAAATCATTTTCAATCATAAAATTTTGAATTTCTGCTTTTGTATTGGGAATGATTTTTGTTTGCCGACTATGATAACTAGCACTGTCCATTACAATGACGCTATTTTCAGGTATATTTTTAAGGAGTTTATGTTTAAACCAATCTTCAAAAAGTTGTGCGTCTGTATCTTGATGGTAATCTAAAGAAGAATCTGCTATATTTTTAGCTGAAAGCAACAGACAATTGGGACAATCCCGTTCTCTGAACCAGCATGTAATATTGTGATTCTTTTGCCTTTATTTGATGGTGCCTTGGTTTGACATTTTTTGGAAGAATCATCCCTACCTTTTCTTGGAGTGTCATGGGTATCGAACCATGTTTCGTCAAGGTAAATAATTGAACGATTTTCTTCTCTAAATTGTTTAACAGCTGTTAAATATTTAAGTCTCCATTCCCGACACTTGAAGATGCCCCCCTATAAGCACAATTCCAAGGACGCCACATTCTACCACTAATAAGCCTAACTAAAAATTACTTGCCGGAAAACCACTAAAGATTAAAATCATTAAAAATCAGTTTGTATTTATATATGCATCAGGCCTAGGTATAAATTGAATTTGTATACCTAGTCCGGCTCTGCTCGAAAAGGTTTTAAATTGGGATTTCCTTATTTATTTTATGGTCGAATAGATAATGAGGTGTTATTGCAGTCAAGAGATCAACGATATAATTCTGCAAAAACTATACATTGCTGGCATTTTGTAAACAACCACATATTATGATTGTTACTCGTCACGATTGTGTCAATTTCAATTGTAAGTTCAACAACTCTTTTCACAATTATTTCCATACAATTAAGTAGATTATTTCGCAACAAGAAGAAAACCATAATGGTACAACTGATAAATATACACTATATTGATTAAGTGAGAAATACCTTAAATATTGAAAACTCGCACAATACTCGCGAATTCAAGGGAACTCCGAGGCGACGTGCAATCACTTACACGCTTCAAAGAACATTGGCCATCTAACTGACACCCTCGATCCCTTCTCGATCGGGAGACGGGAGGTGAAGTTCAATAGTTGCGCCGCGTAGCTAGCGATGAAAATTCGAGGCTTGCGTAGTAGTTTGACAACACTATATGTTAACTAATACAGATATTTATGAGATCGCCACATGCTGTATAAATTTACTGGCCTTTACGTAAACATTAAAAATCACTAACCATTTCCATAACACCCTGTATACTTTATTTTTTCAGAGAGGTTAGGAAAAACCCTGTATATTCAGTTCTAAAACTAAATATGTAGATCGGCGAAAATATGTTCAGAAACTGTCTAATAGATTAAATATATAATCCTCAGAAAGTAGCTAGTCTGCGTAATATTTAATTATTGTTATATTATGTATATTAAAACATTATGATTGATTAAACATTGATATAGGTGCTTGCCTTTACTGCGTAGAATAATTGAATTGTTACCCGTTTACATAATAGGATAGAAATCAATCATCTCTAACCGACAGATTTTCATATGAATAACTTTCGCTAGCAGAAATTGAAAATATTCAATATAAAGAAACATGGGAGGCATAATTTATAACTAAATATTATACTTAATTTTGTGAAAATAGTCCATTCCCCAGTGAAAAAAAATCTTATTTATATTCGTTTTGATAATATGATATGAATTTGCAATAATATATATACTTCTTATTGCATATAGATATTAAAAAACTACCTGAATTTTCAAAGAAGAAGCTTCTAATAAGCGGACTATTAACATAAAAAAAGAATTAAATTAAAAATTGAAAATTTCATAATAATAATAAAATTCTGTTTCGCCATTGTTACTTAACTTAGGATCAACTAAAAATGAAAGATTTTTTTACACAGCTACTTTAGAGTAATCAACAAGCAAATAACAACATAGAGGTGTCATAGCAACTGCATCTCTAAATTTCATTTGTTTCCTCAAATTAATAATATGCACTCAACAATATAAATGCATATATCTCCGAAACGGTAACTCTGGGCGACCTGAAATTAGTGTACCTTTTTTACGTAATAAATATGAGGAAAAGTATTATTTTCATTAAAAACTTAAATACACGGAGGCACAAAAAACTTATGACCTAATAAATGTACAAAAAAGGCCGCAGGCAGCGCCCCCCACACTGTACATTAAAATTTCACCAATAAATCAGTTCCTCATCCTAAAAAAACTCATAATTCCAAATTTTGTAAAAAACCGTCGGTTTCTGTCAAAGTTATTAGATAAAAACAAAAATGAAGTTTTAACTTTAACACCCTGTATCTCAGTTAATATCAACTTTCGCATAATAAAAGTATAATTAAATTATAATATTTTTACGTAAGGAGTCTATGGTTATTCCATGTCCCATTACTTAGCGGACACCCTGTATATTATTATTACGATATTACATATATGGATAAGCTTGAAAAAGCGGGCTCGATCCAAATTTAAAAAAATGTATATATTTGATATAGCCTGCGTTTATAAAACGCCATGTGTACTTATATAATTTTAGAATATATATTTTAAGAGCTCTATAATTTATCTTAAAACTTTTTTGTTCATTTGTTAGAGTAAAAGTTTTGTAGAACTTTGACATACTATTGGGACACCCTGGGGATGCTGTAGTCTATATAAAAATGTAGGAAATATAATTTTTTTCAATGATTATTTTTAAGAATATAGATTTTACGGCTTTACTTCGTTTAATTCCTAGAATTTCAAAATGCAATTAAATAAATTTATGGAGTAGACTGTAGATCAGAGAGTAGAGATTTTATTTCAATATTTTTTGTATATTTCTGATTATTGAGATTATTCTACTTTGAGCACAAAACGTTCACTCCCCAAATATGAGGAAATTCTTACTAAAGAAGTTTAATATTTTCTCTTATAATGTAAATACGTCCCCTACAGAGAGCGGTAGCACCCGCGTCTTATAAATTGCATTAACCTTGTTTTTGATATTAAATCTGTCGAATTTCTGCACGTAAAACGTTTTTATGAGTATGTGTCAGTAGTCGGTGATTGATTCGTATAGAAGTATATCGTATAGAAGTATTAACGGTAATACTTTCTTTTATGTTAGGTAAAAATATGTGTTTTAAATATTGATCGTTTTTTTAGAAAGCGTAAATTGTCCATGTCAAAAATAAATTAAAATAATTTTTAATTTGAAAGTATTTTACTTGTTTATAAATTTGACAGCAACTCTTAAAAATATCTAATTAGAGTGGAAATACTAAAATAATTTAGTGGAAATACTATAATAATTTCGTGGAACGAAAGCGCAAACATTCATATTCGCACGAAGTCCCGAAGTGACACAGGCTTTTTGTTTTAGGTTAGAAATCATGATAGTTCCGTCATTATCGCTTTCAATAGTTCTATTCTCTGAAAGGTTTCGCTATATTATAGTTAGTCAGTAGATCAACACCTTATGAAATTTATTTTTGGATAAAACCTTTAACTCCTTTTTACTCGACGTGTTATTTTTGTCCATCATAAGTATGATTTTTTAGGTTAAGCCTTTAGGCGTTGTTGATGATGTTTGGTGTCAGCTCTAGTATCTTTCTCATTTGAATTTAATCAAATGACAAAAATATAATAGCCCCATAACATATTGAATGTAGAAGGATAAGCGGTGTAATTGTTTACAGAATCGTGTAATGTGCGTGTTGCCTTAGGTTTTTATATAGAATAACTTCTTAGATAATTTTGAGTGTGGATTTAGCGAGTGATCCAGTCTTCAGGAAGTTTGGGCTTGTGGTGTGGCTGTTTATGAATGTGCGATAAAGATATCTTTTCGTTGTTAGCTAGATTCGCCTTAGTATGGTATTTTGTGATTAGTTAATCGAGAAACTCCGAAATTGTATCAATTTGGAGATCTCGGAGTATGACGTGTGTTCTGGTTTATCTGGGTGTATTCAGTATTATTTTAAGAACCTTGTTCTGTATTACTTGTATTCTTTGGAGGTTCGGTCTACTCAATGTGCACCATGACGCTGCTCCGTATGTTAGCAGCGGCCTGATGAACACTTTGTACATCGTGACTTTTGTCCTTGTGTCTATCTTACCCTTTTATTGAGCAGTGAGTATAGGATCCCAAGTTGTGTGTGGGCTTTCCGCATTATTTTGGCTGTATTTACTTTCCAATTGAGGCGTTTGTCGAAATGAAGTCATAAGTATTTTACGCTCGGACTCCAGTCGATTAGTTTGTTTCCAGCAATGACTCTGCCTTCCGGTCTTCTAAACCTTGATGAGTTCTTGGTAAAATAAATTGCCTGAGTCTTGTCTGGAATGATTTTCTTTTCCATTTGCTTAGCCATTTTTCCAGAGTGATGATGTTTTGTTTTGGCTTCAGCATTATTTCTTTCGGGTCTCTTGCCGTTGTTGCTATAGCTGTATCGTCAGCGTAAATGTATTTTTCACTACTAGACGGATGCATTGGGATATCTGATGTGAAGATATTGAAAAGTATGGGGGCTATTGCCCAACCTTGTGGGACTCCGGCCCTGATTATTGTAGATGTTGAATAATGTTCTTCAACATATGTCTTAAAACCCTTAAGAAAAAGAACTGTTAAGTCACTTGAAGCAGCCACAACGAATTCAAGAAATACACTATAAAGCATCGCACCATCTCTTATTAACAAAACGTACCTACTAACTCGCATTCGAACAAGATGTTATAAAGAATTTTTTTAAGCCTCCTGGTTTTTCATATGCGGAATGTTTGTGAGAATTTTAGTTGTTGGGACACCCCCCATATTTCGGATACCCTGTAACTTACTAAAAAGGAATAATTTTTTTATGTAGAATTCAGGATGATATCAGAATTTTTTTTTTTTTATGGGCCAACACAAGCACTATAGGAAAAATCCTTTAGGGCACTCTGGGAGTGGTGCGTGTGCGCAAAAAGCGATTCACGTTGATTTTGAATCGTTGGAGGTTATATTCGTTGGGAAAAACGACGTCGGGAAGGTCGTTCCACAAGGATGAAGTCCTCCAGATGAAAGAATTCTTAAATAATGAAGTTCGAGCAGTACTAAGCTTACCCACATATGGATGGGCGGCAGTGGTTCGTCGTGTATTTCTGCTATTCGTCGCTCTGGGCGTAATTAAGAGGGCAAGGTCAGCCGAGCACCTTCCATCAAAATATCTGTAAAAGAGAGTCAAATCCCCAACCTGTCTTCGATGTTCTAGGCTGTCGAGGTTCTTCGTCAGCTCGTGGTCTCCGATCAGACGAATAGCCCTCCTTTCGATGGAATCCAGTAGCCGAAGAATATGTTTGGGTGCAGAGCTCCAGACATGAGAGCAGTATTCTAGTGATGGTCGAATCTGGGCTTTGTATAGTGTCAAAAGTTGTTGAGGTGTGTACAACTTTCTGGTTCGGAAGAGTACGCCAAGCTTCTGAGAAGCTATCTTTGCGATTGCCACAACGTGGTTATGCCAAGACATATTTCCTCCCAGATTGACACCCAGCAAATTAATAGATGAAGCCAGTGGGATTGCGTGTCCGGCCATGACTATTTCCGGTTCTGTAATGTTAACATTTTTAGAGAAAACTGCTGCCTGGGTTTTTTTTAGCGTTAAATTCGACTTGGTTACTGTCACCCCAAGCCAAAATTTCTTCCAGGTCTTTGTTGAGGCGTGATACTTCATGCTGTCCGCGAAGATGTGCGTCGGCAGCCGATGTTTGCGCATTCAAAGAGAAAGATGAGATAAGTGTGCTATCGTCAGCAAAACTAAATATTGGATTTTTAGTTTTCACTAGAAGGTCGTTAATGTAGAGTAAGAAGAGAGTGGGAGACAATATGGACCCTTGAGGAACATCGGCATTGATGGTGAAGGTGTCTGAGAGAAATCCGTCAATCGCCACTTGCAGAGAGCGGTCCTTAAGAAAGCTAGACAACCATGCACAGAATCGACTGGGCATATCATAGGATCGCAGTTTACTGAGAAGCCCCTCATGCCAAACACGATCAAAAGGTTTAGAAATATGTTCAATAGTTTTCAAGAAAAATAACAAATTTCCTTTTTTTTTAAATGGGTTACACACAATTGTGTCATACTGAAAAATTCTCCTGTTTTTGTCAGAATATTCAAGTTCTCTAAGTTGTTTTATAATTTCTAATTACAAGTAAAAATCAGTTTGTCCTAATTATTACAGTCAATGTAAACTAAAATATGACATACTCCTTTACTATATCCAGTGTAACGAAATTGCGGATGGAGCATTAGAAGTGTATTTCTATTGTAAATATAAGCCTTTTTGTAGTATGTAATTCTATGAAATTTATAAAATTTCTTGTAGATATTTCGAAAGACGACAACCGAATCAAATAATGTTTCGAAGAATGAAATCACATTTAATTGAACAGGGTTCTTTTTCTAAACATCGGCCTATTATCTACCATAAGGAAAATCGTGAGACTGAAGAAACAAATGTGCTTCAATTGAAACACTTCCTATTATAATAATAAATAATAACTATGTGTGAAAAATTTCTAAAGAACAATGGAGAACATTTTGAAAAATATTTACGAGAAAGTTCCATAAACGTTCATTTTCGTTTCTTATATTTAATCACACCAGTAATTATTTTTTTTCAATATTCGTCATGGCCTACTCAAAAAAATTAAAAAACATAAATTTCGGTCATACTACTATTAGGACTAAAAATAATAATTTATTTCTGAGAAGCTTATTAACAAGTGAATTACATTTTTTAAAAATATGTGACCCATTTGAATAAAACAACTTTGTTTTGTTGCTTGAAAACTATTGAACATAGAAAAACATCTTGAGTACGTCACTGGATTCTGCATAGAAAGCTACAAAGTAATTTATTTCTTTTGATAAGTTACAGGGTAATCGAAATATGGGAGGGGTGTTCCAAGATGTAAAATTAACTAGGGGCTTAAAAAAATTCTAATTAGGGCATCTCTTGTTTCACAAAAAAGTAGCACAGTGCTGCGAAAACCGCATCCTTGTATCTTTACTAATATTTGCGTCGCGTGCTTCGCTCTGGTCGCGCTGGGTGACTTGCGCTCGAAAATATTTAATAACTATCGATAGAATGGAGATGCTACTCTTTCATAAAATGGGTTTTGCAGATAACAGGTTAAAGAACAAAATGGTATTTTTTAAAACTGATTTA
The DNA here is from genome assembly GCA_963991005.1 of Barypeithes pellucidus. NCBI lineage: Eukaryota > Metazoa > Arthropoda > Insecta > Coleoptera > Curculionidae > Barypeithes > Barypeithes pellucidus. The sequence goes on from OZ022556.1 coordinate 76,448,401, forward strand.
CGTTGGGTGGGGGGGGGGACCATGTTAGAAACTATTTAAAGAATTAAATTCTTATTATGTTGCATTGGTTCTCAATGAATTTTTTTTTTAATATACTTCGAAAGTTAACATAACAAAGTGTTAAATGAAAAAAGATCGATATGGACACGATAAATACAACGGGAGATATTAAATTTCAAGTATGAGAAGATTGGAGAAAATCAGGCAAATTATCAATTATTCTGTATTCATTTTGGAAAATTAACTTTTTTCAACGTGTCCACTAGTTGGGGTTGTTTGTGTATATGTTGTAAATTTTTTGGATGTCAATGTAAAAAAATATGCGGTTTGTAAAAGAATGACCCATCTGCGGATCCATGTTAATCGGAACTATTTGTCTTATATTTTGATAAAGAATCGCCACACAAGCGATGCTAATAATTAATATAATTATCGCGCGGGAAAGTTAATATTCATTTAATGGGTTACAACAAAAAACTGAAGCAGACTCGTAGTTACAGAGTTCAGTTCGCATAAACTGCTTTTAGTAAACCACTGTTTTAAAATTGCACTCATTACAAAGTAATTATTTCCGACCGCCGTACGTTCCTCATGTCGAAATACGTTCTACATTGTTAAAGGGAAATTAAAAAAGTTTTTTAAATCGTTACCCGAAATGAAGAGTGCCTCTGTGTTCGAGCTTAGGGCATTACTCGCTAAAAATTATGAAATAATATCTGGAAATCTCAGTTAGCTTAGTATAAAAAAGTTGTAAAATGGATAGACAACTAAGCTGTTTTTTTTTTTTAAATTTTTTTAAAAAATTATTCACAAAATTTAAAAAAAAAATTTTGTGAATAATTTTTTTCAATACGACATTTTGGATCTGACATAGCAAAAAACTGATGAGGTATCAATTCACTAATGACACAAAAATTTATTGTTAAAATATTTTAATGTTTAGCAGCGCCCCCCTATTCGCTTGAAAAGATTATGCCAGAATTAGACGTACTCAACCCACAACTCACCACGGGGAGGTGGCTACAACTCGCTCTTCCCATCCTTAAGTTAATCAATTTATTACATGTTTTACTTTTTTTAATAATTATAGTAATACTGTCTGGTACTATATTAAATACTAATATGTATCTTGATGTTATGATATGTTATAATAATGAAACTTAAAAATTTTAAATTTATTTTAAATTATTTATAAAATATATATTTGTTAATACAATACTAAACACAATGCATACAGTTAGAGAGTTCAGTTCGCATTAACTGCTTCTAGCAGACCACTGTTTTAAATTTGCACTCATTAGAATGTAATTATTTCCCTACGACTCTTATGTCGGAATACGTCCTAGATCATTAAACGACAATTAAAAAAGTTGCTACAGTAGGTTTCACGAAATTTGGATACGACTTAATGATTTCCTGGGTCGGTCCCATTGTGTCCAATAAACAAGTGAAGTATGAAGGGACGAACTAAGGAAAACAAGTAATGATATGATTATATTAATGTAATCAAATGAAATAACATTTTTTTTAAATATTACTAGTCATATTTATTTATATTTATAATGTCATTCTATAGATATTTCTGTTTCGCTATCGCTATCCTCATCAAAATTAATTATAATTGGATTAATTATACGATCCAGACTAATATACGAATTTTCTACAGTTATTAAGTGATGGACTGAATTTTTCCAACTACCTGGGGAAATATCATTAAAGCATTTTCGTATTAATTCTACAAGACTAGAACTTAAAGTCGGAGAAATATTTTCAGACCTAACCAGTGATTTTAACTGGTGCCACATATGCTATATGGGGTTAAAAATGCAATAATAGGGTGGGAGCCGTAGCACTGTATGTCCAATTTCTTCTGCCAATGTGTCACAAACATATACTTTTTTATACAAAACGTCTTTAAAACTTCTAAAAGATCAATTTTTTATAACTTTCTTCAAAATATATATCATTCGCCGCCATGTAGTTCTGAATCTCCAATTTTGTTTTATTTGAGCTTGGAGCTTTATGTAATTGGCGACTGTGATAGCTCGCATTGTCCATTACTATCACGCTATTCTGAGGAATGTTTGGTAAAAGACAATTCTTGAACAATTCCTCAAAAACTAACAAATTTTACCACAAAAAGATATTTAAATATAAATTAAGCAACCTAACCTACCTGATGTGCCTATATTTAATTATAATTATTACAATCCGGTCCTTTCCACATAATAATAACAAACGGTCATAAATAATGGGATGGCCCCAGGTACTTTTACTGCAGTCATTAAGTTATATCCATTTTTCGTGAAACAATCTTTACCTGAAATGAAGACTACTTAAGTATTTACTACTTAAGTATTTACTCGGTAGGAATTAGTTTATTTTTTATTTAGCTTACACCTGGTGAATTATTTATTGGTTCCGTCATAATATTTAAATATACATGTGTTATTGTATAATACCAATAGGTAAACCAAGTTTTTAGAGGTGATTATCAATGAATTCTTGTCCTGGGAGTCACATGTTAGTCGGCTGTGTTTGAGGCTTGGCTCCGTTGCTTATTGTATAAGAATTGTGTCATCTTAAATGAATTTTCAAACAATTAAAACTTTTTATCATGCAAACTTCGAGTCGGTTTTAAGATACGGTATACTTTTTTGGGGAAGTAGTTTGAGAGTACAAAGATATTTGTAATGCAAAAAAGACTGGTGAAGTTAATGCAGGGATTGCAGAATCTCGAGACTTGCAGAGAAGTTTTTAAAGAGCTGCGTATAATGACAATACATGCACTGCACATTTATGAGTGTTTAATGTTCTTCTTCAAAAACAAAGAAATTTTCCAGGAACTTAATGAGCATAGCTACGGTACTCTCGAACCTTGATTTTTTTGTATCCACTTCACCATTTAACAATGTTTGAAAAAAGCCCATATTACATGTGCGTTAAATTATACAATAGATTGCCTATTAACCTTAAAGGGATTAGTAATATGAGAGTGTGGAAAAGGTCAATAAACAGGTTATTAATTGAAATGGCACCATACACTGTGAGAGACTTTTTTGATTGTGACTTTTAACTTTATTGTGTTCTTGTCGGTATTGCTTTTTGTGACGTCATTTCATTTTATGGTTGCCTTGTAGTTTGCAATTACCTGGTAATTTGTAATTTGAAATAAAGACGTATTATTATTATCCCATATTTCACTCGTACTAATGCATTTGGCAAAAGTTATTTAACCTTTATTCCCAAGTTGTGACTAACAACTTCAGGGATCTTTTTTAGTTCGCATCTACTATATAACTTTGCGGAGAATATTGGCTGTACCATATATTGCCATATCCTGTACTTAAGATTATTTTACCTGCCCTGGCAGCTTTGCAAGGTAAGTAGTTAAATTTTTAGGTACAGCTCCTAAAACTCCAATAATTACTGGTATTGTTTCCGTTTTTAAACCCCACATTCGAGAGACTTCTATAGCCAGGCATTTATACTTTAATTTCTTTTCAGAGTCTTTATTTTTTTTTGTCTCCCGGAACAGAGACATCGATAAGTTGACAAGTCTTGTTGTTAAAGTCTTTGAATTATATCCGGTTTATTGGCCCTGATCTCCCTATCTGTATTTATCGCTGGTTGTAAATTATTGTTTGCAATTTTATGTCTACCAATGACGTCGGCTGATGTTGGTACCATCTTTCAGTTACTTGAAGGCCAAGAGATCCCCTGATAGCATGATATAAGTACGAACATATTCTATCATGCCTTTCTATATATTCATGGTTTGCTAGTTGTTGACATCTTGATGTTAAATGTTCTATAGTTTCCGACTATTTCTTATATGGCCTACAGCGGTTATCATCACTATTATTATTATTATTATTATTTTAATGAAAACACAAGCAAATTAAAAATAAGTGTAAAAATTTGAGGGGTTATGCGTGAACCTTACTTCGCCGCTTTTAGGCTCGTAAACAATAAACATGTTTGTTAAATTATAAAGTTTACTCCTTTACATAATTTTGCGGTATTCTGCCTCCATATTCTGACAAACAGCGCAACATTTGTCGAAAGACAACTCCATTGAGTTCTGACGAATGCCTGAAGTAATTTTCGTGCTTCGCTTGCCACCAAAGATTCTAAAACATGATGAAACGTTACGGCCGAATACGTTTATTCAAATAAACAAGAGATTTTGTCTCGGCGAAAAGGAAAAAAACAAGGGGAATACAAATAACAAGAAGAAACTCCCCTTTGTCTCATTTCAAATTGAATATTAATGACGAGATTTTAATAGGTGTCATTTTCTATAAAATGTATTTGTGTTTGCGATAACAGTTCTTAATAGAGCCTTTTTATACAAATATTGGGGGAGAGTTTGTGCGTCTTGTTTATAAGTTTATAAGTTGAATACACGTCGTAGTATTTTTTTCTTGATAAATAAGTGTTGGAATTTGAGATTAACAAAGAGCAAGTGGTCTCTATATACACTATTGGTTGAGAAGGAAACGATGAGATAATTTAATAAAATTTAAATGGAAAATGCGGCGACAGAGTGACACAAGAACAAAATGGCTTATCTTCGATTCATTGCATCGCTTTCAAGGTGGCCACCACTGAATCTTGTATACAAGGATCTGTACGCACTGCTACGCTTTGGGGGTAGTTTTTGGTAAAATACAGGGTTACCGATACAGACGATGAATTGCGCACTTCCTAGAGAGTCAATGTGTTACATGAATAACACGGTAAAGAACCTAACACCTGAAGGATGAAGGAACATTGTCGGCTGCTTACCGCTGGGCTCGACAGATACTGGTGGCTAGTGTTACAAATATTGGCCCTTGGGGGTCATCCTTGATTGTTACTTCCACATGGACATTCCTCATTTAAGAGGACACAAAAATCAGAAGGGGTTAAATCAATAGTAACACCAATGGCAAGGAACGAATTAGATAAAGAAAAATGAAAGAAACAACCCTGGAACAAAAGATAAACCTAGTTCAATAGATCTCATCAAGAGGAGATTATAATTAATCCTAATATCATAAAAATTTAGCCCCATAGCTGAACTTAATTCACATGGCTTGGGTCTCTGGAAAAAGATTAACCAAAAAAGCTTATCAGCCGCCTGCTCCGACAATCGGCGAAATAAGAACCCAAAACCGAAAAATAAATTGATCTTTTGACATATTTTTATACTGTCAACTGAAAAGGTGCATTCCCTCTTTTTGTTCGGCTCCAACCAGCACCGGAGTATCAGTTGCAAAAGGAAAGCAGCATGACCCTGTTAACAAAGACACTCTATAGTCTATACCGTGACCACAGAGAAGAATCGGAAGAAGCAACCAAATTCGCCCTGAAGCATGAGCCGTTTAGGTTCGTCGACAGACGGTCCGAACCAACAAGGTGGAACTATAGCCACTCTTTTAACCTCAAAAATTGACAGGTTCACAATAAACAACATTTTGCTAAATGGTTAACACAACCCAGGATCCTGAATAGTTGTTTAAGTTGGTTGGAATGGCTTGCAAATTATAGCAATTAAAGAAGGAATGCAACTTATCCCATATGAGGTTATATACAAAAAGTAGTGGCAAATTCCAAATTGCTACATTCTTTCTAATTTTTAATATTATTTACTGGAAGCGAGATATTAATGAAGGAAAGATTTCAACTTGATATCCTGTATTTTAAATGACAACAAAATAAGCAACTATTTGGGAACGTCACCCTCTAAAACAAACAATTCCGGCAACTGACGGACGCCTCAAGAAATTTTCGCGCTGCTAGGAAGTATTCTCAAACATGATGAAATCTCGCAACCTCTCAGTAAGGTTAGAGGCGTGTTCATTTAGAAATTCTCGCTCTTTCAATTTACGTATGGAATGAAGTGGTTTTATTTATTTTTAATGCCACATTAGAAATTTTAGGTATTTCAGAAGATTTGAATTCCTAGTATCAGTGGTAGCTCATCACGTAAAAATTCGAGGGTTAACACAACCAAAAATAAAAAGTCTATTTATTTTTCAGGCGGTATTAATATCAAATATGTATGAAAAAATTATTAATTTTTCCCAGACCACCCGATGATACCTTATACAATAAGGGCGTATTTTTGTCTACACAGAAGCACTTTAAAATACTAATTCAGATTGAATGGCACTACCAAGAAAAGGCAGCCTTTTCCATTGATAGGATGTCACCAGCTTCAGATCGGTTTCGAACTCTTTCTCGTCAGTTCAGGTGTACATACCTATCATCAGAGAAGACTCTATACTTCACACATTCTTCCTAACCTTGATTGGAATTTTGTTCTTAGCAACAGATTTTCCTTCCCTTTTTTTGCTCTTTTAGAAAGGAGACATTTATCTAGTTTCAATTTCGGAATACCCTTTGAGACACTCTTTTGTTCTGACGAACTACTTTCTACGGCATTTTTATATGGGGTACCTCTAATCAAGACAGCAGATCCTTTTCTGAACTTTCTTTCTTTATCGTCAGGCTTGTAAGACGACGTGCTTGGTAAAGGGCTAATGTCATAGGCCCGCACTTTTGGATCTTTGGAATTAGAAATTCTGTTACAAAGTGCATCTTTTACACATCGTTGATCGATACTTCTTGGAGGATACTCTTATCCATTTCTACACAATGATCAACCAAATCCGTTTCAATTTTTTTAGGCAATACGGGCGGGCGTCTTAGATTTGTTGGTATAAGTTATTCAGGTGACTTAATTTTATTTTTCACGTACTCTTCCAACGTGGTTTTAGGAACTCTAAAAGTTTTCGAAGCTAGCAGGTATCTCATTTATTTATTTCGGACTGCAGTAACAGCTGCAAGTATGGATTTGCTATCCCACTTCTTTCGCTTTTGTTTGCGTTTCGATAATGACATTTTAATTCTGAAACTAAGAAAAAGTGTAAGATATAAGTAAAATTAAAAGTGTGTAGTAAAAGGATTAAAGCATAAATCTTTTTTGACGAAAACAACTATGAATGTAGTTGTTAATAAGACCTTAGCTATGTCAAGAGTCTATAAAGTGTTCTATATAGTGAAATAAGAATTATTTTGCCCTAATATATCCGATGATGTTCGCAGTATCTTAATATCGGATATCCGATATTAAGACACCGCAAACATCCGATATGGACGGAATGGAATGGAAACATGGACCCGGTATATATATCTGCCTTGTACACGTCAATGTGACACCTGTTACTACGAAACTAAACACAACAAAATTCTATATCTAGAATCTCCGTTTTTTGTTAATCTTCAGTCTGTTTCCGTTTTCGTTCCAACAGCTGATCGGTTTGATATGTCTTGGTTATGCAAACCAAACAATCTACGGACGGGACTCAAAAGTCGATATTTTGATCCATATTGTGGCAGGCTTGGCACAGTCTTACCAGTTAGGAATTACTATTTTTCCCACAACCAATACTTAAATTTAACACACAAACACTGAAAACCACAATTATTATTATTATTTAATAATAATGGCAAATATGACAGTTGTTAACCCGGTACTGTCAAACGTGAAAGCAGGTATGAAAGACGATCGTTCCTATAAGGGCATTGTAAAAAGCACGTTCATAACGCTCGAAGCCGACTTAATGTCTTTGTCTACTAATTAACGCGAAACGGTAAAGAATATTAAAATTATACTCATTTTCAGAGCTCCCCAAATGTCTTGCAAAAAGTTGTTTACAACCTACCTAAGAATGTGACTCGTTTATTCTTCAAAGACTGTGAACCGAAGCCGTATCCTCCTTGTTTTAAGATCCTTGGCTATAATAATGAATATAAAGAAAATTTGGTTTAGAATTTTTTTAAATAAATTAGTTAAAGCTGTTTCTCTCCACGAAGCTGAGCCTACAAATAACTAGCAAGGAAAACAAAATTGTGACTGTTTTGTCTTTTAACCACAAATCCATCTCGGTTTATTATAAATTTCCGGATTAATGTTAAAAGTTCGTTTCTTTACTAGATACGGATATTTAAATTTCAGAGTATGTCTGCCAAGTCTTTTTATTTCGGATTTATCGGTAGAAAATCCACGACCGAATGACTATGTAATTAAACTTTGAACGGAATGTATTTGAATTAAATTTAAAACGACACCGCAGCAGAACTTACTCTTTGAATTTAATTACATTTAGGCAATATTCTTTTATGGTACAAATAAATCGAATGACAAACCAATAAGTCTGTGCCTAATTTAAAATTGTACAATAAACATGCCGCCAAAACCAGACAAGTTTATAATAATTTTCTACACGTGGAAGGTACAGGGTGTCCCATTTTCGACACTTGGGGGGGTATTAGTTATTATTAAATATATTTTGTTTGCGGTTGCGGTTTTCACTCTAGTATTAAGCCCTGGTTTTTATTACATTTCGTTACGAAATATTTCGGTGGATTGGAACGGAAAAGTTCGTCGTTGGTCATTTGGTCACATGTGTGGTTTTTACTGCAGTACAAGTGCGTGGTTAAAAATGGACGATATTAGTAGATTAATTTGTACAGGGTGATCACGTATTATGTCGCCCATCTTAACCTTTTTATTTTACGTACTTGAGAAAAATTAAAACGATTGGTATACGAGGTATTTAAAGCAGTATTTGAAATGGGAAGAAACATCATTTAGGTGTGTTGATTCACAAGTAGGGTTGGTTTTACTCAACTTTGTTGGACACCTATTTTATAATATGCAACTAAGTAATTTACGAAATAACCTAGAGTTATGTATAAGACGACACTAACTTGTGATCGTACGATATAAGTAAATCATAATAAATTACTTTTGCATAACTTATTAAGGAAAAAACATTTTTTGAAGTGATAAGGGACCCCGAATTGCATAACGGGCCTAGGGCCCCCTATAACTAAAAATAGGCACATTGTATATTCCGATTTATTAATAGTAATAAAGTCGTTAAAAATAATGAGCTCGTTTAGTTACGCCGATTCATTATTCTGTCGTAGATTTTCTTGCCCTGTTGCCAGTTTGAGGCATCAATTTAAAATCGTATTTTTTATTTTAAACTCTTTTATTTTTTGGTTATTTTCGAAGCCCTTTTAAATACGAGGCCGTATGCTAGAGCCTATTATGCCTAGTGATATATCCGAAAACAAAGAAGAACCGATAACCTATATCACTTAATAATGACACACGTCAAGCGGAATAACTTTTCGTTGAAGAAATTTCGTCGGTATCCAACCTTTTGGATTTGAACGGAGTTTTTCGGCTGCAGATTATTATTCTTGTGAACTTTTATTTTATTAACTATGAGTGTAAAATACCATAAACTAGAGTTTAGTGCCTTAGAAGATGAATTGTTCATAGAAAGTAAATGTAGATAGATAGAGGGTAAAATAAAATCCACTCATATATGCAAAAAAAACTAAAAGACATGCAAATTTTTATTTGGAAAAAATAGCGGTAGAATTTGGATCAAATAAAACAGATATGTTCAACCCTACTTGTAAATCAACAGACCTAAATGATATTTGTTCCCATTGCAAATACTACTTTAAAAACTTCGTATAAAAAATCGTTTTCATTTTTCTCAAGCACGTAAAATAAAAAGGTTAAGATGGGGGGACATAATACGCGATCACCTTGTACAAATGAATGTACTAATTTCGTCAATTTTTAACCACGAACTTGTATTACAGCAAAAACCACACATGTGACCAAATGACCAACGACGAACTTTTCCGTTCCAATCCACCGAAATATTTCGTAACGAAATGTAATAAAAACCAGGGCTTTACACTTTTTAACGAAACGAAAGATTCCGGTGTATTTTGTTATGGCTCTCTTAGTTTAGACTTTTCAGACACCACTCGTATTTCCGTTATGCATCCATTCAAAATGGTAAAACCGGCCTTTTTAGGGAATTTTACGTAATATTCAATGGCGGTGCCAGCTTTGGTTAAAAAGTTTTGTTTTTGATATACAAGTAGCAGCCAAAATAAGGCACAACCAAAAATTATGCTCAATTTCAAACTTGATTTTCTCGCGAACCAAACAATCGATTTCGCTAATTTTTCTTTCGAACTGTAGCTTTTTTCTTTGGTAATTGCACTGTGATAGAATTTTTTATTCAGTTTCAGTTTTAGGCTTATACAGGGTGCAAAAATGAGAATAGTTTTTTTACGTTAGTTTTGAGACATACTCTAGGGAGCATTAGCAGCAACAAAGAGTGTATGATGAAATTATACTGTAGCCTCCTCTAAACATTTGGTTTCTTTAATTTATACCAGAACATGTTTTCTTTAAAATTAAAATAACATTTTGACAACATTAAACTAAGAATAACACTAACAATAATTAACAATAAATAGAAAAAGTACATTAGTAACGCTACTATTTCTAATGACTGCTTCGCATCGCCTCGGCATACTCGATATTAAATTGGATATTTTATTTTGGTCAAGTCCATTCCAAATATCGGTAACCATTATTTGGACATCTTGCAGGTGGACAGGAGGGGGTCGATGCTGTCTCAGTACCCTACCAATAATATCCCATAACTGCTCTAGGATTCAAATCGGGACTGCGCGGTGGCCAATTTAGAGTGCGAACATTTACATCATGTAAATATTCATTGACGATGCGCGCAATATGAGGTCTTGCGTTATCGTGCATTAGTAAACAATTATTCCCAATGTACAGAGCACAGAAAAAAATGTCACTGATATACCTCTCGCTATTTAGAGAACCCCCACGTGAAGGTACGATATCCGTCCGTGCTATTAAGGAAATTCCAGCCCAAAACATCACAGAGCCTCCATTAAATAAAGTTTGTTCGGGGGTGCATACTTTTGGCTTGACAAAAATTCATAGTTTATATTTACATCAAAAACAAATTAAAAATGAGATATTTTTAATAATTTACGTTATTTATAGAAGTAGGCCATGATCAATTTATTATAAACAATTGCAAATGTCCAAAACTGGACAGATCTATCTATTTTTTATTATTAATGAAATACTTTTAACGCAAACATTTTTGTAATATGCTTTTTACTTATTTATTCATAACAATGGCCGTTTATAATATTGAAAAGTATGATAGGTAGACATGTTTTATACAATACAATGAATAATGTTTGGAAATTTTAGTTTGATTCTAATAAATTGTCCTACTGTTATAGCTTGTTTTTGAAGATAAGTATAAACAATTTTACATTTTTGAGAAGCCTAAAATATGCTCAATTTACTAACAATATAATATCCAGGCCCAATCAAAAAGTTTTACTTCGTACAGTAAAACTGGCTACGTTACTGAGCTTAACGTAAAATTCTCTAACAGGATCAGTTATTATATTTTTGATTGAAGTTAACTCGTAACGGAAATATGATTGTTGTCTATAAAGCAAGGATTTTCAAAATTACCTTGTACATTAAAAACTAATGACAAATTTGACACCGGAATCTTTCGTTTCCTCAAGCAGGAGAGTAAAATGAAATCCGCAGCATTCTATCTTTGATAATAACTCAAATACCCCCCAGAAATTATCGAAGATGGGACACCGTGTACAATTGATATGTATAATATTACCGTCCGTAGGGTTTGAATCCATCCCCCATCCCCTCCGCAACTCTGGGCGCGGGTGGGAGTAAGTTAAGATTTTCAAATGGAACCCCATATTTTTTATTGGCGTATCGTGTTCGCCGACCAAAAATATACATCTCTTGTCCGAAATGTTTTTTTATTCGGGCCCATCCTTCACTAATAATCACCATGAGAAAGACAAAATCAGAACCGTGCGAAAATCAAGGATGGGCCCGAATAAAAGAACATTTCGGACAAAAGATGTTTATTTTTGGTCGGAGAACACGATACGCCAATAAAAAAATATGGAGTTCCATTTGAAAATCTTAACTTACCCCCACACGCGCCCGGGGTTGTGCGGGGGGGGGGGGGGGGGTTAAATTTTAAATTGCAAACTATTCCTCCTTCAAAACCAAAGAACTTTTTTCCCAGACATTTTACGCTACAATACGATGCACCGGAGTTATTCCGAGGTACCGACCTTTTTTCAACACCCTAAATACGTACCCATAAGTAATCAAATAATGTTGTCTCGTCAACAAGTTGTTATAACTTCGAAAGGTAAAACTGACTCCGGCACCATCAGTCCGTATGTCTGACGAGTGATATAAGCCCTTGCCAGCCTATACCTACGCCCATGATACAATAAATACAAGGTAAAATATTTAGCCGTTCCAAGTTCGTCTGGTGCATACAGCGACTCAAGTTTGACTTCACTAAGTCACGCTCCCTTGCACGATCTCATGTAAGATATTTTCATCGTGAGAGCAAAGTGACGCAACAGGAGATTTATGTGACCACGCCTCCTTGCGTAATATCATGCCTTGTGTTATTGTATCATGGTCAACAGTTAATTAGAATATTCTTAAAATTATTTCCTAAGTATATTAAATCCTCTGCCGTCTTCCTTGTTGTATTAGCGAGTTCGATTTTTCCCATATGAGAATTATTTATCCATGAGGAGATGAAGCAGATTATATCGCAATCGTACAATATACTTGTTTTATAATATTCAGGCTGCGTGTGATGCTAATGGCATGTTACAAATATCGTTTTTAGATCGCCAAGGTCCGTACCTAAAGTTAGTTAATCTTTTTGCCCGTTTGTGAACCAATGGATTTTATATTTTTTTGGGCACTGGGAGTGGTGTGTGTGCGCAAAAAGCGATTCACGTTGGCTTTGTATCGTTGGAGGTTATATTCGTTGGGAAAAATGACAACTAGAAGGTCGTTCCACAAGGATGAAGTCCTCCAGAAGAAATAATTCTTAAATAATGAAGTTCGGGGAGAACTAAGCTTAACCACATATGGATGGGCGGCAGTGGTTCGTCGTATATTTCTGCTATTCATCGCTCTGGGCGGAATTAAGAGCGCAAGGTCAGCCGAGCACCTTCCATGAAAATATCTGTAAAAGAGAGTCAAATCCCCAACCTGTCTTCGATGTTCTAGGCTGTCGAGGTTCTTCGTCAGCTCATGGTCTCCGATCAGACGAATATCCGTCCTTTCGATGGAATCCAGTAGCCGAAGAGTATGTTTGGGTGCAGAGCTCCAGATATGAGAGCAGTACTCTAGTGATGGTCGAATCTGAGCTTTGTATAGTGTCAAAAGTTGTTGAGGTGAGTACAACTTTCTGGTTCGGAAGAGTACCCCAAGCTTCTGAGAAGCTATCTTGGCGATTGTAACAACGTGGTTATGCCAAGACATATTTCCTCCCAGATTGACGCCCCGCAAATTAATAGATGAAGCCAGTGGGATTGCGTATCCGGCCATGACTATATCCGGTTCTGTAATCTTAACCTTTTTAGAGAAAGCTGCTGCCTGGGTTTTTTAGCGTTAAATTCGACTTGGTTACTGTCAACCCAAGCCAAAATTTCTTCCAGGTCTTTGTTGAGACGTGATACTTCATGCTGTCTGCGAAGATGTGCGTCGGCAGCCGATGTTTGCGGATTCAAAGAGAAAGATGAGATAAGTGTGCTATCGTCAGCCAAACTAAATATCGGATTTTTAGTTTGACGATATTAAACTTAAAACACATTCTTCGTCTTTATGTTATGCGAAAAGTACTTCAGTTTCCAGGGAATAAGCGGCATGCAAAAAAATAAACTTAAATATATTAGTGGTGTAATGTTTAAAAACTTTTAGCTGCTATAAAAAATGTAGCTGAAACTTTTGTTTATACCTAAAATTTGCATTTGTGCTGTTCAAAATCCTTAGCAGCCCATTGAACGTCTCTTATTTCCAAAGCTTTTGATAAAAATTTGTTTATCAACAGAAAAACACTCATGAATATCACACATTCGCGCTTTTTATAAACCAAAAGTAATGAAGTTTATTTAAAGCATTGCGGGACTTTTATTTCATTTTACTTCGCCACGTTTCGTACGTTCTTTTTGATGACACTGGTGCAGATAAACTAGGGTGTGCAAACATTTTTATTTATAAGCCGAGATATTATGAATTGATGTGAATAAATTAATAAAATTAATGCAATGTTAAAAAATTAGAATATAATAAATATAAAAAAAATTAAGCTTGTTCCTCTAATATTTATTTTTAAAGATCAAAACAATATATGACGTTCACATTTAAAGCATTGATTGTTCGAACTTATATCGTCATAATTATTTAAGGCGAAACAATGTTTTTTTTTCTTAATAAAGCCTATAAATCATTATAATCGATCATCAATATGGTTTTCGGCAGTCCAGATCAACTGGAGATCTTCTAGCCTATGTCACCCATCTTTGGAAGAACGCAATCGAACATCATGGGGAGTCTCCGGCTGTTGCACTGGATATTTCTAAAGCCTTTGATCGTGTTTGGCATGAAGGAATTTTAAGTATAATGCGATCCTATGCCCAGTCGATTCTGTGCATGGTTGTCTAGCTTTCTTAAGGACCGCTCTCTGCAAGTGGCGATTGACGGATTTCTCTTAGACACCTTCACCATCAAAGTCGGTGTTCGGGTCCGTATAGTCTCCCACTCTCTTCTTACTCTACATAAACGACCTTCTAGTGAAAACGAAAAATCCGATATTTAGTTTTGCTGATGATAGCACACTTCTCTCATCTTTCTCTTTAAATGCACAAACATCGGCTGCCGACGCACATCTTCGCAGACAGCATGAAGTACCTCAACAAAGACCTGGAAGAAATTTTGGCTTGGGGTGACAGTAACCAAGTCGAATTTATCGCTAAAAAACCCAGGCAGCAGTTTTCTCTAAAAAGGTTAACATTACAGAACCGGATATAGTCATGGACGGACACGCTATCCAACTGGCTTCATCTATTAATTTGCTGGGCGTTAATCTGTGAGGAATGTCTTGGCATAACCACGTTGTCGCAATCGCCAAGATAGCTAGCTTCTCAGAAACTTGGTGTAATCTTCCGAACCAGAAAGTTGTACACACCTCAACAACTTTTGACCATATACAAAGCCCAGATTCGACCATCACTAGAGTACTGCTCACATGTCTGGAGCTCTGCGCCCAAACCTACTCTTCGGCTACTGTATTCCATCGAAAGGAGGGCCATGCGTCTGATTAGAGACCACGAGCTGACGAAGAACCTCGACAGCCTAGAACATCGAAGACAGGTTGGGGATTTGACTCTATTTTACAGATATTTTCATGGAAAGTGCTTGGCTGACCTAGCCCTCTTAATTCCGCCCAGAGCTGCGAATATCAGAAATACACGACGAACCACTGCCGCCCATCCATATGTAGTTAAGCTTAGTACTCCTCGAACTTCATTATTTAAGAATTCATTCATCTGGAGGACTTCATCCTTATGGAACGACCTTCCCGAGGTCGTTTTCCCAACTAATATAACCTCCAACGATTCAAAACCTATGTGAATCGCTTTTTGCGCACACGCACCACTCCCGGAGTATCCTAAAGGATTTTTCCTATAGTGCTTGTGTTTGATCATAAAAAAGAATATATAAAGGACTTAAATTTAATAAGTTAGATAGATCATGTAAAAAACAAAGATATAAATCATTTCAAAACAGTTAAAAAATACTTATTAGCGCAACGGTACAAATAACAATAATGTTTTAGGGCACTAAAATTTGATTTAAAAAAAATATATATAAAAATATGTTTCCTTTATCAATTTTGGCTGAATATTTATTTTTAAACCTTAATGCGAAATCACGCTTCTTTAAAATTATAAATGCATTGAATGCTGTAAACCACAATTTTTTACAATATACGAAGATATGATAATCACTCATAATTCGTTCAAAACATATCAAGATATGATAGCCACGTGCTTATTTTTGTATTAATATTGTAGTTACTTTTCTACCATTTTTCAATGAAACCAGAGATTTAGCTCTTAAATACTAAATATATTTTAAGGCAATGCGTAACAACGAAAGAATTATCGAATATTTTTTGTTGTCACTGTTACTCGAAAACAATCTTAAATTATCCAATTAAATGTATGTGCTGATGGTATTCTTCTAGGAGGCGGATATGTCCACTTGTTTTAAAATACTTTGACATTTAATTCATATTCATGGCGTCTATAGTATTTCGTGCATATTATGCTAAAAAACATTGCATACTTATTTAAGAATAATAGTGACTTAAGTTATTTGTGATGAAATTAAGTGAGTTATAGTGATTCGCATTTGCCAGTCCTCTATTTAAAATAACAGCATGCCAGACGCTGCAGCGAAGTTGAAGCGGCAAAGATTGTAACGCTACATAACGAAGGATATAAACAAAAAAAGATTGCGCGTCGTCTTAGGAGAGGTCAATCTACAGTATCGAATATTTTAAGAAGGTATCAAGAGACTGGAAATTTCAAACGAAGACCCGGTCAAGGGCGCAAAAGGTGTACAACAGCAATTGATGACCGTTTCTTGATACTTAGTTCTACTCGAAATCGCACACTGACGTCCACACAATACTGAACTATTCGTCTTATTTAACTTTAAGTGTAAAACTCAATAAAATATGTTCGTTATACTGCTTTAATTTCCCCTTTGTAAGAGAAAGCATGGAAATTATAATGCTGAATTTAGTCGTTACGCTTAATTAAAACCTGATAATAGTGCAGCGGATTAGATCGTGTAATTTTCGTTTATAATACCACAGAAAGTTAAATATTACCGAAAATTCTCTCTTTCTCCTTCGTTTCTGGGCTGTTTGCATTTTGAAACAATGAACTCATGCTGTGCTAAGCAACACCAGTT
The DNA here is from genome assembly GCA_963991005.1 of Barypeithes pellucidus. Lineage (NCBI taxonomy): Eukaryota > Metazoa > Arthropoda > Insecta > Coleoptera > Curculionidae > Barypeithes > Barypeithes pellucidus. Next base: position 76,465,169 of record OZ022556.1, read on the forward strand.
GTTTTCAAAATTTTCTTATAAAATATAGGATGCCCTGGATGGGATTACCTATACCACAAATAGATCTAATTTTTAATTTATCGACAATAAGTCATTCTGTACAAAATTTTTTTTTAATATCATTAATTTTTCGTTTTTAAGAAAATTGCCATTAGGAAATATTCGGAGGTAATTACACTAGTGCCTAAAAACTTTCGATAATTTTGCATGAAAGCGTATTGCCTAAAAACAACAAGAGTTCATTTTCATGTTTTACAAAATTTGAAAATGAACGAATGTTTGTTTTCAAAGGAAATACGCTTAAATGCAAAATTATCTGAGAATTTTTATGCACGAGTGTAATTTAGGGAGAAAATTACTCGAATAATGGTTAAAAGAACTTTATATTACAACTTTTAAATAAAGAACTAAAAAAAATTGTAATTATTAATAACGCAATTGTAATAATATTTAATATTTGAGTTTGTAGCTGGAAAATCGATTTATAGTGTCATTATCTTTGTCAATAAACAATAAAAACTTGTCGGGTTGTTTTCGATAGCTAGAGGGGTTGTTTTCGATGTAATCAATCGAAAACAACACCTCTAGCTTTATGTATGAGGGTAATTTTCGTTAGAAGTACCTTTTTCGTCAAAATTCAAGATTTAAAAAAAATTATGTTTGAATCGATTTTTCCCAATGCCTAAGATGTTTAGTAGTGCTATTTAAGATTTTAAAGTAGATGAAGGTAGTTATTGAAGTGTGGGCGACGGTGGTCCGCAAGAAAACCTTTTTTTCATTCCGTCGCATTTTTGTAAAAATGGTATTTTTTGTTCTTTTTGATATCTTCTTTAGTGTAGAAAATATACAGTGAGGACGTAAAGTAAGGAATAAATTCATTATCTCGCAAACTACAATTTTTTAAAAAAATCGCTCGGACCCTTCGATTTTATTTTTCGAACGCGCATATTCTGACATAAAATGTAGATAAGAGTGACACAAAAAATTTTTTTTCTTAAATAGAACCCACTGTATATTATTGCATGTACGGATTCTTCGGAAAATCCTAAACATTTTTCATGTAGCATGTGATATACCTTAGCCCAAGCGTTTTGGAGTTATTCTCATTCAAAATTTGATGTGGGGGAGCAACATCTTGTTGCAACCAGATATTATGATGTGGCAAATCGGGAGGTTCTAACTCAGGAAAAAGGGTGGCCAGGGCTGGAACAAGTTCTTGTTCTAAAAAACTCAATTATCTCTCGCCTGTTAAATTTCCCTCAAAAAAGAAAGGCCCTCATCGACAACGCCCACACATTGATCTTTTGATTAAATTGTGTGTGTCCTTCCCTCATCCAGTGTGGATTTACATCGGACCAATATCGATAATTTTGGGTATTTACGTCACCATTCAGGCAAAATGTGGACTCATCGGAAAAAATTATATTTTTACAAAATTTCTGTTTACGAAACACATATCCTGTAAACTCTCACAAAATTCAAGGCGCCTCTCAAAGTCCCTTTCCAAAAGTTCTTGGAGAACTTGCATTTTATAAGGATGGTATTTATTTGTATGCAGTATTTTACGAACTGTTGTTTTTCCAATATCCACGTCACTTGCTACCTGCCTATACACCACATGCTGGTTATCTTGAACTGCCAGTAAGACTTCTAATTGTTGATTTTCATCAACTTGAGGACGGCCAAATCTAGGGACATCTCTTATATGACCGAATTGCCTAAACTTGTACTCAATTTTGCTTACTGTTGATTGTGATATTGGCGGACGATTGGGGTATTTTTGATTAAATAACTCACAAGTTTCTTGCTGTGTTCTAACCCTATCACCGTAGCCCATCATCATCAAAACCTCTATGCGCTGTTTCTCAGTGAGCCTCATTTTAATTTAATTTAGTTATGAAGAAACGAAATGAGTTTTTTGAAAACTAGTAAAACGTAAGGAAAATACACATAAAACTGACAATAACAGTAACTATTGACATTAATTCTTTTGGTTCTTGCATCATAACTCCAAAGCCTACTTGACTTTTCTAGCACTTCACGCATGCTGACTACAGGTTTTCCTCAGCGTGCATGAATCAATGCAAGTCTTGATTGATTGCGACATATCTGATTTTCAAATTTTGAATGAGAATAACTCCAAAACGCTTGGGCTAAGGTATAGCACATGCTACATGAAAAATGTTTAGGATTTTCCGAAGAATCCGTACATGCCATAACATACAGTGGGTTTTATTTAAGAAAATTTTTTTTTGTGTCACTCTTATTTGCAACACGTATATCTACATTTTATGTCAGAATATGAGCGTTCGAAAAACAAAATCGAAGGGTCCGAGCGATTTTTTTTAAAAATTGTAGTTTGCGAGATAATGAATTTATTCCTTACTTTACGTCCTCACTGTATATACGTTGTTAAGTTTTTGAAATTGTCTCCTGTATAGAAGTGAAATAATATTTATGTTGAAGTGTATATACATTTACTGAATAATTATATAGAAATAAAGAGATAAATAGAAAGAAGGGCCCCTTGAAGCAAATGATTAAAGTCTAACGAAGAATATTCATGGCATATTTTATATTCAAATGTACCTTTTATTCAGCTATACAATTTAAATTTGCGGAAGTAACTCTAGAATCTCTCTTTTCAGGGCCACAAAAAGCCATTATTTAGTGGCACATAAATTATGTAACACACCGGGTATTAAGTGTAGCGTGGTAATTGCGGTAAATTCGTATATTATATTTCACTAAGTACACTTAGTATCCTTATATTAAATTCTAAGAAATTATTATATTTATGTATATCTTTTCCCATACGAGATTCTGTATAGTATATTGAAAGTTTTAAGTGGTACGAAAAGAGAACACCAAATATTGTTTCCTTTCCGTTCGCTGTTAAGGCTATTCGCGAGGAGACCTTCAGCTTAAGGTTGGTTCCGAACCACGATCCTCAGTCATATTATGCACCCCAAGGACTTTCAATCCTTTGTTTCACTGATGATGGTATGACCTACCGATAGCTTTAAAACTATAACATTCATTTACGAAAGTATAATACGGGGTCAAATACTAATTTGGAAAATTATTATTTCCAGACCACCCGATGATCCTTATACAATAAGAGCATATTTTTGTCTACACAGTAGCACTTTAAAATACTATTTCAGATTGAATGGTATTACCAATTATTTCTTAAATAGATATTGTAAATTTGATTTAATCAAATAACGTCTATTCAGATTGTGTGGGACTACTAAGAGATGGCGCTGCGCGCTGTATTTTCTCGACTACCGATGATAATACAGCGTTAGGTTAAAGTCCTCTCTGATGATAGGTATGTACACCTACCCTGTACTGACGAGAGCAAATGAGTTGGAAATCGGTCTGCAGGTTGCAACCTATCAATAGAGAGGGCTTCATTTTCTTGGTAGTACCATTCAATCCGAAATAGTATTTTAAGGTGCTACTGTGTAGACAAACATTGTATAAGAATCATCGGGTGGTGTGGGAAATAATAATTTTCCCTATTAGTATTTGATATTAATACCACCTGAACAGCATAGACATTTTATTAAACCCGAACAAGCCCGCAAATCCTGAGAAGAGAAATAGCAATAAATTTCGCTTTCAGTAAATACTCCAGATAAGCTACCTTATGCCAGGCATGAAAGTACGTGGAACGCACTACGAGAGATGTGCACAGTAATTTTCCTAGGTCAAGTCTCAAAAGAAGTCATTGAACGTTGTCTGGTGTTGTATTGACATCTCATACACAAAAATTCTATAATTTGTACATTTTTTCATTCTGTCATACCCGGGGTCATAACAATGATGGCGAAAAATTATTTGCAACATAAAAAATGTAATCGCGAACAAACAAGGGGTGAATTTTTGACCAACCGTGTCAGTAATTTTTCAAACTACTAAAAAACTACAATTTTGAGACGCATGTTCTCGTCCCTTGGGTCTTATTTAAAAAAAAATGCAATATCCATGAAAAAAATACGGCACAAGATATATGTTTTGCAATACAACCAATAATAACATCACAATATTAATTATTATAAATTATCTCACAAGAAACCTTAACGTTTAAAATCCGTATACAAGCACGTGGGGACTTGAAGAGAAGGGAGCGCGCGACGCCACTTATCTGCTCATCTGGCATCACTATTTGTATACTAACCTACATACAATTGTTAACTGAAAACAGATGTGTATGGAGCGGCAACACTTAGGATAAATGAGTTTTTACCTAATTATTTATATATTCGATTTTAAAAAAAGGATGTAGGTTTTCTCTAGGACACCCAAGGAGTCACCCATTTAAACATAACAAGCCATTTCCATAACACCCTGTATATTATTCAATAATGTGCCCCTATAGTGCAGCGTTTCGAAATTTAAATTTAGTTACCGATCTACAAATAAAAATGAGTTAGAAAGTATCACTCCCAGACTCTCCAGCCAGCCAAGAAGTATCTGCATCGAATAAGAGCAAGATTGCAAAAGATTATTGAAAATGTCACAGTTCAGAATCAACCTATTTTGCGGAGCAGGTGCCTTGCCGTTACTGAGCACGTGCCTTGCGTTACATTTAATGCCCTTTTTCCACCCCCTGACAGGAACTACAGGGTGTTCTGTAAATGACTTAGTATATTTAAACCCACAAATCCAGAAATAAAAACAAATTCGAGAAAAATAACCATAAATGGCGTATCGCGTGAATAAGCGAGAAAACGCACGTTATATTGTTGTCATAAAAAGCCGTGTGCGCTGCTGACATTTTCTAAATATGACTAGTTGAGAGACGTCAGTCGTCAGCAATGACGTCAATTTTACCCTTTATTTTTTCCGTTTCAAACTCCCGAAAATATCCCCCGAAATTATCCTACGCTATAATAATTGTTTCCATAAAAATTACGACTATAAAGGTACACTAATTTCATAGAAAATATACGCGCAAGATCTATGCACCACTGCATAGGTAGATATACGAGCCGCGACATATAGTTTTTGCAGCGAAGCCTCAAGCTTTTTCGACAGTTGACATCAGCAATATGTCATCGATCCGCTGTTTGGGGACTTAATCAAATACCCCAGTTTTATAGGAACCGTATTGAGCGTGTTGTGTTATTATATTTTTCCAGTTTGATTCGTGCTACTAAGTTTTAAAAATGTATTTCCGTCGTTTTAGAAGTGTCTATTTGGTATTGAAAACTTTGATTAATTAGATATTGAGTTGTTTGTGTATCTGGTAAACCACACTAAGTAACGAAAAATTTATAGGTTAATATTCTATTATGGAGCATAATTACTGTCTGCCTTCTACCTCAGCTGTTACCACCGAAACTAAGGTGCATTTTAATATTAATAAAAAATATTCTAGATGCTTTATTTCTTTCTGAGTGAGTTGAGATTTATTTCAGTTAAATATCAAACGGATAGGAACTATTAGAAGAAGAAAATATAGTTAATACTTTTGTGTGGCGACTTGAATGTTTCATTTTTAAAATAAACGTACGTACTATTTTAGTACGGTCCTGGAATTTCATACAAACCTAGGCAAAATAAATAACCAGAAATAAGCAGGCAAGTCATTAATGTCACGTGACACTTGACATATCTGGCGAGAGGGTTCGCTGCAACGACTATACCACCACCGTGGACGTTTAGCTACTGTCGATCGATCGATTGAATATTCTGATATGCGATACCAAACGCACATCTTCGCAAAACTGTATAGGTAGTTTAACATTTGATATCACAGTTTTAATTTTTCTCTTATTGATGCAGGATGAATTGCGTGTTCGCAAAACCCATGTGTGCGTGAAACATTTTGTATTTTAAAGTTATTTAGTATAATTACGCAGGTAAACAATTTATTTTTCATTAACTTATAATCTAAAATTTAAGTTTGGCAGCGATGTACGCTTGCCGTTATGCTAACATGTGTTAAGGCAATGATCTGTCAAGGGGTACGTGTGTATTTTGATGGCCGATTTGAAAAAAATATCTTAATTTTAATATTTTTTATTCAGATTTCAGATTTCTTATACAAGGTGCAAAAATGAGAATAGTTTTTTATGTTAAATTTGAGACACCCTGCAGGGAGCATTAGCAACAACAACGGGTGTATGATGAAATCATACTGTAGCCTCATGCCTTCTTAACATTTTGTTTCTTTGATTTCTCTGATATCTGTAATATGAAAGAAAATACATAGTTTTATACCAGAACATGATATGAACAGTGCAACATACGCGAAACAACTTTATTTAATGGAGAATGTGATGTTTTGGGCTGGAATTTCTTTAACAGCACGGGCAGATATCGTACCTTCACGTGGGTGTTCTCTAAATAGCGAGAGGTATATCAGTGACATTTTATCTCAGCACGTTGTCCCTTTCGCTCCGTACATTGGAATAATTTAACGCAAGACCTCATGTTGCGCGCATCGTCAATGAATATTTACATGAAGTAAATATTCGAACTCTAAATTGGCCACCGCGCAGTCCCGATTTGAATCCTATAGAGCACTTATGTAATATTATTGGTAGGCCACTGAGACAGTATGTCCAAATAATTGTTACCGATATTTTACAATGGACTTGACCAAAATAAAATATCCAATTTAATATCGAGTATGCCGAGGCGATGTGAAGCAGTCATTAGAAGTAGAGGTGGGAACACGCGCTATTAATGTACTTTTTTGCTATTTATTGTTAATTAGTGTTAGTGTAATTCTATTTTAATTAAAAAAAAACATATTCAGGTATAAAACTGTGTATTTTCTTTGATATTACAGATATCAGAGAAATTAAGAAACAAAATGTTTAGTAAACATAAGGCTACAGTATGATTTCATCATACACTCGCTGTTGCTACTAATGCTCCCTACAGAGTGTCTCAAATTTAACGTAAAAAACTATTCTTATTTTTGCACCCTATATAAGCCTAAAACTGAAACCTGAATAAAAAATTCTATCATAGTGCAATTACCAAAGGAAATAGCTACAGTTCAAAAGAAAAATTAGCGAAATCGATTTATGGGTTCGCGAGAAAATCAAGTTTGAAATTGAGCATAATTTTTGGTTGTGCGTTAATTTTGCTGCTAAGTGTATAATACGCCATTTCCATAACATCCCTGTATAACTATAAAAGTACTTCATATAAATAGATCATCAAAGTCAGGTGAGCCAAAAAAATTCTCAGCGATCAGACATTAACAAAAATTATCCAATATCGTTTAAATTGATAACCTACTTTCTCTAGCTGGTTAAAAAATATGAAAACAATCCAGGCAGTTACAAAATTCCTTCGCTTAAAATATAAAGAACATACGGAAACTCCTTTATCTACCGTCTAACGCTCGTATTGTATACTAACGCGTTTTTATTTACCCTTCATTGTTGAGTGGAATACAGAAATACAATTTAGTGTCTGTTATGTGATTGTTAAACGTGTTACGGTGTATATAAATGATTATCGTTACGACACGAAGAATAGGATTTGACGCGGTATTAAAGACGACATTGGGGAGAGGATTCATAGGTTTGAATGAGCATTGAGCAGACATTTTTATCCAGATTTTATTACAGAATAAATAATATTCTGATTTAACTTCTCGAGGATGTTCCAATAGGTTGACGAAGCAAAAAATACCCCTTTTATATAAAATTTAATTTGAATGCTCGTTTCGGAACAATATTTTTGACGTTGTTTTCTATTATATTTTCTTATAATATTGTAAAGGATTTAACGAAGGACTGACTTGATCATCGGTGGTTCCGTCAAAATATTTACTTTAGCTAGGGTTCCGTCATCAAAAGTACAAATTATAATATGGGGAAACTTGATTTGTCTAGCCTTGTAATATTTAGTCGTAAAAGTACTATTAGTGTTAGTATCCCTGCCGATGTCGCAATACATGGTGAGGATTTTAAGTGTTACATTTAAAATGTCAACAGGATAGGTGTTTCCTTTTTTTTATTATTCAATTCTCCGTCGACAACTAGGTAAGTAAAAAGTAAATTATTACATTTACTCTACTGGTTACTTAAAAGGGTGCTACCATGCTTGAGAGCGATTTTTCGCTAGAGACAAATAATGAATGGCAAAGTAAAGGCCGATAAAGGACAAGCAGTCCATTTTAGAAGCGATAAATACAACAAGCGGTATTAGTTACCGTCATGCCTCTGTCACGAATACGTCGAATCATTCTTCAGCACAAGCAAATTCACAGCTTATCGGTTTCACTTTTATTTAACATGTTTGTTAGTATCCTGCCGTAACATAGGTCTACTTTCGATTCTGATATCAAAATTTACTTTTGACAAGAGATGACATGACATCAACGAATACTTATAAACAGGAAGAAGACAAACAGCCGTGTTAAAAAATCGAAGCAGGCATGAACAAACGAACAAACCTGGCATCCATTAAGTATGGCATCAGCTGACAAACGCACGTGCTTTTCAAATGTCACTTTTGTCCAAATTTGTATTACTGTCAATATTTTAAAGTGAAATTTAACAACCAAAAACATTCAAACCCCTTTTATTTGATTTACTAAGTGGTGAAAATCAAATATTAGGATTCTGACATGTTTTAAGCTGTAAATCGCTTTAAAATAACATGCTCTTATATCATTTATTGAACTAGTAACGTAACTACAAATAAAAAATTAAACTTTAGAAATAAGCTTGTAAGTAGTTCTATTAAAAAATAGAAGTCCTAGCATATTTTTGGGCACCATATGATCTATGAAAAGAAATTATTATTGATGCTTACTCTTAATAAAGATGACTAAATGAATATTTCAATTACAAAGTACTCACTTGCACCAAAAAGAAAACTACGTCTCTCGTGAAAAGATTAGAAAATTAAAAATTATTTTAGAATTTAAGGACGATTCGCTTTCGCCATTTTCATTCACTTTACACATAAAACAGTTTATCATTCATATGTGGCTTGATTATATTCCATGTCAGACGAAGAAAATTGACTTGTAACATTATTTAACAACTCGGCCTGTTCGCATTTTATGTCTGTCTCTATCTGCATCAACCTTTCCCGATTCGGTAAAGTGAGACAAATATGGCCAAGATCAAGTCGCCTTCATTAAACACGCCCACTTTATGGCTTCCAGATATAACTACGTAAGTATGTTATTGACACTTAATGCATACTAATATATAAAGATAAACGTAGTTTACTTGTGAGCGTATGGAGCAGAGTAGGCTTAGTCTCACTTCCATGGCCTTCTTACTTGTTTCGACCCCCCCCCCCCCCCCCCATAAGCAGTCTCACCGGGCTGCATGACATGATCCTTTTGACAAAACAGGTGCTACGAGTGACAATACAGAACTAAATAAAAATCGCTTAAGAAATCAAACAATACAAAGCTTCACGGTTAGCCGCTAAGCAATGAATCGCTAAGCGATTTTTTTATTATGGTCACTCAATATATATTTGAAAAACTTTTTATGACTCTGTCGTCCACGACTTATCCCTCGCGAGAAATCGCTTACAAGTAATGCTTAGTTACTAACTTTTTAATAAATAAAAGTATAAAGTCCCTTAGTAGACATCGTGATTTTTCATTGGTTCATCGGTATTCATAATAGGCCGTCGTGTCGAATAAAGAATTGGCAGATATCCATCGTGATGGTGCATCGTGACAATTTTCGCCGATAGAAAGCAGTTTTGGCACGACGACGGTCTGTCATGATCACCGATGAAGTCTGTTGGAGGCTTTATACTTAAAACTATCATAATACCTTAAATTTATCGACGATGTGCTTTAAGAAATATCTACCATCTATTTTTAAACATGTTACAATTCTTTTTTGACATGAGTTGCGCATGCAATTTAACATTTGAGAAGATGATTCGGCCATACTTGCAAATAGATTGATTGGTCGTGGTGATTGTTGCACAATTGGTGGAGAGGCCGTTGATAACGGAATATTCTGTGTTCCATTCCCAGCAAAGCCACTAATTTTCTTTCAATATTAAAAACTTTGTTTGCCCACCGAGAAACCTTTATATTTATTACTGACGATAAAATTCAGCAATTCTGTTTTATAACTGATTACCAAACAGAAAACTGTTAAATAATAAAAACCACCGAAAAATTTTCATTCTAAACAATTTTAATAACGTTTAAAAGAAATACTGTGTCTCCATGTAAAAAAAAACTCGTCGTTCTAAATAAAAATATTCTTCTAAAATTTTAACATTTCATTTAAAAATGTTATTCCAAAACATTCTGAAAACCTGCTTCCTCCTTTAGTCGTGCATAATATTTTGTCAAATTGTGCTCTAGGAAGCCCGGAAGTTCAACTTAAAAGTTTTTCTTCTCTTGTAAAAATAACAAACTTTAAACTAGTTCAGGAAACAAAATTCTACCGGAAATCTTAATTTTTCAGAGTGTTGCCATGTGGAAAACTTTCGGCGTGCTATTATAGAAAACATCTTTAATTTTCAACCTTTAATTTAAAAATCTCCGTTTAAAGTTTCTTGGAAACAAGATAAAATTTAATGAATTCAGAGTAATAAATTTAAGCGTCTCTTATAGAAGCTTATTTTTATTGCGTTTGTTAGAATATTGGTGAATCTGATCAAGTAGAGGTAAAAGAGTTGTTAGAAACCTACTTTTTTAATTGAAAAATGTTTTATCTACGACCCACATGATAAGAACGTATTACATCATTCATTTTGGCTAATTTCAGACATTTATTTGCAAAAAACTAAGTAACTCCGGTTAATGTAAACGAAATTTATCAAACATAGTCTCGTTAGAAAGAGACTTTATTGCTTTATCGATTGCATTATAAATTACGCCCTTTTAGTTTTAGCGGTAACCGCTAGAGAGCGCTTTTGGGAAAGTCAACGAAATTTGCTGTTTTTCTTCAAAATTGTAAATGGAAGCATATGTTGGTTTTCACATAGTTAAAAGGAGAACTAAATTTTCAAGAACTCAGTGAAAACAGCTAGTTGCTATGTCTTCTCGAACTAAAGATATCAACAAAACATTGTGAAAAAAAATTATTCAGACTACTATCATGTCGGATAAAAATAATGAGTAGGCTTTGATACAAGAATATTCTAAAACTAGTAGGCTTTGAAACAAAAATATTCTAAAACTAGTAGGCATGACAAATGTTTATAAAGGAATATCGACGAGTCAGTACCACGTGATCTAAAATCGACTAATAAACATGTAGTCAGTACCACGATGTCAGAGTGCTACGACAATGTAAAAATAAACTATTCTCTTTTGACATCGATGTACACCGCGTAAGAGGCGTTATGTATGATCTCACTGGAAATCAACGGTTGGTTTCACAAGATGTGACATCGATGTAGCAACTGAAACATTAAATATCACCATTAAGGTATCTTCGATATGTCCCCTACCCTTTTACGCTCTTAGTTTGCAGATGGTTTTTGTAGCAGCTTAGCATCGGAACAGGTATATACCATCCGTTCTTGACATTCCCTGACTTCCGTCATTAAGATGGCAAACACTTCTATCTTAAAGATTATTGTAAACTGTCTCAATATATAGCTCTCTTGCATGTGTCTTTAATGTATACCAGCTCTCATCGGTGTCTAAGTTAGGGCATATACATACAAATGTTAACCAGGCATTCCACGCTAAATAATTGATTTTTTTAGGTCCCCTTGAATTCATGTTGGCATTACAATTTTTTCTAAAATTATACTTTTAGTACACTTGTATAGACAAAACAGTGAAAAAAAAGACAAAGGCGTTGATCTGTTCTAATATTTCGAGGATCTAAAATTTCAAAACCCAGTCATCATCAAAGACTGCTATATCGCCAATTTTCTAACTTTTATTGATAAATATCACATGTTTTGTTTTCTTATAATTAAGTTTTCAAACACTAATTTAGTGTTTTCCATTGAACTATACTAGATCAGCTTTGTTTGTCTTTTAGGCGTTTCAACTATAATTTAACTATTGTTATTCTGCTCATCTAAGAAGCATCTAACAACTTAAAGTAAATTTCGAGTGAAGTTTCGAACTTAGTTATAATTTGTTAAAACAAACAAAGTTAGGATGTAGACTATTGATGCGTGATGTGATATCTTAAAAGACAGAGGCTCAAAGTATATTTGGTATGTATTGTAGACTAATGGGCCCAAATTTATCCAGTTGTGACCATACAGCGATGGAATAATGGGATAACTAGGTGACATTCGTGTCATGTTTTCATTCTTAAATCAATTTAAAGCCAATACTAGGAAAACTTTGAGAATTGTATCTTTTTCTTTGATGATTATGATTTTTAATCATTAAATTTTGTATAAAGATGTAAAAATAAATTATTTATATGGCTCACAAAATTATTATGTCCCACTTAGTTTATAACTGTTACTTGTTTTCATCGTAATCATATAATATGATCATACGAATGACATAAAGGGTTTTTCAATAAGAACGATATGATTTCAAAATTAAATAAAATTTTATTTCAGATACAACCAAACTTTCTATATTATCTTGAAGTACAGTCGATAACATTTATGGTTTGAATAACACATCGTTTAAATGTCCACCTCGTCTTCGTATGCACGAGCGAAGCCGACGAATCTTCACTTTCTATGACTTTGTGCAATAAATCGGGCGTGATCTGACGAATGCAGTGTTCAATGTTCAATTTTAATTCTTCAGGTGTTTGGGATCTGTTTGCATTAACTTTGAAATACCATCCCACAAGAAGTAATCTAAAGGAGTTAAATCACAGCTTCTTGCAGGCCAGTAAACAGTTACATTCCTGGAAACTACTTTTCGTCAAACTTTTCTTACAACACGTCGATAGTTCCATGAGCAGTGTGACATCTGGCACTGGAACTACATATCCTCCAAACCAAGTTCATCGCAATTTGGCCACAAAAAAATTATTGACATCAGTCGATTCACCACCCTCACCAAACCACATTTTGGAAAAAAACTGGATGGATTTGATAGTAGGTGAAATGAAAGAATATCATAGTATTTAGGTATATTTATTTCATAAACATACACAACTAAAATGTTACTTAGTTATATAAATAAGAGTATGATCAAATTTACAATTTATTGATTCTAAAGAAGTGAGTGAGATAAATTTTTAAATGTTTATTATGAATATTATGATATTTATTTTAATAAATACACAAACAACTGAGCAAATATCAGTAAAATACGAAAATATTTCGGTAAACTTTCGAAACATCAGTTGAAATCGTAAGGGTAAGGGAACCGGTCGATGGCCGGAGAAGCATCTCACACATAAATATTTTAAATTGATGTTTAACTTGGAGATCTATGATAATGCCATATGTATTCCCAATCTCCTTCTCCCCACAACTTTAAGTCATATAATATCAAGGCAATTTACCATTTGCATATTGCGTTTAAGAATCTGAACATAAACATGTTTCATTATTATCATAACTTACGTTTGACAGAAATAGTTCTTACTTACCAATCTTTAAATCTATTTATTATATCTTTGGATGCAACAAGTTATTGTTTCGTTCCCATTTTTATATGTCACTAAAGGACTATTTGATATAAAGTCAAAATCAATTAGCAAAAAACAGGTACCCAGTCTTTGTCTGAGTTCTGGAAAAAATTTTGCTTTAAAGCCAATAAAGCCTAATTTACTATATTATAGGGATAATAACAAAAAAAATTATAATTAAATGTGCGTACCCTTCATAGCCAGGTTTCAAGCGATTAATCTGCTGGGATTAACTGGGATTTGACTATCAGAAGTGTTACAATTTTGATCATCTAATCAGCATACAATGTGTATAATATAGTTCATGGTAGATTTATATGAAAATATTTCAATATCTAAGTACAGGGTGTCCGGAAATGACAATGAAAAATGAAAAATTTTCAGACATATATGTACATCATGTAAGATGGGGCTCCACCACATTTTAGTCTTAATGTGAGGGCACATTTAAATGAAGTTTATACTGAGGGATGGATAGGACGAGGGGGCCCTGTAGCTTGGCCACCTCGTTCTCCAGATCTAAATCCATTAGATTATTTTTTATGGGGTTACCTAAAATCCTTAGTATACGAAGTACCAGTTTGCAGCGTTAAAGAATTAGAGCAGCGGGTGTTTGCTTGTTGTGAAGTTATAAGAATTAAACCTCATATTTTTAGAAAATTTAGAAGATCTATGAGAAACCGAGTTCGAGGATGCATTGAAATGAACGGAAATCATTTTCAACACTTATTTTAAATTTTATAATAACATTGAAAAGGATTTAGAAATTTAGGGACAGCGTTGTTTATTATTTTGTTTTTGATTTGTTGGTATTTTATTAATAAAATTATTATTCAAAAAGAAAAATCTGAGCATTAAATTCCGTTGATCTCGAAAACAGTCGACTAAATGGTATTTTTAAAGAGTTATTTAATTCTCAGTAGAAAATAAGCTTATTCTAACAAAAATAAAAATTATTCAGGAAAATTGTTTCTACTATCACAAAAAATCAACATTTGTGCTGCCGGTAGAGAATATTCTATCCCAGCTAAAATAATCCTAGCTAGAGCCTTTCTCAATGTAATGTTGTGCTGTGTTATAGATTTGTCTCGTTTCCTAAATATATTTTCGTGCAGAAATTAATTAAAAAATATAAGGTATTGTGGTATAATGGATTAACTGAATGCCGTCTATAGATGACAATATTAATGCTAAAATTGCGTGAGTTACAATATTGGCAATGTGTTTGCGGATGTTGTGATAAAGAAACTATATAAAAAACAATTCTTAACGCCACAAAATAGCCGGCATGTATAAAATTACTATTTCAGCAATTAATATGCTGTAGTATAATTTCCGTACATTTTTGATTTAGTTTACCGAAATGTATTAATCTTGTTTGTTCCAATTTAGATCTAAATTGGAATTTCAATTAAACTAGAATACAATATAATAACACACAATCAATTTCGCAACATGTTGTGTTTATTAAATAAATAGTTTGTAATAAATTGCAAAAATTCAGATTGAATATGTTAAATTAATGAGCAGGATATTAACAGAATTATGTGAATTAAATGAACAAAAAAGTCGACGAGGAATCCATATTCTAAGCAAGTAGTAGTAGTACCGTCAAACGGGGTGAAACGGGTAAACAACTTTTTTTGGCATTTTTTTCGGTTGTCCCAACAATCCAAAAAAATATTTGATAAAGCTTGAAGTTTCGAGCAATTGTCAAAATTATGTCGGTATTTGTTTTATACAGGGTGTCTGCTAATTAATGGGACATGGAAAAACCACAGACTCCTTACGTAAAAATATTAGGATTTAATTACCTATATCCTATACCTATATCCTATTACCTATATCCGAAAGTTGATATTAACTGAGATACAGGGTGTTAAAGTTAAAACTTCATTTTTGTTTTTCTTTAATAACTTTGCAGGAAACCAACGTTTTCTTACAAAATTTGGCTAATATGTTTTTTTTAGGAGGAGAAATTGATTTATTTATTAGGTCATCACTTTTTTGTGCCTCAGTGTATTTAAGTTTTTAATGAAAATAATACATTTCTCATATTTATTAGGTAAAAAAGGTATACTAAGTTCAGGTCGCCCAGAGTTACCGTTTCGGAGATTTTTGCATTTAAATTGTTTAGTGCACCCTGTCCAATTATTATTAATTTGCAAACAAAATTTTATTCTTAACGTAACCAATGAGAAAACAAATAAAATATAGAGATGCAGTTGCTATGGAACAGAAAATGTATTTTAATTAAAGTAAGTTAAAGCACAATCCAATTGTTGTATTTATTATTCCCAATTGCCATCACTAGAACATTAATTATTATGTACCGGGTGGTCATATAAGCGAGGAAGCCGGCTATATCTCGGTAACCATCAATCGTACAGCTTTCAAAAAAGTTTTTTTATAGGAAAAGTGGTCAAGAGAAATCGCTTGAAATAATTTTTAAGTTTACCAGTTGGCCGCTAGAGGGCGTAATACCAATACCCAACTGGGAAATCGAGGTTTTCTCTTTAATACGCCCACTTATGCCTTATTAAAAATATATGTGTAGTAATCAAGGGGGAAGTATGAGCAACTTCGGTTTTATACTTATTGCTTCAACTCATCAAATAAAGTGGTGGGGGAAGGACAAACATTTATTTGCAAAAAACTAAGTAACTCCGGTTAATGTAAACGAAATTTATCAAACATAGTCTCGTTAGAAAGAGACTTTATTGCTTTATCGATTGCATTATAAATTACGCCCTTTTAGTTTTAGCGGTAACCGCTAGAGAGCGCTTTTGGGAAAGTCAACGAAATTTGCTGTTTTTCTTCAAAATTGTAAATGGAAGCATATGTTGGTTTTCACATAGTTAAAAGGAGAACTAAATTTTCAAGAACTCAGTGAAAACAGCTAGTTGCTATGTCTTCTCGAACTAAAGATATCAACAAAACATTGTGAAAAAAAATTATTCAGACTACTATCATGTCGGATAAAAATAATGAGTAGGCTTTGATACAAGAATATTCTAAAACTAGTAGGCTTTGAAACAAAAATATTCTAAAACTAGTAGGCATGACAAATGTTTATAAAGGAATATCGACGAGTCAGTACCACGTGATCTAAAATCGACTAATAAACATGTAGTCAGTACCACGATGTCAGAGTGCTACGACAATGTAAAAATAAACTATTCTCTTTTGACATCGATGTACACCGCGTAAGAGGCGTTATGTATGATCTCACTGGAAATCAACGGTTGGTTTCACAAGATGTGACATCGATGTAGCAACTGAAACATTAAATATCACCATTAAGGTATCTTCGATATGTCCCCTACCCTTTTACGCTCTTAGTTTGCAGATGGTTTTTGTAGCAGCTTAGCATCGGAACAGGTATATACCATCCGTTCTTGACATTCCCTGACTTCCGTCATTAAGATGGCAAACACTTCTATCTTAAAGATTATTGTAAACTGTCTCAATATATAGCTCTCTTGCATGTGTCTTTAATGTATACCAGCTCTCATCGGTGTCTAAGTTAGGGCATATACATACAAATGTTAACCAGGCATTCCACGCTAAATAATTGATTTTTTTAGGTCCCCTTGAATTCATGTTGGCATTACAATTTTTTCTAAAATTATACTTTTAGTACACTTGTATAGACAAAACAGTGAAAAAAAAGACAAAGGCGTTGATCTGTTCTAATATTTCGAGGATCTAAAATTTCAAAACCCAGTCATCATCAAAGACTGCTATATCGCCAATTTTCTAACTTTTATTGATAAATATCACATGTTTTGTTTTCTTATAATTAAGTTTTCAAACACTAATTTAGTGTTTTCCATTGAACTATACTAGATCAGCTTTGTTTGTCTTTTAGGCGTTTCAACTATAATTTAACTATTGTTATTCTGCTCATCTAAGAAGCATCTAACAACTTAAAGTAAATTTCGAGTGAAGTTTCGAACTTAGTTATAATTTGTTAAAACAAACAAAGTTAGGATGTAGACTATTGATGCGTGATGTGATATCTTAAAAGACAGAGGCTCAAAGTATATTTGGTATGTATTGTAGACTAATGGGCCCAAATTTATCCAGTTGTGACCATACAGCGATGGAATAATGGGATAACTAGGTGACATTCGTGTCATGTTTTCATTCTTAAATCAATTTAAAGCCAATACTAGGAAAACTTTGAGAATTGTATCTTTTTCTTTGATGATTATGATTTTTAATCATTAAATTTTGTATAAAGATGTAAAAATAAATTATTTATATGGCTCACAAAATTATTATGTCCCACTTAGTTTATAACTGTTACTTGTTTTCATCGTAATCATATAATATGATCATACGAATGACATAAAGGGTTTTTCAATAAGAACGATATGATTTCAAAATTAAATAAAATTTTATTTCAGATACAACCAAACTTTCTATATTATCTTGAAGTACAGTCGATAACATTTATGGTTTGAATAACACATCGTTTAAATGTCCACCTCGTCTTCGTATGCACGAGCGAAGCCGACGAATCTTCACTTTCTATGACTTTGTGCAATAAATCGGGCGTGATCTGACGAATGCAGTGTTCAATGTTCAATTTTAATTCTTCAGGTGTTTGGGATCTGTTTGCATTAACTTTGAAATACCATCCCACAAGAAGTAATCTAAAGGAGTTAAATCACAGCTTCTTGCAGGCCAGTAAACAGTTACATTCCTGGAAACTACTTTTCGTCAAACTTTTCTTACAACACGTCGATAGTTCCATGAGCAGTGTGACATCTGGCACTGGAACTACATATCCTCCAAACCAAGTTCATCGCAATTTGGCCACAAAAAAATTATTGACATCAGTCGATTCACCACCCTCACCAAACCACATTTTGGAAAAAAACTGGATGGATTTGATAGTAGGTGAAATGAAAGAATATCATAGTATTTAGGTATATTTATTTCATAAACATACACAACTAAAATGTTACTTAGTTATATAAATAAGAGTATGATCAAATTTACAATTTATTGATTCTAAAGAAGTGAGTGAGATAAATTTTTAAATGTTTATTATGAATATTATGATATTTATTTTAATAAATACACAAACAACTGAGCAAATATCAGTAAAATACGAAAATATTTCGGTAAACTTTCGAAACATCAGTTGAAATCGTAAGGGTAAGGGAACCGGTCGATGGCCGGAGAAGCATCTCACACATAAATATTTTAAATTGATGTTTAACTTGGAGATCTATGATAATGCCATATGTATTCCCAATCTCCTTCTCCCCACAACTTTAAGTCATATAATATCAAGGCAATTTACCATTTGCATATTGCGTTTAAGAATCTGAACATAAACATGTTTCATTATTATCATAACTTACGTTTGACAGAAATAGTTCTTACTTACCAATCTTTAAATCTATTTATTATATCTTTGGATGCAACAAGTTATTGTTTCGTTCCCATTTTTATATGTCACTAAAGGACTATTTGATATAAAGTCAAAATCAATTAGCAAAAAACAGGTACCCAGTCTTTGTCTGAGTTCTGGAAAAAATTTTGCTTTAAAGCCAATAAAGCCTAATTTACTATATTATAGGGATAATAACAAAAAAAATTATAATTAAATGTGCGTACCCTTCATAGCCAGGTTTCAAGCGATTAATCTGCTGGGATTAACTGGGATTTGACTATCAGAAGTGTTACAATTTTGATCATCTAATCAGCATACAATGTGTATAATATAGTTCATGGTAGATTTATATGAAAATATTTCAATATCTAAGTACAGGGTGTCCGGAAATGACAATGAAAAATGAAAAATTTTCAGACATATATGTACATCATGTAAGATGGGGCTCCACCACATTTTAGTCTTAATGTGAGGGCACATTTAAATGAAGTTTATACTGAGGGATGGATAGGACGAGGGGGCCCTGTAGCTTGGCCACCTCGTTCTCCAGATCTAAATCCATTAGATTATTTTTTATGGGGTTACCTAAAATCCTTAGTATACGAAGTACCAGTTTGCAGCGTTAAAGAATTAGAGCAGCGGGTGTTTGCTTGTTGTGAAGTTATAAGAATTAAACCTCATATTTTTAGAAAATTTAGAAGATCTATGAGAAACCGAGTTCGAGGATGCATTGAAATGAACGGAAATCATTTTCAACACTTATTTTAAATTTTATAATAACATTGAAAAGGATTTAGAAATTTAGGGACAGCGTTGTTTATTATTTTGTTTTTGATTTGTTGGTATTTTATTAATAAAATTATTATTCAAAAAGAAAAATCTGAGCATTAAATTCCGTTGATCTCGAAAACAGTCGACTAAATGGTATTTTTAAAGAGTTATTTAATTCTCAGTAGAAAATAAGCTTATTCTAACAAAAATAAAAATTATTCAGGAAAATTGTTTCTACTATCACAAAAAATCAACATTTGTGCTGCCGGTAGAGAATATTCTATCCCAGCTAAAATAATCCTAGCTAGAGCCTTTCTCAATGTAATGTTGTGCTGTGTTATAGATTTGTCTCGTTTCCTAAATATATTTTCGTGCAGAAATTAATTAAAAAATATAAGGTATTGTGGTATAATGGATTAACTGAATGCCGTCTATAGATGACAATATTAATGCTAAAATTGCGTGAGTTACAATATTGGCAATGTGTTTGCGGATGTTGTGATAAAGAAACTATATAAAAAACAATTCTTAACGCCACAAAATAGCCGGCATGTATAAAATTACTATTTCAGCAATTAATATGCTGTAGTATAATTTCCGTACATTTTTGATTTAGTTTACCGAAATGTATTAATCTTGTTTGTTCCAATTTAGATCTAAATTGGAATTTCAATTAAACTAGAATACAATATAATAACACACAATCAATTTCGCAACATGTTGTGTTTATTAAATAAATAGTTTGTAATAAATTGCAAAAATTCAGATTGAATATGTTAAATTAATGAGCAGGATATTAACAGAATTATGTGAATTAAATGAACAAAAAAGTCGACGAGGAATCCATATTCTAAGCAAGTAGTAGTAGTACCGTCAAACGGGGTGAAACGGGTAAACAACTTTTTTTGGCATTTTTTTCGGTTGTCCCAACAATCCAAAAAAATATTTGATAAAGCTTGAAGTTTCGAGCAATTGTCAAAATTATGTCGGTATTTGTTTTATACAGGGTGTCTGCTAATTAATGGGACATGGAAAAACCACAGACTCCTTACGTAAAAATATTAGGATTTAATTACCTATATCCTATACCTATATCCTATTACCTATATCCGAAAGTTGATATTAACTGAGATACAGGGTGTTAAAGTTAAAACTTCATTTTTGTTTTTCTTTAATAACTTTGCAGGAAACCAACGTTTTCTTACAAAATTTGGCTAATATGTTTTTTTTAGGAGGAGAAATTGATTTATTTATTAGGTCATCACTTTTTTGTGCCTCAGTGTATTTAAGTTTTTAATGAAAATAATACATTTCTCATATTTATTAGGTAAAAAAGGTATACTAAGTTCAGGTCGCCCAGAGTTACCGTTTCGGAGATTTTTGCATTTAAATTGTTTAGTGCACCCTGTCCAATTATTATTAATTTGCAAACAAAATTTTATTCTTAACGTAACCAATGAGAAAACAAATAAAATATAGAGATGCAGTTGCTATGGAACAGAAAATGTATTTTAATTAAAGTAAGTTAAAGCACAATCCAATTGTTGTATTTATTATTCCCAATTGCCATCACTAGAACATTAATTATTATGTACCGGGTGGTCATATAAGCGAGGAAGCCGGCTATATCTCGGTAACCATCAATCGTACAGCTTTCAAAAAAGTTTTTTTATGGGAAAAGTGGTCAAGAGAAATCGCTTGAAATAATTTTTAAGTTTACCAGTTGGCCGCTAGAGGGCGTAATACCAATACCCAACTGGGAAATCGAGGTTTTCTCTTTAATACGCCCACTTATGCCTTATTAAAAATATATGTGTAGTAATCAAGGGGGAAGTATGAGCAACTTCGGTTTTATACTTATTGCTTCAACTCATCAAATAAAGTGGTGGGGGAAGGACAAACATTTATTTGCAAAAAACTAAGTAACTCCGGTTAATGTAAACGAAATTTATCAAACATAGTCTCGTTAGAAAGAGACTTTATTGCTTTATCGATTGCATTATAAATTACGCCCTTTTAGTTTTAGCGGTAACCGCTAGAGAGCGCTTTTGGGAAAGTCAACGAAATTTGCTGTTTTTCTTCAAAATTGTAAATGGAAGCATATGTTGGTTTTCACATAGTTAAAAGGAGAACTAAATTTTCAAGAACTCAGTGAAAACCGCTAGTTGCTATGTCTTCTCGAACTAAAGATATCAACAAAACATTGTGAAAAAAAATTATTCAGACTACTATCATGTCGGATAAAAATAATGAGTAGGCTTTGATACAAGAATATTCTAAAACTAGTAGGCTTTGAAACAAAAATATTCTAAAACTAGTAGGCTTTGAAGCAAAAATTGCGCAAAACATGTGTTACTTTTAATTAGATTGCTTTTTAAAATGTCGATTTCCAACGAAGAAGCTTTCGATATGCTTGCTGCTTTCTTTGAGTGTATGCAGAATGCAACCATTGCCTCAAGAGTATATGCTGTACGGTACCCGAGAAGACATCGATATAAGCCAAAGGCTTTCATTAATTTGACGCAACGATTGCGCACTACAAGAAATATTCACCTTCCTGTATATCGAAGACGAGGTAAGGGCCGCTCGGAAGAAAATGTGATCAATGTATTATGTTATATTGAATTCAATCCTCATGTCAGCACTAGAGTAATCTCCAAAGCATTGGGAATAGCAAGGACTACCGTTATAAATATTTTAAAAGAGCAAAGGTAAGTAAATAATGTTTGACGTCATTTATTTTTGTGATCTATTTAAAAAAATTCGTGATTTGAAATAAAGAAGTTTATTATTATTATTATTATTAATAATAATAATTATATCACATATATAGTCAATGGCTCATATTCTGGTAAAACAATCTTTCATTTACGGCTTGATCTATGATTTTGTGTTTTAATTTATTAATTATTTTATTGGTGTTTCATGCTTTTAGCTTGGGCAGATATGCCATGTAGTGAGTTGAATTTCGTAAAATTTAAAACCGTTAATCTAACTTTTGTTAGGCTGCATCCATATCACGTTGTTCTTCATCAAGCTTTAATTGGACAGGACTTTGACCGAAAATTGGACTATTGCTACTGGCTATTAAATATGTTGGCGGAAGATCATAGGCTAATGTCAAATATTCTGTGGACCGATGAGGAAACCTTCAATAGTAATGGGGGTGTAAATTTGCATAATATGCACTACTGGTCGAGAACCAACCCACATTGGATGCAAGAAGTGCATCATCATGGTCGGTGGAGTGTGAACGTCTGGTGTGGAATACTAGGAGGGAGAATTATAGGTCCGTTTATATTTAATGAAAAACTTAATGGCCGCACATACCTACATTTTTTAAGAAATGAATTACCACTTCTCCTAGAAAATGTCCCACTAGAAACAAGATTGAATATGATGTTTCAGCACGATGGATGTCCAACCCATTTTTCTGCATCTGTCCGAGAACACCTAAATTTAATATTCCCTGCTAGATGGATCGGACGGGGAAGTTTATTTCCGTGGCCAGCCAGATCACCTGATCTCACATGTTTAGATTTTTATTTATGGGGAAGGTTAAAATACATTGTTTTTCAAAGTAGACCAACTACACGAGAAGCCATGATTAATAGAATTAGAAGTGCGATTCGAGGACTTTCCATGGCAGAAGTAGAGACGGCCGTATTTTCAACTCGGGATAGACTCAAATCCTGCACTGAAAATGATGGAAAACAATTTGAACATCTAGGGAGGCATTAGTAAAACAATTTTAAAATTTTACAATGCAATTTTTGCTTCAAAGCCTACTAGTTTTAGAATATTTTTGTTTCAAAGCCTACTAGTTTTAGAATATTATTGTATCAAAGCCTACCCATTATTTTTATCCGACATGATAGTAGTCTGAATAATTTTTTTTCACAATGTTTTGTTGATATCTTTAGTTCGAGAAGACATAGCAACTAGCGGTTTTCACTAAGTTCTTGAAAATTTAGTTCTCCTTTTAACTATGTGAAAATCAACATATGCTTCCATTTACAATTTTGAAGAAAAACAGTAAATTTCGTTGACTTTCCCAAAAGCGCTTTCTAGCGGTTACCGCTAAAACTAAAAGGGCGTAATTTATAATGCAATTGATAAAGCAATAAAGTCTCTTTCTAACGAGACTATGTTTGATAAATTTCGTTTATATTAACCGGAGTTACTTAGTTTTTTGCAAATAAATGTTTGTCCTTCCCCCACCACTTTATTTGATGAGTTGAAGCAATAAGTATAAAACCGAAGTTGCTCATACTTCCCCCTTGATTACTACACATATATTTTTAATAAGGCATAAGTGGGCGTATTAAAGAGAAAACCTCGATTTCCCAGTTGGGTATTGGTATTACGCCCTCTAGCGGCCAACTGGTAAACTTAAAAATTATTTCCAGCGATTTCTCTTGACCACTTTTCCTATAAATAACTTTTTTGAAAGCTGTACGATTGATGGTTACCGAGATATAGCCGGCTTCCTCGCTTATATGACCACCCGGTACAAGTAAATTGGTAAAATACAAATATCTCCGAAACGGTAACTCTGGGCTACCTGAACTTAGTATACCTTTTTTATGTAATAAATATGAGAAAAGTATTATTTTTTATTAAAAACTTAAATACACTGAGGCACAAAAAAGTTGTGACCGTATTAATGCGCAAAAAATGTCGCAGACAGCCCCGCCCCCTACATTGTACATTAGAATTTCACAGAAATCAATTTCTCGTCCTAAAAACACCATATATGCCAAATTTTGTAAAAAAACGTTAATTTCTCTCAAAGTTATTAGAGAAAAACAATAATGAAATTTTAACTTTAACACTCTGTATCTCAGTTAATATCAACTTTCGGATATACATAGGTAAATATAATTAGATCCTAATATTTTTACGTAAAGAGTCTGTGGTTTTTCCATGTCCCGTTAATTAGCGGACACCCTGTATATATTTTTTAAAGATTTATCCCGAACAAACCCGAACTAGGTGGTAACCGATCACCACTTTTATTTCATAATATATATGTGAATTTAACAACTTCGAGGGTGAAGCCGATCATTTATCCTCGTTTTAAAATAATACGTTGTGGAACTACACTCGTTCCGTTTGCAATACTCGCCTAATCGTTGGTGTTGTAAACTCCTCACTTATATATAAAAGTTGGCTTCACGCAAGTGTGCACTATACTTTAGACCGTATATTTAGCTTAAAATAAAAAAACATCTAAATAATACTTTATTAACAATGATAGTTTGTGATAGCTCACTAAATTTTAACAAAAATAGAACAAGCATATCCACGTATTCATTTTTAATACATGAGCTCTTATGAAAGTACGCGTGAACTAAATCCCATAAGGAATACATGTTGTACTTCTCGCACCGGTTTGTGAAAGTGTATTTCATCGTAGACTGGGAGGGGGTGAGGGAGGTTTGGATTTCTTACGAAACAAGCTCATAACAAAAGTTTAATGGTAAAGCTAGCTTTATTTAGGCGAATTAGTAGTGAATAAAAAATTTTTCCTTTTTTACGACGCGTTTCGCCGAAAAAGGATCTCGTAGCACTATCCAGTGCACATATAGAATATCGAAAGGAGAATTTAAACTCGTCGCGACATCTCGCAGTGTATTTGCCTAACCCAAAGCAGCATCTTATAGAAGACCAACGCAGAGGGTCCATTCTGCAAAAACAGATGCTATTAATTACTTAGTGATCGATTTCACCCCACTTTTTATAAAACTGCAAATAAAAAAATTTCACATTGTTGATAATATACTAAGTTAAGTTAAACTTAAATTTACTTATCATGTCCTCTCAGCGTCACGCTGCACAACCAAACGTTACACAACTTTCCGAAAAGTACTTTTCTAACACCTCCAAAACAATCTACGTAGCTCGACCGACCGACAGAATAAACCTTCTTCGTGGCTGCTCGTAAAGACATAGATATAGACATTATGTACGCGTTTCTTGCTGCGCCATTATCTAAATACATTGTTCCTATAAACGTGTGCATAAGACCGCTTATATGCATGCGTTTCTGGTCGCGGCGTTCTTTGTCGCGGCGTTTTCTAAACACTTTGTGCCTATGGGCGCTTTTGATCCCTTTTATACACGCGTTTCTTGTCGCGACATTTTCTAAATAAATTATTCTTATGGGCGGAAACACCGCGACAAGAAACGGGTGTATAAGGCCGCTTTTTGCATGCGTTTCTGGTCGCTGCATTCCTTGTCATGACGTTTTCTAAACACTGTGTGCTTATGGGCGCTTTTGATCCCTTTTACACACGCGTTTCTTGTCGCGACATTTGTCGCGACATTTTCTAAATACATTATTCTTATGGGCGGAAACACCGCTACAATAAACGGGTATATAAGGTCGCTTTATGCATGCGTTTCTGGTCGCTGCATTCCTCGTCATGACATTTTATAAACACTTTGTGCTTATGGGCGCTTTTGATCCCTTTTATGCCCGCTTTTCTTGTCGCGACATTTTCTAAATACATTGTTCTTATGGGCGGAAACACCGCGACAAGAAACGGGTGTATAAGGCCGCTTTTTGCATGCGTTTCTGGTCGCTGCATTCCTTGTCATGACGTTTTCTAAACACTTTGTGCTTATGGGCGCTTTTGACCCCTTTTATGTACGCGTTTCTTGTCGCGACATTTTCTAAATAAATTATTCTTATGGCCGGAAACACTGCGACAAGAAACGCGTGCATATGGCCATTTTATGCATTCGTTTCTGGTCCCTGCATTCCTTGTCACAACGTTTTCTAAACACTTTGTGCTTATGGGCGCTTTTGATCCCTTTCATGCACGCGTTTCTTATCGCGGCATTTTCTAAATACATTGTTCTTATGGGCGGAAACACCGCGACGTTTTCTAAACACTATGTGCTTCGTGCAAAACGCCGAGACAAGGCACGATGCGACAAGAAACGCCTTAGATTCCTGTTATGCAGGCGTTTCTTGTCGCTGTGTTCCTCATCGTGGCGTATTCTAAATACTCTCATGGGCGGAAACGCAGCGAAAAAAGCGTGCATAAGGCCGCTTTTATGCATGCGATTCTAAAAGGGGCCTAATAAGTACTGCGCAGTAACTTCTCGACTTTCGCCCCACTCTGACTGCTGCATAATTAAGAAACACAATTTTTTTAAAGGTAACATTTAAGAATATTATCCAATAGGTGCAATATGGTGTGATATAATGCATTTATGAACCCTATTTTTGATTTGTAGTTCCCATGTTGGCTTGCTTTAGTTTAAGCTATTCGACTAATATTATATTTATTAACTTTGCCCTGATCAATATTTCTATATTTTTTTCATTGGCGAGATATATAATCGAATTTATAACAAAACGTATGAACTAAATTTTAAAATATTCATATAATTTTCGTTTGCATTCGTAATTAATTAGAACAAATAATTTAATCAAACTCATTTTATTTGAAATAAATTTAAAGTTAAATTAATATTTCTATTAGAACAATCTGAAACAAATATCGAAATAAATTTTAATAGATTTATAATTGTTAATCAAATATCCTAATTTATTGTATGGTTTTTCGAAAATTTGTTATTATTATGACTCTATAATGTAGTGCTAATTTCACATCTATTTTTAAAAATTTAATTTAGTACAGCATTTACATATGAACACGAATATACAAGTACACTTTTCACCTAATAAAAAACATTATTTTAAATTTAAACTGCTTTCGAATTTAACAGACATTGAGATGAGCTCATTCATGCCACGTTGTTTGAATGGTATAAGTAACTTTTGACATTTGTAGATAAGCCCCTTTGAATTAACACGGCAGTATGGTTTCGATCATAAAATCTGTGAGGTATTTACTATTGATGTTCTGTTAAATTATTAATCACTTATAATGTGACACGCCACAAATATTAAATTAGATCGATTAAGCTCTACCCAACTAATAATGCACAAGCCATATGTTACAGAATTTTACAGTGTTAATTCAATGTCGACCATCTTATCGGAGTTTGATTTTGACTGACATTGTAGATAATGGGTTGTATTAGAAAATTGTGTATTGAAGATGATGGACCAAATGAAACTACACAATCTTCTTAATGAGTTTTTCTGACTGTAAATTCAGATTGTAAATAAATAAATGTAAGCGAGAACTCCTGCAAGCATCTGTTCATGATATGTTTTCTTTATATTCTGTAAATCATGGATTCGTATATTCCATGTGCCAGTAGGCCTAAAGCTGGGTACTTAGTTGAGCAAATTTACTCACGCCAACGGTTTGCTTGTAAAAGTGATCAGATGAGTACGGCGCGACCTGCTACGAATGTACAAATAGATTCAAAAGTTTTTCATCACTCGGATTTTGGCATGTTAAGATAATTTCATTAATGAATTTTTTTTTCTAAATGTTTATTTATATTTTTCCGTTAAAACGATATCATTTTTTCTAGCAAAGAAAAATATTATCACGACATTTGTTTAAGATAACATTTTCAGTGTTGTATTTTGCTGGCTAGTTAAATTTTTCGGTTCAATGAGTAAAAATGAATCGCCGAGTAATATCTGAAATTAATCGTGAAACAATTATTGATTTAGTTGAAGAAGCTCATTCCCAAAGATTTGTTGCTGAAAGAATAGGGGTTCTTCAAAGTGATGTTTCTCGTATATGGAATTGCTATCTAGAGACAAATTCTGTGCGAGACAAACCACGAAGTGGTAGAAGTCGTGTTACTAACGAAAAGCAGAACCGCTATATTATGTTAACAATTCGGAGAAATCGTACTATGCCAGTCTCACAACTTCAGAGAGATATTACGCATGCAATTGGAGTTCGCGTATCCGTCTCTACACTAAGAAGACGAATTCTTGAATCCGGTTTAAGATGTCGGCGATCAGTAAGAGTTCCCCAACTACAATACGACCACCGACTTCGTTGGCTGTAGTTGGCTGAAACGCACGTTTCTCTTACCCGAAGAATTTTGGAATTCTGTCCTATTTTCCGACGAGACCAGGATTTGTCTGGTAAACGATAGTCGCCGGATTCGTGTTTGGAGAGAACCAACAAGAGCCGCTCAACTGGCCCATGCTCGCCCCCGTGCCTCCAATCGTGGGAGGAAGCGCCATGTTTTGGGCAGGTATTATGTCTGACGGGCGTACTGAGTTAGGCCACGTTCAAGGCACAATGACTGGCGACAGGTACATTAGGGATATTCTACATCCTTATGTTAGAACGTGGAGAGGGGCTGTTGGTAACAATTTTATGTTTATGGACGAGAATGCCCGGCCCCATCGTACTAGAGCTGTAGGATGAATACCTAGAAAGTGAGGAAATCAATCGCTTGGAGTGGCCTGCTTTGTCTCCTGACATGAACCCGATAGGACATGCTTGGGGCATGCTCTCTAGGGCAGTTCACGTTAGAAGAAATCCCCCTAGAACTCCTCAGGAGCTTGTCGTCGCTGCTACCGAGGAATGGCAGACTATTCCACAAGAACGGATTGCTAACCTTACGCACAGCATGCGGCGTCGTCTTCAAGCTTGCATTGAGGCCAGAGAAGGAAATACACTTTATTAGAAGCTATATTTTTTTAAATTTCACAAATTATAGAATATAAATAAATTTTACTTTTACTTTAGTTTTTTTTTGGAAGGATTAAAATGTTGCGGTAAAATAAATATTTTAAAAACTCGGTGATTTTTATGTTAAATTTATCAATGAACTAATATTTAGTATATTTTCACCATGAGAATCAGAGTGTTGCAATACTTTTGAATCTATGTGTATGTGCGCGTAAATTTTTACCCGCACAAAGAGGTTCGGGCGGCTGTCGGTCTTCTGCAAAGACCAAAGAGTTTTCGTTTGCATAATATGCTCAGTGTGGACGTAGTTGCATTCAGTTATTGTTGTGCGTCGTAAGCTAAAATGAAATGAAATGGAATGACGATTGACCATTCTTGTACAGTAATACTTCTTCTAAATTTTGTATCAATTTTACTAATGTTGGGGCCAATCGCATTTAGTAAAAACTTAAAATCTGCAGATTACATACGACTAAAATTTTTGAAGTGGCCACTGTTCTCTTGCAGCCTCATGTCGGTTAATAAATTACAGCCACTGTATGCCGGCCTGATATCATACAATTTTGTAATCCACCATCGTTTAGGTTTTTTCTTCTTCTTCTCTGCCTCATGCAATAGTAGGAAGGAGGCACTTGCAATAATTATATTACGTCTTTTATGCAACATTTCAATAAACTCACTGGAACAACAATTTGCGCACACTAATTTAATGAAACAAATAATTTTCGCGAATTAACATCTTTGCGCGTACATCTACCAGGCGCAAAGTCATCGCTTAAAACTGTACATGAATAATTCCATTTTCGGAATGCGATTTTTTGGAAACTACTAGGTACTCCAAATATAATAAATTATGTTACTATTGGAAAGAGATTTAACGACTTTTAAGTTGCCGGGGGTTGAACTACGAAGGCTGTAGGCAAATTCTTTAAAATATTTCCCTTTCACAATAACTTTGATGTGTCTTTCCAATTGTTAATATTTTATTTACTGGAAGTGCGGAAGTGTTAAGGGCGGGAAGTGTTCAGTTTAACACCCTATATATTTAATGCAATGTAGACAAAGATGGGGAACTATCAATCCTAGAATTGTACAATTTATCACCGTAAATATCATTTATTTCTATTATGTTAAATTTATTACGACAAATATATTCACTGATTTTCAAACCGAAACCGATGACGATCGATCATAATTAATAGAATTAATAAATAGGTTTAATAAACCCACTAATGCCTAAATTAAATAGTATGGTTCATACTGGTCTGCATACTCGTTTAATTAATATAATATAATGGATAAATTTGATTTTATTGTAACGGGAAAGTGAGTTGATATGCAGGCTACTTAAATATTAATAAATGTGGTATACAATTAAAGCCTCAAAATATAATTACGCTTTTCTTAATTAATATCATTCTGCTTGGGTTGATGTATTTATTTAGGTCGTAATTGAGTGTAATTAATATCAGGAAATAAAGTTTATCGTAAAAAATCTCAAGTCGTGACAAGCTGTCATTTTGATGACATAAATGATCGTTAACTAAAAAACAACTATAATATACTGGGGGTTTCAGGAGGAACGCTCACCCCTATAACGTTTTTATTGTTTAAAATACATAAATAAAATTAGGTGGGTTTGCATGTGATATTATTTTGCATTTTATAACATGACGGACTCCATTTTTTCATTTTCGGTTGAACCGAAAGTGACCTCAACTTTAGATTTTTAAATGTAACCCCCAGTATATTTTCGGCTTGATCGATTCAGAACACCATTCCAAATTCAACAACACCCCATACGTCAGTTTTTGACACATTAAATCATTTTTTTCTTTCTCTTTCATGGGTACCTAGATAAATGTAAATCAGTTTGCGCTTCTTGTTGTATGTTTTGTCATAGATTTGTATTTTTAATAAATTCTCTCTCCTTTTTAACTTGACATAGGGGTATGGTATGTATGATATCAAATTGTTGAAAAAAAACTCTATATTTTTACGCGAGTAAGTCAATATGTTTCCGTTTGAAAAAATTGAGTTTTCTGGGAAAAGCCTTCTTAAGATTTAAAAAGTATGTAAAAAATTGTAACAAAATAAAACTTGAAAATTTTATCAAGAATTTGGCTTAGAAGTAAATCGTTTTAGGAAGTTCATAGCAATCTTATTTTGTTTTTGGGCATGCGAGGAGAACCTGCTTACAGACACGATGCACCCGGAATGCAAAGTAATGTCAGGATAGCTCTGTTCATCTGAGGCAGAAACCTACCTCTCTGAAGGAGTGTGTTAGTGCCGTTAGGCACACTTACAGACTTATGATTGGGTGTTGAGGTCACCAAGAATCCATTTCTGGCCTTTGGCGACCAAGGGTTTTGTGTGTGTTTGTTGGTGTTGTGTGTGTGTGGTTGTGAAGTGAGTTTTGGGGTGCCGTGTTATGTGGGAGGAGCGTTTAAGCTATGTTAAGTACTTATTCCGGGCCTGGACATAATATGACGTCTACTAATTATGCGTCGGCCAGTTGCCCTAGCGGCGAATCGAGGAACTTTGTGAATACGCGACGTTGAACTGCGCACGTGACTCGAAGAGAAGCAACAGAACAGTAGAGCGAGCTAGTCGGCGTCCGACATCGGGTTTGTTCGGGTTTGTTCTGGTGTTAGTTCATCATGATGAACATGAAGCATGATCAAAGTACCATCAGAATCGACAGTATATCACCAGCAGATGCTCATACTGGATGGTAGAAACGCTGGACAATGAAAATTTGCCCAGAAATAATAACAATTTTATTCCAAGCGGTGTTGGTGGGCTGCAAGTTTTATTTTATTTTTTAATAGTTCGTTACTCCTGAATACAGCCATGAGCCAAACTTAATCCTCAATGCGGTTAAAC
The DNA here is from genome assembly GCA_963991005.1 of Barypeithes pellucidus. Classification (NCBI taxonomy): domain Eukaryota; kingdom Metazoa; phylum Arthropoda; class Insecta; order Coleoptera; family Curculionidae; genus Barypeithes; species Barypeithes pellucidus. Next base: position 76,497,367 of record OZ022556.1, read on the forward strand.
CGCTAATAAATGGATTAACTATGCAATCTATTTATATTAGCTAAACAATATTTAGTTTTAGTATTCAGTTTTATTATGTATTAAAATTTATCATTACCTACTATTATTTATATTACTCATAACATATACGAGTACATATGTATGTAGCTTTTAAAAGGAATAAATAAAAATAACAATTAAAAGTGCATATTATATTTCATAAATATTATATTTCATAAATAAAAATATGATAGATAGATCTAATTTTATGGAAGGTCCGTATTTGTGTAAAAATTATATTTACTTTCGTGATTATTTATAAATTGCATTGAAATGTCGAAAAACTATTAAGTATGATATGTAGTTGTAGTATCCAAATTAAAAATAAAATATAAATGCAGGTCATCATGTTAATGTAAAAATGTTAAATTGATTACAATGAAACGCTTTACTAAAATATTAAAAACATATTAAGCTAACTATTCTGTTAGAGTTATAATACGAAGAGAAAAATCAAGAAGCAAAAACTCAAAATTTATATTTTTAGAGAATTTTGAAAATCGAAACCAATGTGCTGAATTTTTTTCACTAATTTAAGCAACATTGACGCAATTTAATCGACGCTATATCTTTTTTAGTTTCTGAGATCCCAAAAATGATTTTTATTTCTGAACTTTTCCACTTTGTTCGCTGTCAACGCCATTCGCGAGGGAACCTGGAGTAGCGTTTAACTTTGGTTGGTTGTCTAACTATTCTAAGTAATAACCTTTTAAATTCTAGAACCTATATCGACTTACCGCTGGAACGAAATATACTCCGCGAGGTGGTTAGATTTATTTTCAACTTTTCCTGAGAAGTCGGCAATTTCTACAAACGTTTTTCAACCAATCAAAATTCATTTTAGTATGATTTGGAATGTCCGGTTCGATTGGGTTTCCGCCCGCCATTCCGGGATAACGTAAAAAAGCACGCGGTTGTTTCCAAGTGGTCAAGAAGGAAAAGGGAATTTCCAGGGATCCAAATCGGGTATATTTCTGATCATTTTCTTCCCAAGGAGCACGTGCTGGCTACCGCCGCAGGATAGATGCTTGTTTTTTTTTTTTTTCAACTCAGATAAATCAGTTTATCCGGGCGCCCCGAAATCGCCTATAATTCCTGTTATTGAAAACCCTTCGTACAAGGTGAGTCAAGTTTAATTAAAGTAATGCAATTTATTTTAGAATCGATTTTCTTTTATAATAAGGGCGAAAAGCCCTTTCGGTAAAAAACATAGGATGTTAATTGTCCAATTTTTTATAGGGATTTTTTTTTTCTATTTTTCTTCTTCCTGGTGATGAGCTTAATTTGGATGTCATACTGCCTAGTCAGTATCCTGTCCTGTCCCCTGGGTTATATTCCGTTGATGTTTGGTTCTGTAAGGACGATGTTAAAGGGATCGTGAAAATGTTATTCCTCAGGAACCCTCATCACATCCGTTAAGGCCAGATTATTATTATTTTAAATTTAACTTTTTAGCATTCATATCAATATTTTTTATTTACTAGAGAAATTCTAAATTATTCACTTTGAATAGTAGCTGCAAACTACCCTACGGGATAAACACCTTCTGTTCCTTTTTTAACTGTAATGTTGTCGACTCAATAACAAGGTTTCAGCATATAACTCTTTCGTCCACAGACTCATTAATACCACTTTGTCAGAACAAAATTATAATAAAGAATTAAACATAATTAAACAAATCGCAATCAATAATGGTTATCAACCTAACATAATAGATCAAATTGTCAATAAAAAACAGTTTGACAGAGCTATTAGTGTAGTATACCCAATAGTAAAATCAGATACCAATCTCAGTTATAACACCCTCACATATACCGGTAAACTTACAGAGAAAATTAAAATACACTTAAAAGGACAAAAGTTCAGAATTGCATACAAAACTAATAATAAATTGGGTAAATTTTTTAAAAACAACAAAACTAAAAATAAAAAAGAACAAAATTGTGGGGTATATAAACTAAAATGTGGAAGTTGTCCTAAAATATACATAGGACAGATAGGTAGAACATTTGAAAAAAGACTTAAAGAACACAAAACAAGCTACAATAAAAACCACACTAATTCTCATTATGCAATACATTTAAATGAGGAACAGCATAGTTTTAACGATAATTTTGAAATTTTACACCTAGAACAAAAATCTCTGAAACTCAATTTTTTAGAAAGTATGGAAATTAACAAACACAAAAAAATAAATATTTTATTAAACGATCAGTTGGACTTAAATGGTTCCCCATTGTTAAATTTAAATCTGTAAAGGGTGGTTTTTCCATCCTTCATAAGCCTATAATTAGGTACTCCTTTTTATTTGCATTTAATCCATTAATATTCTGGGTATTTTAACACCATATAATATAATTTAGATAATTAGCTTAAGTGGAATTTTTTACATTTAGGAAGATATGTGTATACCTCAGTCACTTTGGTTCCTCCATTTGATAAAGGCACTGTGTGCCGAAACAATTGTCATGGTACAATAAAATTCAGTGAAGATTTCTACACATTGTTGTATTATTTACCTAGTTTAACAAGGTTGATATTTTTTTTAGTTTTTGTTGTAGGTACTATAGCGTTTACCATATTCCTTATTTTTGGATAACAAACATAATTAAAGTTAAATTCTCCAGTCTTGCGATAGCAACCCTATTATCTTTTATTATTTTATACATATTTTTTTACTAGTCCTAAAATTCGTAAAATTTAAGGATACGAATTTCATAGTGCCTAATTTCACCTAAATCACTCATACGAAGACAATTTGAAATATTTCTTATTTATTCATGATCAGGTAGACTAGTTCAGGTGGTTAAGATCATCCTAGCGGGTTACCGGCGTGAAAAATGACAATAAATCGATTAAGTTTTTCCTTGTTGCCTATGTGCAATGAATACAGAATGTAATTGAATCTTTCATAATTTGTCATTGATTACTGTAATACAAAACAAATATTTCATAGAAAACAAGCCGAATGTCCAATGCCAACATTGTTTCCTTTTACTGTAGAATGCAAATTATTGCCATTAGTGATATAGGGCAAAGTGCGGCGAATTCAGTCAAATTGAAAACTGGCAGAACTACAGTTTATTCTAGTATACACTCGCCGTCACAAAATTCCGCCACACTGAAATTTTGGTCAAGTTTAATATTTTATAACTTTTTTATTTTTTATGCGATTTTCATGATTTCGTTACCAGTTTGTAGAGTTTATTGTGTTTTTCCTTAATTATTTTATAAAGTAACATTTTTCGATTAGGCTATATTATATAGGAGCAAATGAAACTGTTTTTTTTTTGTCGTAATTTCCAAACATCCTGTAAGAAAATGGAGGTGGATAATTTTATTTACATACTGTTTCCTGTCATCTTTGGTGTATTCTAAACATTTCGTTCCTTGATTCATTCCATTATCTCATTTCTGATGTTCCGATGTTATTTTAAGAAAATGTATGTCATACGTATTTATACCGAAGCCCGAACCAATCTTGTATTTGTTGCGCTCTAATCGCCAACCGTTACATTGAGGAAATCCTCCAGGAAATTGTTAATCCATTTGCTCTTTTCATTGGGAACCAAATTACATTAATATCTGGATGATGTTGGACTTCCAAGATTTTAATGGCACGCATGTAGCCCTGATCTCAACCCAATCGAACATCTTTGGTATCAACTTAAAAGGGCCGTTTGTCGTCGTTCTGTACAACCATAAACCTTGCAAGACTTACGACTGGCGCTGACCTAAGAATATCAGGCGATCGATCAAGAAAGGATAAGTAACCTTATTCGTTCGGTATCACGAAGACTGCTGTCATTGCTGCGAGATGAGGAAACACACGATATTAAAATGTTTTTGTTAATTAACTTTATGATATACCTAACGTTTGTTTTTCTTAATGAAAATAGCTTTCAAATCAGCGCTTCATTTAAAATTTTGCAGCTCGCAGCAGAAATGAGATAATGTAATGAATCAAAAATCGAAATGTTTAGACAATGATTACAAGAAACAGTATTTAAATAAAATTAATTATCTACCTCAATTTTCCTATAGGGTATTTTGAAATTACGATGAAAAACAACAGTTTAATTTACTCCTGTATAATATAGCCTAATCGAAAAATGTTACTTTATAAAATAATTAAGGAAAAACACAATAAACGAATCTACAATCTGATTACAAAATAATGAAAATCGCATAAAAAATAAAAAAGGTATAAAATATCAAACTTGACCAAAATATCAGGGTGGCGGAATTTTGTGTCGGCAAGTGTATATTTTACAATATAGGGCGTTAAAAAAAGGGGCCATGAGTGTCACAGTAGCTGCGAGTAATTCACAACGCTTTGTTGGATAGTAGTTTAAAGGGTTATACCTGATATACATCATATTAAAAATAATTAAATATACCTGGTGGTTCAATAATTATGTGTAAAATATTTTAATCTACTGGAGCTCTTTGGGATCCCATATATCCGAAGAGGAGCCCTATGCCAAAAAAGGCTATATGAACTTGTAGTACCCTTTTAATTTATTTTCTTCATATCCAGGATTGCCCACATGTTCCCGGACACCCTGTATATTGTTTATGTTTCAGATTTTCATGTTTGGTCAAAAAATTAAACGAATGTACGGAAACTTTTTGAAATTTTTAGTATTTGTGTTATGAGAAACTTTATTCGTTCATTTCTTCGGTATACCTGCTTTAAATCCTTAGTTGTATCTTTTTATAGAATATGTTTCCATATTTATAGCTTGGGATTAATTATTAAATCGATAAAGAGACATTTCTCCTAATTCAATAGCAATAAATTTTATTTTAAATAAATCGTAGGTATATACTTAATAAAGCCTGTTGGTATTTAATTGAATATTTAAATACTTAAATCCTGCTGTCTCAAATTGAAAACAAATTAAGTTTTTTTTGTTTCATTCTTATTACGTTTTAAAGTAATTTTAGCAAGCATAAATATTAAAATACCTCAAAACGGTATCGTGCCAAAATACCAATGTAACTTTTGCTAAATCTGCCTGGAAGGAATTTATAAATTTTCTGAATTGGCAGAAGTAAGCCCCATATTACGTCAGATATTACAGAAACTTCTTACAAATCACGCAATCTGGTAATTACTTTGTTAATCAATTTTAATTATGTACTAATGGCATGATCCACAGTGCCCCTGTTTTTGTTCCCAGTCGGTTGGTAATTGCTTCCTTAGAGCATGAATTCACAATAGGTCTTACTGTAAGAATAATTTAGAAGCATTTTTTTATTTTCGTGGTATAATAGAAAAATATACTGGGCGATTGTTTATAACATGCTAATAAACTCCTGGACAAAAATAACGCAACATCATAAATTTCCCATATTTTTTATGCTATTTTTTTTTCTGAATTTATGATCCGATTTGAATGATTTTTTTTTCATTGTAGGTTGGTTTCTTGACAATGCCATTTTTTCGCTGTTTATGATAAAAATTTAATTTTCGATTTATACTGGGTTTACTAAAAATGCTATGTTTTTTCCGCAAATTCGTATCACCCTGTGAAGTATATTAGCAACCGAAGCATATTGTGGTTGACATTAAACGGTAGGTCCATCTTGCTCCAACATTTTATTTTTTGGTTTACTTCATTATCTCTGTTATTAAAGGTGATACACCGTTTTATAGCGTAACATGTTTTTATAGACTTTAATATTCAACACATTCATTGCTAAATGTTTTCAAGTAGGTTTCAAGATTAAAATGCTCGTCGGGCAACTGGGCATACGAAACGAACGTTTAATAAGCTATTTCCGAACAGGTTTTATCAGTATGGCGAATTTTATTTAACCTTTGTAATTTTAAAACACAACATCTGCTGACACATCGCTTGCAATGTCAGGAAAAATCCGTAGTCTACTTGAAAACATTTAGCAATGAATGTGTTGAATATTAAAGTCTATAAAAACATGTTACGCTATAAAACGGTGTATCTCCTTTAATAACAGAGATAATGAACTAAACCAAAAAAGAAAATGTTGGGGAAAGATGGACCTACCGTTTAATGTCAACTGCAATATATTTTGGTTGCTAATATACTCCACAGGGTCATGCGAATTCTCAGAAAAAAACATAGCATTTTTAGTCCACCCAGTATAAACCGAAAATTAAATTTTTATCATAAACAGCGAAAACTATGACATTGTCAAGGAACCAACCTATAATGCAAAAAAAAATCATTCAAATCGGATCATAAATTCAGAAAAAAAATAGCATCATCAATATGGCAAATTTATGATGCTGCGATAATTTTGTCCAGGAGTTTATTTAAGGAGGTTACTCTTAGGTTCATTTACAGAAAAAAACTTCATATGAACATATGTAATAAACGTCTTAACTTTTGAGATACAAGGTATTAAAGATTTTCAAAAAATCTTCATTTTTATTAATATCTATGACACTGCTCTAGATATTTTTGTGAAATTTGGTACACACTTTATATTCATCAAGAGGCATTTTATGACGTATAACTTTTTTTTTTATTCCGACCAGTAGTGTTCGTGCGGGAATTGCCCTCGGCATTTTTGAAGAAAAGAAGAATGGTACGCCACTTTTTTTTTTAAATAAAAGTTATTTTTGAAATTCTCATTCCTTGCTGAGCAAATGCCTTCTGTTGATTTTTTGTCATTTGGCCTACAGTTTTCGTATAAAAAAATTAAATTCATTCATTGTTATGAAATTAGGTATTAACAAAGATTAAAATATGACTTCAAATGCTTTGTTATGTTATACAGGGTGTGATAAAGGTTTTTTTCTCAAACCAGTGGGCTCAAACCGCAGCTACACGTCAATACAATTTTAACAAAAAAATATGTTACGCCACGGATATTTTCGAAACAATTATTATTACTATATCAAAAAAGATTATAAACGTTTCCTTAGCAACGGATAACAATTCTAACTTGATTTTATTTAAACGGATCTTGTTTAATAAAAATTTCCATAAAATATGAAAATAAAAAGGAGTGCATTATTATTATTTTTATGTTTTTCTTCGAAAAGATAAGTTTTAAGAGAAATTTGAAATTTTTAAGCAAATCGATTCATAGAATTGGTCATTTTGTAACAAGTTAAAAAAAAATAATTTAGCCTTAAAAGAAGTGCCGTAACGTGTTATTTTTCACTTCTCTCCGAATCCTTATAATATTAAGTTGCCACAAAACAGCATCCGCGTCGTACGCTGCGGGAGCACCGCATTTTTATTGTTACCTTACGAATCTCAATAATATTTGAAAACATCAAAAATTGAAAGAAATGGTTCAGATTCCGAATAAGAACACTAGCTCCAGACAAAATAATTTATAAAGCCAATGAAGCAACACAAAATCTATTGCCTGAAAAATCGACAGAAATTTACCAAAAAGAATATAATATGTTTATTAAATTGGAGACAAGAAGCAAGTGAAAAGTTTCAACGAACGGGTATCTTTAATGTATTTTCAAGGAAGGTAAAACATTTTTAAACCGTCTAGTTCATAGTGATGCTATTACAAGCTAAAATCAAAATTAACAAGTCGATATAAGCAAAGAACCCAAACTTATTTCAATCCTAAGTGAGTTGGTTATACATGGTATCCGCTAATTAATAGGACATGGAAAAACCACAGACTCCTTACGTAAAAATATTAGGATTTAAATATACTTACCTATATCCGAAAGTTGCTATTAACTGAGATACAGGATGTTAAAGTTAAAACCTCCTTTTTTGTTTTTCTCTAATAACTTTGCAGGAAACCAACGTTTTTTTACAAAACTTGGCAATTTTGGTTTTTTTAAGAAAGGGCAATTGATTTTAATGTACAATTTAGGGGGCGCTATCGGTGGCGTTATTTGCACATTTACTAGGTCATAACATTTTTGTGCCTCAGTGTATTTAAGTTTTTAATGAAGATAATACTTTTCTCATATTTATTACTTAAAAGAGGTATACTAAGATCAGGTCGCCCAGAGTTACCGTTTCGGAGATATTTGCATTTAAATTGTTTAGTGTACCCTGCCTAATTATTATTAATTTGCAAACAAAATTTTTTAAAGTAACCTATGAGAAAACAAATAAAATTTAGATATGCAGTTGCTATGGAAACGAAAATATTTCATTTTTTAGTTTATCGTAAGTTTTCATTGCTGTTGGTTTCTTTCGACACGATATTTTCGAGGGTCAAAGTTATTTTAATTAAAGTAAGTTAAAGATCCAAAATGGTAACTCTTGGCGACCTGAACTTAGTATACCTATTTTACGTAATAAATATGAGAAAAGTATTATTTTTATTAAAAACTTAAATACACTGAGGCACAAAAAAGTTATAGCCATATGAATGTGCGAAGAATGCCGCAGACGCATGTACATTAAAATATAACAAAAAAATCAATTTCTCGTCCTAAAAATGATTGCCAAATGTTGTAAAAAAAAGTTGGATTCACTCAAAGTTATTAGAGAGGAACAAAAATGAAGTTTTAACTTTAACACCCTGTATCTCACTTAGTATCAACTTTCGGCTATAGGTAAGTATAATTAAATCCTAATATTTATACGTAAGGAGTCTGTGGTTTTCCATGTCCCATTAATTAGCGGACACCCTGTATATCAATACATATTTTTTAATTTCGAAAAAGGAAACTGATATAATGGTAGAAAAGATATTTTATGAAACTTATGCTAAACTTACTTTTTTCACATACGGAATCGCCTTTGGCTCGTGCGCTGAAATTTCTTGTTCGTGAAAAAAGTAATACTTTATGCATTTGTTACATAAATAACTATTATATACAAACACTATTAAAGACTTTTAATGCTTGTTCTCAGTGTCTAAAATCTAATTTTATGTCAAAAATATATTATTTTGATTAAGTTTATCGAAGGTTAGTTTCTCCAACTAACCACAATACACAACAATACACATTGGGTTACTATGTAACTAACAACAGAAAAATTAGGCAAGTTACTTAATTTTCTTTGGTTTTAATTTTGATTGAATTCATTTTGGTAGAATTCAATATTTGGACTAATAGTGTTTGTATATAAAATATTGCATAAATAACTATTACGTCAAACAATCAGAGATAATTATGATTCTGAAAAGAGGGCAATTCGTGAGCTGCTTTGTTCAAAATCAATTGCATTTCAGATATTTTTTTTATTTGAATCGTGTATTAGAATTAAAAGGTACTTGATTTAAATCGTGATTTATATTCAATGAGTTAATTCGAGAGAACCCATATAAACTATGGATCTCATCTGAGTATTCAGACGTCAATCAGAGTTGACAACGAAGTGATTTTTTTTTTATTATCAAACACAAGCACTATAGGAAAAATCCTTTTGGGCACTCTGGCAGCGGTGCGTGTGCGCAAAAAGCGATTCACGTTGGTTTTGAATCGTTTGAAGTTATATTCGTTGGGAAAAACGACCTCGGGAAGGTCGTTCCACAAGGATGAAGTCCTCCAGATGAAATAATTCTTAAATAATGAAGTTCGAGAAGTACTAAGCTTAATCACATATGGATGGGCGGCAGTGGTTCTTCGTGTATTTCTGCTATTCGTCGCTCTGGGCGGAATTAAGAGAGCAAGGTCAGCCGAGCACCTTCGATGAAAATATGTCCTACTTGCATGATGTTAAACCTTTCAATCTCTGCTACTACTAATACAAAATATTCGTTTAATTTCTAAACATTCTAAACGTTCCATTTAACTTTATTACCTCTAGGAGTTGAAAGTTTTAAGCAAAGGCAGTATAAAGTTTTACCAATATAAATTGATATCTCGTATGTGAAATTTTATGCGGTTTACATACAGGAAAATCTAGTTATAAGGATAATAAATTGCTACCATACAGTGAAAACTTCTACAGGAGAAATATTGTTTGCCCACCTACATAAATTTTAGTTTTTTGCTCTTTTATGAATAAGAAATTAATATTAATTATTTATAAAAGAAACACTGCTTTTTTACATTATGCAATTTACATTCCTTGAATAAAAAATTTTTAATCGCATGACATCACTTTTATAGGATACATAACTAGAATACTTAGTAAGTAAGCATGTAGATTTCCTGGCCATATTTTTTATTATACAAGCTCGAAATAAAAAATTTGCAAACATCAGCTTCTCGTATTTTTAACGTATTTACATTACAAAGAAAACAATATAAGGGAATCACTGATATAAATTGGAATCAGGTTTGTATGTTTTTCATTATTTACTAATGCAGACCTATGAGGAAAACAGATTTATAATATGAAAATATGGAAAAACCCTCTTTACAGAAATGACACTGTTTGTACACCTGTATCGGATACAAAGTCCAAGAAATATTTAGGAAATAAATTGTTGAATATTAAAACTTATATATTGTATTAGTGTAGTTAGACTATCTGAAAATTACATTTTATTAAAATAGGCAATGTTTTCTTTCTAACAATATCAGTGGCATGCACATAAAGGGGGTTAAAATAGATCATTTTGAGTAGGGACACAAAAAATGTATAATAATGATTGCCAGAAGTTGTTTTAAATTAAATTTTTGTCTTCTTTTTTATATGGTTCCTTATGTTTTATTTATGATAAATATAAAATAAAATAACAGAGAATTGTCAGGTAACCATTTAAACATATTAGGTGCTTGGGTAAAGGAGTAATGCGATTTAGCACCGATTTATTTTCGATTTTGACAATTATTAAGGATATAATATTCATACAGGATAAGCATAAACCTGATGTATATAACTATATTTGATGTAAAAATAACTTGAATATTGTTTAATGCAAACATAAATCTTCCATAATTGACAAAGTAGCGACTTTTAACTCCAATCTATGTAGATATTGAGGTTATGTTATGAGTTTTATGATTTTCTTGGAATTATACAGGTTGTTATGGAAATGACGTATTATATTTAAAATGGTGACTCCTGGGGTGTCCTAGAGAAGCGCTACATATATATATTTTTTAAATCGATCGTTTTAAAAGTGGGGTTACAAACACTCTTACTCACAGGTCAGTCCGCGCTAATGTAAACAGATCACTCCAGACCCAATGGCAATGTTGCCAAACTTAATATAAAACTGAAATTGCATATACATTATAAAAATTAATTACTTACTTGTATTTATCTTATAACTAAAGAGCGGTACATCCAGACACATACATAATCAGTCGTTTTTTCTTTTTCATGTGAACACTTATGTAAAGACTTTATGCTCGAAGATTAGATTTTGATAGCAAGATAGAACACTATAATAGTGAAACGGAACCGATAGTTAGTTTTTCGAAAATACACAATGATAATACGTAATCTGATTATTTGATTTTATTACGCGCCACACTAAATTAAATCTTTTACAACACTAGTACCACCTGCAAAACCCAGCGGATTGTTGCGCGTGTATTGGTTTTATCAACGAAATCAACCGTATCGCGACGCTGTCGATCTTACATTGACAAGACCGCAAGCGTGCGGCGGCATTTAGGAACAAGAACTACGTCAGTTCAATATCGTTGTAAGCCGAGTACAATAATTTAAAGCTTTTAACAACGCTGTTTGAAGTAGTTTGAGGGTTTCCTTCAGTTCGTTCGTCGTGTGTGTCATTTTTTAATTGAAGGAATCGTATTTTAGTTAAACAAATAAATCTAAGCGGGAAAAAAAGAACTAAAATTAATTAAAACAACGTTACCGTGTAATCTGTCCACATGAATAGCTGCTATTTGTGAGGTTATGTGAGAGGTTTTTCCTGAAACTTAGTTTTTTATAGAAATTATGAAACTAATAATTGTTTTTAAATAAGTGAAGGTAAGAGAGCATGTAAATAAAATTGCATTTTTTTAAAGAGTTTAAAAGATATCCATTAAAAAGGCCATGACGTTTGACCTATTTACTTTCTGTGCTTCTGACGAATTTGAAATGTATGTGTGATATTACTATTATTTGTTTTGCAAAACGTTTTTCGCCGTCGGTTTTCTTGAATCATATTTGTTCATAAACGATAGAATGAAAAATTGTTAAAATTAAAATTTCTTTTTAAAGAGTTTGCCTTGTAGGTATGACAACACCGGCCGAAATACGCTGACGTCTTTTCACACTGCAGATCTTTTATTTTATTGATTGCGATCGTCGTCAGTAGCGGCCACGTAAATTTTCAGATTTAATATAAAGTGTATATTTCCTCTAATAATTCAAAGCGCCATTTATGGTTATTTTCCTCGAAATTTATTTTCATCTCAGGATATACCGGGGTTTAAATATAATAAGTCATTTCCATAACACCCTCTATGTATTTATTTAATGTTAAGATTAATTTAATTTATCTTTTTTTTGTATTTATTAAAGCTCAACAGTTCGGCTCTTTGAACTTTAATAGTCTAGGATAGTTTTTACGCGATTAGCGGAGCGATGGTAGCGGGCTTAGCAGGAAGGAGACGTACCAAGAACTGATGGGAGACCAACGGAAAGAATGCATCCATTTTGTTTGCTTTAATTAGTACCTAAATAAAAGTTTTTAAGAAATAAAAACGTTCTTATAATTAAACAATACACTACGTTGAAGAGGTGAAGCAATACCTAAACATTATTAATCTAATTAACAAATCAGGAACTATAAAAATGTATACATATAATACATACTAAATAGCGTAGGCAAACAGGATAATAGCTATTATTTTTGTTTACAACCAGGTAGTAAGGTAAAATGTTAAAATAATTGGGTATTTGTGGTCGAAGGAAAAATTATGTACATTACTTGTATGAAGGTGAATTTTTCAAACTCGGCGGATTTTCGCACTCGGCTGCTGCCTCATGCTAACTACCTCCTCGTTTGAAATCTACCACTTTCAACACTCGTTGTGCAATATACTATTCCATATCTTGGATTGTTTAATAATACAGCTCTAACTCTGGATTTCTTTTAGGAATGACTTTAAACCGCTACATAACTCAAACAGAAGACTACCTTCCAAACCGTAAGTAAACATTTTACATTAAGAAGGTTTATATTATTTATTTAGAGTGTTCGCACTTTACTATCTTAACAATAAAAGTGTCTTACTCGAAAAAGACTGTTTTAAGTTTAGTTCAAGGTTATGACATCTATGCGATAAATCGTGCGAACAAACCTGAACAGATTGGTTCGAGTTTGTTCGAGATAACGATCAACAAATCCAACTAACCCACACAAAATATCTTGGTGTGCTGGTTGACCAACTTATGAAGTGGAGTCCACATGTTGACTATGTTTCTAATAAAATACACAAACTCATACACAAATTTTATATATTAAAGGAAATTTTAAATGATAAAACATTGGTGATGGTTTATAAAGCATTTGTGGAGTCGCTAATACGATACGGAATAATTGTCTGGGGTGGTGCCTATGGCACAGTACTTAATAAGTTAAATATAACACAAAAATATATTCTTAAAATTATATTAAAAAAAAATAAAAGATTTCCAACAAATTTATTGTTTTCGGAGGATACTATAAATATCAGAACTTTATATATTAGCAGTATATGTAATTTTGTTTATCGGTGAAAGACCAAGCTAAACTATGTTGATCACTCTACCGAAACAAGGACTAAATCTAATAACAAATTTAAATTACCAAAAAATTTAACAACCGCCAATAAAAGATTAGGGATTACTTAGGAACAAAATCATTAAATTTCCTCTCAGATAATATAAAATCAATTAAAAATATAAAAGCTTTTAGTAAGAAGGGTAATCAGTATGTTTATCGGAATACAGAAAAGTTTTCAATACTTTTTCAGTAATTCACTAAATCAATAAGGATTGTATAACGTTGTGGAACGTATATTAGTCTGGATCGTATAATTAATCCAATTATAATTGGAATTGGAAACAGAACTATCTATAGAATGACATTATAAATGTAAATAAATATGACTAGTAATATTTAAAAAAAATGTTATTGAATTTGATTACATTAATATAATTACATCATTACTTATTTTCCTTAGTCCGTCCCTTCATACTTCACTTGTTTATTGCCAAGCTCTTGTCGACACAATGGGACCGACCCAGGAAATCATTAAGTCGTATCCATTTTTCGTGAAACAATCTTTACATAAATAGTAGGATGTGTAGTGGATATACATAGTCAAATAAACCGTGGGTTTAGATGATGATTTACTCCTGGCATTATTTTTACCTCTCGAAATCTCAAAATTGAAGCTGTAAATATGGGCATCACTTCGTTATTTCTAGCTTTAGGCTGCGGGTACATAGAAACTTTTTTGTCCATAATTTTTTTGCGAACATACCGACATATAGAAAAGTATATAGGTTGACCAATTTAAAAAAGTACATTTTTTTTAATAATGCATTAACGCGATGTTCAATTGTTTTTTGGTTCCCGCCTGCTGAGTCAGCAATGGTACTGACTTAATAGGAGGTACCCTGTATATCACCATAACAAGATAAAAACATATTCTTACTTTAATGTGCTCAGTTTAAACTGTAAAGTAAAGAGTCACCAGTAGATGAAGATATCTCTGTATAGTGAAGCGGGCACGCGTTGTATCCAATAATCCGAGATGGATTTTCGAGTTCTCTGATCTTTTCAATTACATAGAAATAGTAATATTAACCATAGTTATTTGTTCAAGAAAATAGTATAACAGAAGATTAAATTACCTATTTCGTTTAAAACCAAAGGTAGAAATTCTTTTGTTCTCGGTAAAATATTGTTTTGATGCCGAGTCATAGTAATTCCTTTGAAGTGCTTAGCTAAGTGAAGTAGAAAATACATCTAATATTTTCTTTTCGTTTGTTTTTCAACAAATACCTAATACAAGTTTTGCTGTTTTGCAGGAAAGTTATGCGATTACAATTTCTTCCGCAGCGATAAGCGTTTGAGAAATAAAATTACATTTAGCTTATAATTTTTTTCATAATTTTAGAATGGCCGTGCGAAGTTAATTAGTAGAATTTGTCTCGGCCAAACGTTCCCTTTCACAATAACATTGACGTGTCTTTCCAATTTATAATAATTATTAATTATTAATTATTATAATTAGAGGTTTTAAATTGACACCCTGTATACAGAATAAAAGGAAACATTAATAGAACCAGCGAAAAAATGTTTATGTTGCGCTTTTTAAGATGAATCCCACTAAAAAAAATTTAAGTATTTACTTTTAAGGCTCTTTACAATCTTGCGTGATTCTTGCCCTTTAACATTTTTGCCGATCGCCAATAAAAGCATTCCATTATGTTTTATTGCTAACGATATAAGGAATGAACCCTTTATTGTGTACTAAATATTACGCAATAATAATATACAGGTTTGGCAAACATCTACTACATTCAGACGCTTAACGGACAGAAAAGAGAACCTAATATATCAGCTATAAATTAAATAAGGAGAGAACAGACTTCCTTGTCGGATTCTAATTCGCTTGCTTTCACCTACACGGTATGGGGATTTTCATACGTTCCTCTCTCACATACTTTAAATGCCTCGATCCTGGGTTTAAAAAATTCACTAAATCTAGTGTTTTTTTTCAACCTAGTGATTTAAGGAAAATTTAAAAACATACTATTTTCTATTGATTTTTCTATTCATATCTAAAATGTAATTATTATTATAAATTTGAATCGATTGCTTTATCATTTAATTAGCAACTTATATCAACATTTATCAAATTTTTTATTTTTTCTATTCAACTTTTATGTTTTGTTTATTATGGAAATAAAATGTTATGTTATTTAATAAGATTATTATTAATTAGCCCTTTAGTTTTATTTGAAATGAAATTAAAGTGGATTCTTGAAGCCACTATCTTGTGACTTTTTAATTTTTTACCTGGCAACAGGCCTCGATAAGCATGACCCGTTAGCAGGGTTTCTCTTTCTCCCCCTTAACACATGACTGCATCGTGTTGTATCGGTTGATGGTGAAAGGCTAACTCAATGTGCTTCGATACAACGGAGAATTTTGCTTCTCTTTATTTAATTTATAGCTGATACATTACGTTTTTTCCTGCGCCATTAGTCACCTGATTGTAATACATGTTTGGCCAAACCTGTATATTCTACTGACCGGGTTTAAATTTAAAATGCGGGGATCCCGGGAAACGTTCCTCTTCATTACAATTTATACTATAACGATCTTATTTGTATTAGTATATCAGAGCACAATACGTAATATCATTTTGAGCAAGAGTGTGATAGTGGACATGTTGTTCTCTTGTTTATAATTTAGGGTTAGTTCATTTCAGTAAATGTGTGCCGACTCCCTTATTTCAGCATTCATCGGAACATTTATAGCGCAACCATTACCGACCATCCCCTATATGTATATGCGTTGTTGAAACCTTAAGAAATGCTAACTTTTATACCATATTTATTGATCCAGAACACCTTAATCGTTTCAAATTTGCGATTTCAAGGGAAATGGGCAGTTGGTTTCACATGTCTAGTCATATTGTAGATCTTCTTTCTCTTTTCGACGGGTTAGAGGAGGGGGCAGTCCAATCACGTCTCATCGTGGTGGCGAACGACGGAAGGTCGGAGCACGCAGTGGCTTAGCAACATCGCAATACATTGTCATGAGTAATTTTACATTATAGTTGTGTTATGTCTATTATGTCTATTGCGTAGCCACACGTATGACGATTTTAGTGATATTTACCTAATTTTAAAGACGATCGGCTAAAAAAAAAGTATGTTAGCTTCCTCTAGGAGATCCAAGGAGTCATCCATTTAAATATAATAGGTCATTTCCATAACAACCTTGTATTCTGTTGTTATGTATCGCCAGGGTTCTTAATACGACAATTCAGGAAAGCCCTTCATATACTACTAGGTGCAAGCAAGCTGTAAAAGTTCCAGCAGGATTCAAATCGATCTAAAGTGGATTAATCCTAGTAAATAGGACATCTGCTTCTAAACATCAAAACAAGTCTCTCTCTCTCTCTCAATACAAACAAGCGATGGGCTTGAAAGAGAATAGTCAGCCGCTCAGCTGTTTATGTAGCGTTTAGTTTGCTTGATGACAATAAATACATTTTGCATTATGCCAAGAATTTCTGTTTGGAGCATTTCGAAGGAAACGAAGTAATATATTTGTCTTGTCCTGTTTTATAATATAATATCCATACCGGTAGGGAACCCCGTTGTGGAACGGGGTAGCTAAGCATTAATTACTGTTTGAAAGAGTTTGAAAGAAAAAATAACAGTATTTGTCATTTTCTACGTTTATTTGCGAATTTATCTACCAATAAACTAAAGCTAAACTTATGTTAATTAATGATCACCACTAAGCATTAGTCTAAAAAATATATAAAAATGTCCCACTCTGCATCACCCTTCGGAGTACAATGGGGGAAGTAAACTCTATCATCATCGCCACTGTCTGGACCAGCGCAGGCCATGTGTGCCCATTTTTTACAAATGCCACAAGAACACCCCAGCCTTCATTGGACTTGGAGTATAAGTTTTGTAATATAAGCATGATGCATCTTCATCCCCCGAGATCCTTCAAATTCAGCTATGATTAGTTTGGTTCTTCTTCCATTTTTATCTTATTGAATTTCTTTGAAATTAGGTCTTGTTTAATTTTTTTCTATATTTTCTTCCTTCAGCTGCAGTTAATATAATTTTTTGTTCCTTTGGTTCCGTTTTCATTTTTATTTCTTTGGGTTCCTTTAAAATTATTTTCTGTTTAATTTTTTCTATGGTTTCTTCTCACGAGCTTCCTTCAGGTTCAATTAAGAATATTTTTGGTTTTTTTGGTTTCGTTTTCTTTTTTTTATTTCTTTGGGTTTCTTTAAACTTATGTTTCATTTAATTTTTTCTATATTTTATTGATTTCCTTCAGGTTCAGGTATTTCTTTAGCTTATTTTCAAGGGCAGAACGGGATATAATTAGGGCCGGATTTAAGTTAAGCTTATGCTACATAGGCTACTCCTTTTTTAATGAAAAAAACATATTTCATAAAAATATATGTGAAATAAATTTCTAAATATTTACCTATGTCTACATTTTATTTTAGTTATACTATCAAATTATGATTTTATCAAAATATCCTTTGACAAATTACCCGTGTCTGTCATTTTGTCGCGAGAATTGATAACTTTCTTAAATAGTCAAACACTATCAACCAAAATAATTATAACTCCTCCTAACTTAAGGGAAATTGCATATCTTCAAATTGATATATTTGTAGAATATTATGGTGCTGGGTTCAGCTTTAAAAAGAAAGTAAACTTGACAGGTGTGAGGTTAGATTAATAATAATTGTTTTTGCAACCAAATATACATGACCGCATTATAAACCTTTAAAAAGGAAAAACACGATTTCGAAACAATTGGTAACCTGTTCAAGTGAGAGCTAAGAATTAACTTAATGCCAAATCGTGTATTTTATTAACTGATTTGATATCACTATTATTAACAGTATAACAAAAATTGTGTACAATTTTGATTCTGGTAAACTTATTCGATATACATTTCTCTAGATTAAGAAATAAACTCTGACTTTCACAGTTTCTTGCCAATGCCTTAAGATCATCTTGCATCCCATTGCAATCCCCCTGCACCGTGATTATTCGAAATATTTTAGGTCATCTGCATACATCAAATGAATCTAATTAACTATTGCCCTCCAGTTTAAGACGTAGCAGATAAATTGCTTTGACAATTTCCAATTGGTTTTATTGCAGGCCTATTAAATATAAAATATATAGCCGAAGCACATTCCATTATCAAGCAATTCTCCTCATTCTAAAATGTCGTACAAGATCAATTCTACAATCTCAACGCTGTTGATTTTCCTATAAGCTTATTAAATTTCTAAGTTAATTTATGCAGAACGAAAGCAGCGAAATTGGAAATTAGAATTCCAGAGTAACGAAGAATAATGTTCATCATTGTGAAAATTTGCCGGCCCGACTAAACGGGTTACGGCGTACGATAAATCAATTTGAAAACTGGGGAATTGTATATTTAACGAATTAAGTTAAAACTCTTAGTCCTTATTAATTATCTTGTTCGTGATCATTTATTTGCATCATTTATTATTATCATGTTACTTATCGTTAATTAATTAAAGATGAATTGTAGCATCAGTAATAATATCTACCACCGAAACATTGTTATATCTTCATTGTTATATCTTCATTGTTATATCTTCATCATCATCTTTATCTAAATATTTTAAAAGGCTTAGTAAAAATAAAGTGGGGTAAAGCTTGATTTTAATTCTTTAATTAAATTTAATGGGAAATCAATTCTCTTCAAAAATTGAATCTTATGCGGGGAATAAAACCACCGGCGCCCAGCCATTTAGGTGAAGACCTGCTGGACGGTAGCACGATATTGTCACGAAAATAGGGCATCACCCTAATTCCCTTGAACTGTTTTATAATAATTATTATTTTTACTTTGAATCTAGTCCAAGCTTGTTTTGCAAACTGCACATAAACATAGGTTTGTTTTATTTATACTGGTCTAATTAAACAAAGGACGACCAGTATAAATAGCAGATCGACAAGCTTGGAAGGGGCGATCCTCTTACGGTCTTAGTTGGGACTAAGACCGTAAGGGACGTAGACCCATCCTCACCCATCATCTTACGAGACCCATCCTCTTACGGTCTTAGTTGGGTCCGATAAGAGCTTCCCATACACGTTTCGACCCCGCCACTGTGCAGACGCCAAGCCGGAAAGTTACGCCCCTATAGTTGGTTAAGTTCACATAATGTAAGTATGGTAATTTAGGACTGTGAAAGTGTCGTTTATTTATGTATCAGGTTTCCCGCTAATATTAATATACGTCTTGTTTTTGGAAGACTTGTCTACCATTCAATCCTTACAACCCCCCTCGTGACAATATCATGCCAAACGTTTATTTTACTTACTATTCGCCTGTCCACTAATTATAATGATTATTTTTTTACGGTGTTCAATTTATTTAAGATATGGTACCTGGTCTCAAGTATAACTTTTCTATAAGAAAATATTGAAATTAAAACTCCCTTCTATTCTCCATATTCACCAATTCCAACTGCTTGATTTCTTGATTTCTTGTAACACAATCAAGTTTTTCCAATCAATAACAATCGCCGTTATGACGTTGCATCTTCTGTATTAATTTTTGTTCGATGATATAAGTCTTGATTATTTACTAAATATGTTTTCACCTCGATAAGCTGTACTTGCTAATTGCTAAGTAATTGAGTCTCTTAACCATATCTGAGCATCCCAATTCACAAGCTTGTTTTTGTCTGAATTCTCGTTCTCTATGTCATTATTTTCTAAACGTATAGTTTTTTCAGGTTGATTTTCGCAAATGACATAAACGAGATAATCTACATTTGATAACGATGTGACATGTATATTTACTCCACGCCATTTCAATTTTGTTTTTATGATCAAACACAAGCACTATAGAAAATACCCTTTAGGGCACTCTTGGAGTGGTGCGTGTGCGCAAAAAGCGATTCACGTTGGTTTTGAATCGTTGGAGCTTATATTCGTTGGGAAAAACAATCTCCGGAAGGTCGTTCCATAAGGATGAAGTCCTCCAGATGAAAGAATTCTTAAATAATCAAGTTCCAGGCGTACTAAGCTTAACCACATATGGATAGGCGGCAGTGGTTCGTCGTGTAATTCTGCTATTCGCCGCTCTGCGCGGAATGAAGAGGGCAAGGTCAGCAAAGCACCTTACATGAAAATATCTGTAAAAGAGAGTCAAAGTCAACTCCCCAAATTGTCTTTGATGTTCTAGGATGTCGAGGTTCTTCGTCAGCTCGTGGTCTCCAATCAGACGAATGGCCCTCCTTTCGATGAAATCCAGTAGCCGAAGAGTATGTTTGGGTGGAGAGCTCCAGACATGAGAGCAGTACTCTAGTGATGGTCGAATCTGGGCTTTGTATAGTGTCTATACTGTGTATGTACTATACTAATTATTAATTCTTTATGTTCCACCCCAAAACCCATGACAGAATGATTACTTGATTGACAGCTTGTGTTGACAACAACAAATATTTACTGACAGCCGACAGATTTTCAGCTCAATCACTAAGGAATACGTTCTCGAATTTAGAGCACGCTGGTTTATAATGATTTTTGATCGCACGGTATAATAAATTGCATTTCCTTATTTTCTTATGAAAATTGAGTATTTTATCTTTAAATTTTTCATCAATAAATGAAATATTACCACCAACTTGGTTGGTACCAATAGGTTAATATCTGAAGTGGAAAATTTATGACCATGAGCATGTAAACAAAGTGGACCGTGTTTGGGCATACTCAAATTATTAACCTGAAGGGATGGACCAGACCATTCTTAAAATTTGTTTTATTCCGTTTATACTTTCACTTATTGCTTACCCCTAATTCTGGAATAACTGCAAAGACATTGCAACTTGTATTTCAATGACAATTTCAATTACTTTAAATCAATTAATACAAGCCGATGCTTTGCAGCCTTTGATTGATCAGCTTTAATAGAGATATTATGCATTTTCGATGTATCGGTAAATTTTTAATATTGTACATCTCTACCACCGATTTCGTCTGGTGACGACCACTTTTGGTAAAGCAACATGAGTTCCGTAAAGCCGGGTCTAGACTAAATGAGCGAGAAAGGGCAAACGGAAACAAAATCAAGTTTATATGGATGCTCACGACCGATTTTACAGCATTCGCTCACGTTGACATTTGTATACAACACGTCATCGTTCATATGAACATGATCTTACTCTTGCTCGCTCATTTAGTCAGTCTGGAACTGGCCTAAGAAACAATACTCGAAAATTTTAGTTAATAGAATACAAGTCCTTATACCTAAAGAAAGAGGAAATCCAGGCACAAACACAATCAGTTTTTTTTCTTTTTCATGGGAACACTCCTGGAAACATTTTATGTACATACAGTAATAGTGAAACAGAACAGAACAGAATTTTATTACACGCGACGAAATTTGACGTCCAGAGAAAACTTCAATAAAAACAATATTCAAAAATTATTTATGGACGGGCAAGATACACGCGTAAACCGAAAAAACAGAGCGGATTGCTGAGAGTGTGTTGGTGATCGACGAGACACAACAAGCCGGTTGGTCTTCAACTAACAGACGCAAGCATGCGGCGCTATATGAAACTACTTCGCTCAGCCGATGTAAGGCGTCAAGAGGTCATTGGCATTTGACCTAGTGACGTACGTGGCTATTACTATTCTATATGTTTTTTCGGGTTGTTTAAAACATAATCCGTCGTAAATGTTCTTCAATTAATTGTACAAAAAGGTATTACAGAATGGAAAAGTGTTTAAATGATTTTATTTTGTCTAAAGAGTTTAAGGTGTACTATGACAACACCGGCGAGAATTCCTTGATTGCTTACATGTATCGCAGTGCCACACAGGTGTTTTTCTGGTTTGACGTCAGGTCACTTTTACCGCTGAATGAATGAAAGCGCCATTTATGGCTATTTTTCTTCAATTTGTATTTATCTCAGGAATTGCCGGTTTAAATAAATTAATTAATAAAAATAAACAAACCCGAACAAACCCTGAATATCTAATTGGTTTAATTAAAAAATCAATTAAATTCAAATTTTATGTAAGTTATGCCAAATGAAAATTTTTAGAAATTTACATGCATCTGCGCTACCCCGTACAATCAGACGTATCAGAACATAAACTACTCTGCCCTAAACTCTAGAATCTATTTTCATGAATTAAAAAAAATTATTAAAATTGGTTCACTTTAACAAAATTATTAACTACGACGTTAAATTTTGAATATTCGATAATTAATTGGCGTGTTGCCAATGCCTGGATAAACATAAATCTGGAGGAACTGTTTCTTGCGACAACGGACAGACAATATAATATTACTTAAATATAATTTTGTCCATTTTTATCTGATCTTCAATAGTTCATAATATTTTCAACTTTCAAAAATCATGTTCTTCAATATTTTAAGATTCCACTTTAATTTTTTTTAAACATCCATTAAAACGCATATTTTTTTCGTGAATTCTTTTGGTCCTTTACTATTACATTAATAAACAATCTTACAATTTTTTCGGTCTAAATAAAGAAATCATAACGTTTCAATTTAATAATACTTCTTAAATGTAAAGTAGACGCCGTGATATTTCAACAAAGAAAATCGTTGAAATTTTAAGCGATCCGACCCGAGCGAGAGAGACCCGAGTTTTCATATCTGGGCTTTAGCAACGTCAGATTTTTATTGCGGACGCGAACTATATTTGCCTTCCTCAATCAAGATTTCATTATAGATATGGGAAATTTAAATAGTAGATTCAATTTTCGGGCTCTGTGTTTACTCCTATAAAGTGTCGGCGTTCCAGTTAAATGCTTTGAATTCACGTATTGCATATAAATAAACTAAGCGTGAAGAGTTTAACTGAATTAATTTAAATTCGTAGACGTTTAACAAGTTTGGAAAATTTAACATCAGAGCGACGGCCGCATCGCTTTTTTTGGACCTATTTTCTTCTCAGGACGCTATTTTGAAAGGCAGCGTTTTGAAAACAAATTTCTTCTACTCCATGTACAGAAAGTTATGCTTTTCTCCCTCATTTTAGGGGAAAAAATAGACTTTTCCTATTACCTTACTAGATAACGTCATATTCGACCCCGGAACCAGGGCGGTAAATGGTTCTTTTCCTCCCTCTTCTTTCTTAAAAGTTTTAATTAGCAAGAGGTTTGTTTAACTAGTCTATATAATTATGTAAGAAGGGGATTTTTGGATATCTTTATATGTAATGTTTCCTACCTCTTGGTTGGTTGGGTAAAGGCGGGGTTCGGTTTAAAGGCCCGAACCTCTATCACTGCAGCTTTCTGGCTTATTGTGTACCCGGATCTTGTTAGACGATGTTTGTTCCTTCTATGAGGTCCAGTAACCTTCTACCAAGTTTGTCATGTGGGTGGTTCTCACCACGTTGTATGTTCCCGAAGATATGTTGTCTTCTACGAGACAGTGCTGCACAGCGGTATATTATGTGTGAGGCGGTTTCATCCTCTTCGCCTCAGAGTCGGCATTCAATGGATCCGTTGTTTATACCCATCCGTTGAAGGTGTTTTCGCAAGTGGCAGTGGCTTGTTAGCAGACCGATCACTTGTTTTAACTGGGGCCGTGTTAGGGCACGCATATACATTCGATAGTATCCTCGATGGTTTTCCAATTACGGCCCTACCTCTTAAAATACTAATTCAGATTGAATAGTACTACCATGAAAGTGAAGCCCTATCTATTGATAGGGTGTCATCACCTGCAGATCGGTTTCGAACGCTCGTCAGTACAGGGTAGATGTCGATACCGAAATGATCGAAACAACCCCTGAAAGGGCTCGACGTCAAGAAAGCTTCTGGTCCAGACGAAATTCCTGTTATAGTTCTCAAGAGATGCGCCGATGAACTAACACAACTGGAGATCTTCTAGCCTATGTCACCCATCTTTGGAACAACGTAATCGAACATCATGGGGTTTGTTCGTCGTTTGTTTAGGGCTGTTGCATTGGATATTTCTAAAGCCTTTGATCGTGTTTGGCATGAGGGTCTTCTAAGTAAACTGCGATCCTATGGTATTCCCAGTCGATTCTATGCATGGTTGTCGAGCTTTCTTAAGGACCGCTCTCGGCAAGTAGCGATTGAAGGATTTCTCTCAGACACCTTCACCATCAATGCCGGTGTTCCTCAAGGGTCCATATTGTCTCCCACTCTCTTCTTACTCTACATTAACGACTTTCTAGTGAAGACGAAAAACCCGATATGTAGGTTTTGCTGACGATAGCACACTTATCTCATCATTCTCCTTGAATGCACAAACATCGGCTGCCGAAACACATCTTCGCAGACAGCATGAATTATCACGCCTCAACAAAGACCTGGAAGAAATTTTGGCTTGGGGTGATAGTAACCAAGTCGAATTTAACGCTAAAAAACCCAGCAGCAGTTTTCTCTAAGAAGGTTAACATTACAGAACCGAATATAGTCATGGACGGACATGCAATCCCACTGGCTTCTTCTATTAATTTGCTGGGCGTCAATCTGGGAGGAAATATGTCTTGGCATAACCACGCTGTGGCAATCGCCAAGATAGCTTCTCAGAAGCTTGGTGTACTCTTCCGAACCAGAAAGTTGTACACACCTCAACAACTTTTGACACTATACAAAGCACAAATTCGACCATCACAGAGTACTGCTCTCATGTCTGGAGCTCTGCACCCAAACATACTCTTCGGCTACTGGATTCCATCGAAAGGAGTGCCATTCGTCTGATTGGAGACCACGAGCTGACGAAGAACCTCGACAGCCTAGAACATCGAAGACAGGTTGGGGATTTAACTCTCTTTTACAGATATTTTCATGGAAAGTGCTCGGCTGACCTTGCCCTCTTAATTCCGCCCAGAGCGGCGAATAGCAGCGAAAAACTTATCAACAATACTAAAACAGCTTGAGATATTGGATTAAAAGCGGTATGTTTTAAAAATATTTTACATTATACAGGGTGGCCCAAAAAAGTGTGACAGCATAAAGTTATATTTTTTTAAATGGGACACCCAGTATTTTATTGCATATTTGGGTTCGTATTACTATCTGACTTGTGCGGATGTAATAAAAATAAATACCTTCGATGCTCAACTGGAGAGAAAAATGGACTCTCCAAAAAGATGATGTTAAAAACGGGCCTTTAAAATTCCTTACCTTGGATACTCGGAGAAGGGTTTCAGCAGGCCTGCTTGGGGTATCTCCTGGTTTCGTTATTTGCGGATGCGGGTGATAAAAATGAAAATTATATTCGTTCACTCCCGAAAACAGTCCGGTCGGATTCACGGAATTAACTCGACTCTCTGCATGCATCGCCGTAGTGTAGTACGGAACCTTAAAGGCGTCCATGCACGCGGAGATATGAAACAAAATTTTTAGGTATTGAAGTATTGAAGGTTTGATGTTGAATTAGAAAGAAAATATGAATTAATAAATAAAAAATATAAAGTAAACTTAAATGCAATTAGAGAAAATTAATTAACACACAAACTAAATTAACTTGGACGACACACGCTTGTGTGGACGGACCATTTCCGCCCACCAAAATACGTAGTATTTTAATTAGGTAGGTAGAGGACAGAGTTTTAGCGCCGGTCGTTTAAAACTACCATTGGCCGTCTGAACCTTAGCGACTCTGACAATACCGTCGGGGCCAGGATAGGTCTCCACTATACGCCCCAGAGGCCATTTAAGTGGTGAAGTAGTATCCTGTTTAATAATAACAAGGGTACCTGGTTGAAGATTGAAGGAAGGTGAGGTCCACTTGGCTCGTTGATGTAACGTGTGCAAATATTCATTAGACCATCGAGCCCAAATATGCTGATGGATGCGGGTAACAACTTGCCATCTCGAAAGCCTATTTAGGGGAAGATCGAGAAGGTCAGGTTCCGGGGGGGCGGTCAGAGGCTCTAAGGTCAAAAAATGACCTGGGGTAAGGGCACTTAAATCGTTGGGGTCATTACTAACTGGAGTGAGCGGTCGCGAATTCATGATAGCCTCAACCTGAATAAAAACTGTTGATAGCTCTTCAAAAGTAAGAATCAAATCTCCAACAACCCGGAGTAAATGGGTTTTGATAGATTTGATATTGGCCTCCCAAAGGCCTCCAAAATGGGGAGACGAAGGTGGATTAAAATGCCAACTAATAGTCTCTTTCACCGCAGCTGCCTCGGCGTATTGATCCAGCAGTTTACGAGCCTTGACAAAATTTGTTCCGTTATCGGAATAGACATGCGAACATCGACCACGACGACCAATAAAACGCTTAAATGCAGCAAGAAAGGCGTCGGCCGATAACTCGGAAACGAGTTCTAGATGAACAGCCTTAACGGATAAACAAATAAAAAGACAAAGATAAGCTTTTAATGTTTTGGCACCACGAGTTTTAGACATGGTGATAGTAAATGGGCCTGCGTAATCAATACCAACGTGAAGAAAGGGTTTAAAACGGGAAACCCTTGCTAAAGGCAAATCGCCCATTGGAGGAGCCGTAGCAGTAGGGTGAGTCTTAAAGCATCTTACACAGCGTGACAAAACACGTCTGATGGAACGTTTAGCGGATAATATCCAAAACTTTTGTAAAAGTAAAAAATGAACAGTTTGTATCCCCGCATGGAGATACTGCAGATGAATAGATTCAATAATTAAGTCAGTTAGAATACTGCGACTAGGAAGAAGTGCGGGAAATTTACGATCATAGTCAATGGGAGCGTGTCTTAGTCGACCTCCCACTCTCAAAATTCCTTGGTCATCCAGAAAGGGTGAAAGTTTACGTAAAACTTTAGGAAGTGGTTGCCCTTGACCAAGAGCGTGAATTTCAAGTGAAAATTTTAATTCCTGAGTGCGTTTGACAAATAACAACAGTGCCTTGTGAATTTCAAGGGGAGTAAGAGCACCTGTAAGGGGGGGATGGTTGCGGATTTTAATTTGGCAATTATGAATAAATCGTAGTACATATGCTAAGATGCGGGATAAAGTATTAACCGAAGAATGGGATTCAACTAAGGAATCAAGAAAGTTAGGTGAAATAAAGGCAGCGCAAACTAAAGGACGCTCTTCCACAGTAACTTCTGGAGTAAGCGGAATGTCAGGATAATCCATAGTGGGGAAGTTATGATAAGAAAGAACGGGTGCCGCCCACCATAAGGAACAATCAAGTAACTCGGATGGTAGCATTCCCCGGGAACCCACATCAGCAGGATTATCCGAAGACGAAATATAAAACCAATTCGAAGGAGGTACCTTCTCGTGAATAGCAGAAACTCTATTCCCGACAAAGGTACGCCATTTGTGCGGTGAGGATTTGATCCAACTGAGAGCAACAGTGGAATCAGAATAACAGTGAACCTTTTGAAAGTGTACTTTTCCTTCAAAAGCGGTTAAAACGAAAGAAACCAAACGAGCAGCTAGAACCGAAGCACAAAGCTCAAGTCTAGGCAATGAGACTCGTTTGAGTGGTGCAATCTTTGCTTTAGAACAAACAAAATGCACTGAAATATTATTGGAAGGTGAAAAGCATCGAATATATAAACAACTACAAAATCCCTTTTCACTTGCATCTCCAAAACAATGTAGTTCATAATGAGATGTTCCCTCCGGAAAGAGCAGACGGGGCAAATTAAACGAACTTAAACAGGACACATCGTTCAGATAACGGTCCCAAAGCCTTACAATTTCTTCGGGGGGTGTTTGATCCCAATCTAACTTTAAAGTCCAAAGTCGTTGAATAAGATGTTTGAGGAGAAAAGTTATCGGCGAGGCTAGGCCTAAAGGATCAAATATTCGAGCAAGATTAGATAAAAGGTTCCTTTTAGTGCAAGGTCGATCTGGAAACTTCACACAGAAGCGAAAACTATCAGAAGAAGCATTCCATTCTAAACCCAACACCTTTAAGGAAGTTTCATTTGAAGGAGAAGAGTCCAAACTTACTGGATCTAGTGCTACAAGGGAAGAGGGTAAGTGACTTAAAAGTTTAGGATGGTTGCTTGACCATTTCTGAAGTTCAAAACCTCCCTTATGTAGCAAAGAAGTTAGTTCGTTTTGAAGAATTAAAGCACGCTCAAGCGAGGAGTCACCTGTGACTATATCGTCAACGTAGGTGCTAGTGCGTAAAGCTTCAGCAGCTAATGGATAAGACGTTCCATCTTCCTCCGCTAATTGCAGAAGAGTGCGGATGGCAAGATAAGGTGAACAAGTAAGGCCATAAACAAGGCGGTTGATGCGAAATTCCTGAACGGGGTCAGTGGGAGAAAAACGCCATAAAATCCGTTGATAGTCCTGATGCTCAGGAGTGATAACAATCTGACGGTACATTTTGGTAATGTCCGCAGTTAAAACAATTTTGTGGATGCGGAAATTAAGCAAAATTGTAAAAATATCATTTTGAAGTTTTGGACCAATATAAAGTTGATCATTGAGAGAAGGTTGATTTGGTAAATGAGCTGAACCATTGAAAACCACCCTCAATTTAGTAGTCAAACTATCTGGTTTGATAACACAATGGTGCGGAAGATAAAATGAATTGTGAGAAAAACCAGAGGCGGGTTCCATATGGCCAAGATCAAGATATTCTTGAATAAAATTACGATACTGATCATAAGTTTGCGGGTTTTTAAGGAGCCTGCGCTCTAATGAATAAAAGCGGTTAAGGGCAAGAGGACGAATTTCTGGAAAAGAGGGTTTATCGTCTTTAAAAGGAAGATTTAATATAAATCGTCCGGACTTATCACGCCTATAAGTGTCCATGAATAATTTTTCGCATTGAATTTCGTCAGGAGATAAGCATTTAACCTGTGGAACTTCCTCTAACTCCCAAAATAATTTAACTTGATTCTCCAAAGAGGCAGAATCTTCAATATGACAAAACATCGTAGTAATCGAGGTAGTGGGACAGGGCTTTTGAACGGTTCCCATTAAGATATATCCAAAAATGGTATTTAGAGCATCAGGGGCTCCTACGCGTCCTGGGATACGCCCATCTAGTAAAACCTTAGAAAATACATCAGCGCCTAGTAATAAGTCGACAGAACCAGGAACATGAACCTGATTATCGGCCAGGCGAATGTTTGAAACATGGGGCCAAGTTTCAATTGGAAGTTTATAAGTTGGTAAATTATCACATATTTTATTAAGGATAAGCGCATCAATAGAGAATATAGGATTCGTTTGTTGAAATGGACGAAATGAAATAGTTACTCCTTGATTTACCAATGTATTCATGGGTCCTAAGCCATTTAAATTGACTGAACTTTGTACAGGGTGAAGTCCGAGGCGTTTAACACATTTTGAAGTTATAAACGAGGTCATGCTTCCAGAATCCAAAAGACATCGGACGGGTTGATAAGTACCTCGGTTATCTAAGAGTTCGATGCGGGCGGTGGAAAGTAAAACACTAGATTTTGAGGAAGTAAAACAACTTTGTGTAGAATGTGATGCGGGTGTAGAATTTCCTTGATGAGTGGTTTGAACAGTAACCGGTATTGGCGATAAAGCTGTTGGGTGCGGTGGAGAGGTATTTTTTGAAAAATGTAATAACGTGTGATGTCTCTGACCACATGTATGACAACTACTTTCAGAACGACAAGTAGCAAAGCGATGGGTATGGCTTAAGCAATTAATACAAAATTTATGTGTTTTTGCGAATTGATAACGATCATAGGCTGTTTTACCTAAAAAATTCGAACATTTAAAAATTGTATGATCCGTTTTATTGCACACTGGGCATTGAGGATCGGAATTTTGCGTTTGAACTAGTAAGGCAGTATGATAAGGCGATTGAGATTTAGGATGCACAGGCTTTCGAAATGTAGGCTTGTGTTTTTTAAGAGGAAAATTAACATTATCCAGAGCCATACAATTCTTCATCAAAAAATCTGATAATATTTTATACGTAGGTAACGCCAGGGAATTATCATAGAATAGCTCAAATCTTGTAACAATTGCAATATCGACACGTTTCAGTATCATTTGGACTAAAATAAAGTCCCAATGATCAGTTGGTAGTCCTAAGTTTTTTAACGCTGCTATATTTTCAGCAAAAATATCTAACAAATTTCGAAGGTCATTTGAATTATCACAAGCTACTTTTGGAGCATTTTCTAAATTATTCCACAGTGTGGCAGCCATTAAACGAACGTTTTTGTAACGTTTGCAAAGTGTATCATACGCAATAGTATAATTTGTAGAAGTTACAGGAAGATGTTGAATAACAGATAAAGCTGAACCTTTAAGTGTAGAAAGCAAATAAGTAAATTTCTCACAATTAGCCAAAGTGGCATTATTATGTATTAAAGCATCATACATGTCAATAAAGGATTGAAATAAAGTTATATCACCTGTAAAACTAGGCAAACTAATTTTGGGTAATTGATTTGAAGTTATATTTCCACTAGGGTGCGAAGTACCCGCTGACGACTGAGAAGCTGATGCTGAATCAGACGGTAATTTAAATTTAATTGCTTTAATACCATAATAGAACAAATCAAATTCTTTTCGAATCGCATCTTCAGCCTCAAACTTCTCCCCATCATCGGCCACTAAACAAATAATACACTGGTGGCTTTCATAGAAGCCTGAATGCCTTTTTTCGATATTCTCCAGCATACATTTAAACCTCGCAACCTGAGTGGTATCACCTCCTTCAACCTGCTTTGCGACCTCATACATTTCTCGTAATTGAGAAAGTTCTATTTTGCGTAACGCTTGATATTTTTTAAGTTTATCGGACATTTTTACTCCAATAAAACCGTATTTACTTATAATTAACAATGCAAACTAGTTCACGTGCAACAAATTTGTACGTATCTGAACACCTTTAAACTCTGTCTCCTACAAACCTAAAAAATGTATTAAGGAATTTGATAAAAAAACCGGTACGTTCGTCGCCAAGCAAATCTAATTCCAATGCGTGGAAAAGGAACTGTATTAGTTTAATTTTTTTAAAAGCGTAATGAAATAATTATTGATTGATGAAAATTATTAATTTATAAAAATAACTTTTAAAACCAGAAAATATTTAGTCTATATCCGGCTCGAAGGACCAAAATGACTTGTGCGGATGTAATAAAAATAAATACCTTCGATGCTCAACTGGAGAGAAAAATGGACTCTCCAAAAAGATGATGTTAAAAACGGGCCTTTAAAATTCCTTACCTTGGATACTCGGAGAAGGGTTTCAGCAGGCCTGCTTGGGGTATCTCCTGGTTTCGTTATTTGCGGATGCGGGTGATAAAAATGAAAATTATATTCGTTCACTCCCGAAAACAGTCCGGTCGGATTCACGGAATTAACTCGACTCTCTGCATGCATCGCCGTAGTGTAGTACGGAACCTTAAAGGCGTCCATGCACGCGGAGATATGAAACAAAATTTTTAGGTATTGAAGTATTGAAGGTTTGATGTTGAATTAGAAAGAAAATATGAATTAATAAATAAAAAATATAAAGTAAACTTAAATGCAATTAGAGAAAATTAATTAACACACAAACTAAATTAACTTGGACGACACACGCTTGTGTGGACGGACCACTATCGTTTATAAGTGCCTCAAATTTTATTTTATCAAATATCAAAACATAATTTATGATATTTAAAATTATTTCGAAAACAGCTGGATATAACTTATATGCTTGTATTAAAAAAAAAATTGTCTATGAATTCTGGTGCCAATGCCAAATAATATACAGAGTGTTCTATTTGAAAATCTTGAGAAAAAT
Source organism: Barypeithes pellucidus (assembly GCA_963991005.1). NCBI lineage: Eukaryota > Metazoa > Arthropoda > Insecta > Coleoptera > Curculionidae > Barypeithes > Barypeithes pellucidus. Next base: position 76,529,695 of record OZ022556.1, read on the forward strand.
TATTTTAAAATGTGGCGTTTTTGAAAGCTTATTATGAACACCGTGTATAAAATAGATAAACGCAATTAGATTCATAGTAGTATCTCTAGACCTCTTCTCATAAATTTCACCCGATGCCGAGGTTAAAAAAATAGTTCTGGATTGTTTTTTTTGATTTTTTTATTCAGGACTGCAAACTTTTTTTTTAGTTTTCAATTTATTTCTCCGAAACTACAAAACCAAAATAAATAAACTATGAGGCACTTATAAACGATACTAAGGCAAACCTAAATATGCAATAAAATACTGGGTGTCCCATTTAAAAAAATATAACTTTATGCTGCCACACTTTTTTGGGCCACCCTGTATAATGTAAAATATTTTTAAAACATGCCGTTTTTAATCCAATATCTCAAGCTGTTTTAGTATTGTCGATAAGTTGTTCGATAACGATTTAATCGTCCGTCCCCGTTCCGTTTGCGGACCCTGTATATCAAAAATTAATTTTCTTTTTCTGCAACAAAAGCTTGCCTTTACATTGTCAAAAGTTTCTGCTTCTGTAATATTTATATTTTTTCCATTGAAGATGAGGGTATATGCCTTCGAAACATGCAGGAAAATTAGGAACTGAACTATATTTTTTATTAAACTAGTGGAGCAGACTATGAGTTTCTTCTCATCTTCAAAATTTCAATCCACAGAGGGCTACTTAAAAAAAAAAACAGGATGATATTGATTTTGAATAAAAATACAAGGACACTCAAAAATAGATCTCTGTTCAGTCCCGGTTGGATGATCATGTACAAAACACATATTTGTAACATCGCGATTTTATTCTTGTTTGTTGAGCGAATAAATTCGGACTTTCACGGGATTACCCATTATTTATAATTAGTCACATGGTTAAACTTGTGATTGATAATATAGTCATAATGCGATTATGCATTATGGAACATAATGTGATAAAATCGAACGTGTACGCCATGCTCATTTCTCCCTAATTCCTGGATTATTCAATTCGGAAACCTAGTGTTCCGAATAGCCTTTCACCTAATAAACAGGAAATTGGCACGACGCTCATATGATCCTATAATATTAAATATCTTTCAGTATGATGGCCAGCGTGAGCGTTCAATTTTACGCATACCTTCGTCAAATTGAAAATATATTTTTGCGTGGTCTATTGAAAGGATATCATCATTCGCTTGGTAATTTTAAGGTAAAATTTATCCCCCGTATTTACTAAAGGGGTTTAAAATGCAATCCACAAATAAATTTAGAACTCGGTTTTATTAAATGATCCCCTTATTTTCATTTTATATTTTTAATTTCTACAGGGTGTTGCTTAATGATATTTACTTATTTTAATTGCTCAATTTTAAGTCGAAACGTTTGTTGTAATTTTTAATTTCTCGACAAAAAATAATTCGTCATAAAAATTGTTGCTTGTAAAAAAAGATTTAGGTTTTGTATACAGGGAGGTCAACATCTTTAAAAAATATTGATTTTCCTAATATTAACTACCTTAATTTTTCGGTTTTAAGAAAAATGCAATGAGGAAATTTTTCGTTATAATTACATTTTTCGTCAAGATTTTTGAAATTTTTGCTTTCTTTAACTTAATTTTTTATGTACAGGTTATCCTATTTTCGACACTTTTATAGGGTATCTCCGTTATTGTTAGTGCTATCAAAAAAGTAATGTAGGTGTCATGTGCTCTTTTTGGGTCAAACTTATAATGGTAAAATCAAAATTCGAAAATTTTCGCTCGCTTAAGAGATATGGCGGAAAATCAAAAAATTGCCCATTTCGAAATTACCCTATATTTTCTTAGTTAGAAGAGATATAGAAACATGTTTTATACAGAAGTTTCTTTATAATGGTTGCTGAATAATCTACCGTTTTCAGAATAAGTATACGGGGTCAGGTAAAATAGTTATCGGACCTAACCTCATTTTCTTAAATGGAACACCCTGTATATTTTAATCTAAAAAGATTTTAAACTCGCTTTTTATTTATAACACACCATGGATGATAGATATCATTACATTTTTCAAAATGTTGATAAGTCTTTTTCACAAATGAATATGTAAAAAATGAAATGAACGTTAAATGTTAATAACAACTAGAAAGTCAACATAGTTGCCTCTAGGATATTAGTTTTTGTTTCATGGCCTACTTTGGTTCAAGTAAATCGCCTAGGAAACCAATATTATCCATGGTGTGTTATATATTTGGAAAGAGAATTTAAAATGGTATCTATTTAAATTAAAATATACAGGGTGTTCCATTTAAAAAAATGAGGTTATTTGGAATACGGCAGATCATTCAACAATCAATATAAAGAAACTTCTTCATTAAACATTTTTCTGTATCTCTTTTAACTAAGAAAATATAGGGTAATTTAGAAATTGTCAATTTGTTGATTTTCCCCCGTATCTCTTAAGCGAGCGAAAATTTTCGAATTTTGATTTTACCATTTTACGTTTTACCCAAAAAGAGCACATGACACCTACTTTACTTTTTTGTTAGCACTAACAATAACGAAGATACCCTATAAAAATGTCAAAAATGGGATACCCTGTACTTAGTTCCTATTCAATGTGAAAGACCCTAATTTCTACACATTTTTCTAGTTGTCTTCTAAACTCACTCACACAGAATAATTCATCAACAGATGATATTGTCACAAAAGGAACCATACTATTTTATAAATTCGATATTCAGATTTTTAATGAGTTTCTATGGTTAATGTTAAAACACAGGACACCCCTATGTAACATTAAACCTGTATTAGATTTATTAAACAAACTGGGAAAGTTGTAGTTATAAAATAGTATACGTACATCCTGATGAATCAATAATTTGGCAACTCATCATGTCAGCTCAATTACAGTTGGACGACCTGAGTTCGTCGATTCCCAATAAGGGGGAAAACTGCTGACCTGAGGAGAAGGCACATTATTGGTAATAGGTAAATTTTAAAACCACTAGTGCTCGAGATTCCGTCGAATATATTTGTGAACAACTTTGCTGGTCGCCCGGTTCCCGATGTACCATCTAACCTTATTGTAAGTAAGAATTATTTTTGTCAGTTTAAATCTTTGTTCTCATCGTCTTTTGTAAACCCTTCAGGTAATTATTTCGTTTGGCTTTATAATAAATCTTTGTTTTATAAATCGCATCGTTTTCTATTTATTAACTAAGATCTCGTCGATACCTTTACACCCCTAGTCACACCCCAAAACCTGGGCGTGACAATATTAGACAAAAAGAAATTTCTTAAAATCTTGAATTATGATGGAGAAGATAATTCTAAGGAACATTTCCAATGGCATTGCCCTTAAAAATAAAAAATTAAGGTAATTTGCTCTTAAGTAAAATCAATATTTTTCAAATTTTTTACCTCCTGTATACAAAAACAAAATTTTCTAACGACAAATTTTAATTTTTTAAAATTTTTTACAAAAAATGACTTTTTGTCGAGATATAGAAAATTAAGTCCATTGGTGGTATAGGTAACCCCATCCAAGGTCACCCTGTATATAATTATGTTTACAGAGTGTTAAAGTTTTTATTTTTATTTGGCTGGATCTCTAAACCAGTTTGAGGTGTTTTTTGGTATAGAAGATGAACACTCTACTTGTTCTACGACTACACAGTCTTTTTTGTATGTTGCATTATATTTAGATTTCGATTATACGGGAGAAAACTCAATAGACTTGCGATCGCAGCTTCTTTTGTTTCAGGCGATATCGATTGAATGAATGCTTCCGAATTACTTCCGTTGATATTTTCTGTTTTAACAGGTATTAATCACAATTATAGGAAGTTATACGGATATACGCGTCCAAGAATCAAATTTGACGAAAGGAGAAGCGCAAATGTTATATAATCGTAGTTTCGACAGACCTTAACTTGGTTTCCTCCAAGATTATTATGTAAAGAAAATATGTAAGAAGACATATATTGCGAAATAACCTTCGTAATATGATGATCGATATTTTTGTGACGTATAAAATCGCTTAAGTGTCCAAACTGGGATAGCCAACGTGGGCGTTCAATTTTACGCGTACCTTCGCCGAATGGAAAATATATTTCTGCTGGTATATTGAAAGGATAATTTTCTGTTTTAAGGGAAAGATTTGTATTTCCGTTTAACTTTCAGTATTTAATATGAACGTGGTAATTTAACCGAATAAACTTTAGGAAATTTGTTCATAAATTCAGGTTTGTTACATGCTGGTTTTCAAGATGGTTGGGTTTCCAATTATTTGTGGTTGTCTTCCAAAGAAATTAAAGATTAATTTTTATACTACAATAGCAGTACTTTTTGATCATATGCCTAAAGTGTGCCTAGGGTCATTAGGATCAAATAATGTTTCTAATTCAAAGAAGCCTAAAGTGTGGCTTTTTTTGAAAACTTCTCACCATTACAAACTCGCTTCCAGCAGTAAATACTATAAAAGTCAGAATAACATTTAAATTTTATTTTGAAGGGGGCGCTTTAATTTGCAGCTCTCATGGTTTAACCCCCTGACAGAAGTAGATGTTATCCGTAAGTGGTCAAGTGGCATAGCATTTTAAAGGTCAAATACCAATGTATGGAAAAATTATTATTTTCCAGACCACCTGATGATACCTTATACAATAAGAGCGTATTTAGTCTACACAGTAGCACTTTAAATACTATTTCAGATTGAATTGTACTACCAAGAAAAGGAAGCCTTTTCCATTGATAGGATGTAACCACCTGCAGACTGGTTCGAACTCATTTGTCTCGTCAGTACAGGGTAGGTGTACATACCTATCATCTTTTTTTTTTTGGACACACGATGAGAAATCTGCACACAGACACCTTACAGACGCGGCTGTAAGGTAGTGTCGGGTTAGCAACATTGTGGGGAAAGACCATCAATATCATCCGCTCTGAAGGAGGGGATTCGCCTCAGAAGGAGACCAGCCGACCGACTAAAACTTACCGTCTGAGTCGGGTTTGTTTGTCGGCATGTTACCTGTAACTCCTTTTCACTTAGACGTGTTATTTTTGTTTATCATCACTCATCAGTATGATTTTTTAGGTTAAGACTTGAAGCGTTACTTGGTGTGTTTCGGTTACAGCTCTTAACCCTTTCTTATTTGAATTTAATCAAATAAGCAAGCTTTAAGAGCTCTGTTAACATACTGGTTGTAGAGGTAGAGGGGTAGTTATTGTAATTGTTGACAGAGGAGTATAGTGTGGCGTGTACCATAGGTGTACATACCTATCATCAGAAAGGATTAACTTAACACCGTGCTATCGACGGTAGTCGAAGAAACACAGTGCGCAGCGCCATCTCTTAGCAGTCCCACACAATCTGAACAAACGTTATTTGCATAAATCAAAAATAAAAAGTCTATACATTTCAGGTGGTACCAATATCAAATACCAATGTATGGAAAAATTATTATTTTACAGACCACCCGATGATACTTTAACTACAAACCCGAACAAACCTGAAAGCATAGACTTTTTATTTTTGATTTATTCAAATAACAAATGAGTTCGAAACCGGTCTGCAGTAACATTGGCATTTGATATTAATACCACCTGAAAAGTATAGACTTTTTGTTTTTGATTTTAAAGGTCGTTTAAATTTCTTTCGAATAGTACCATAATTTATTATTTTTTTAAGTAGTACTCTGCAAGAAATCGTCAACTTACCTGCACATGAACAATAATATAAGTTATGGTGTTGATTCCTATTTTAGCAGTATGGTTATGAGTCCTTTTGGTAGTCATTCCGGGCGACAACTTTTTCAGTTCTCAGCAACGTCACCTCCTAAAGAAAGTTCTAATTATTTCAATTTTGGAAATTTGACTAAAATCTCATTGACAAGTAATAAATAACAAGTTGAAATTTAAAAAGGCTAGGTTTACCTTCTCGATATAATGAAAGTTTTATATTGCCTCAAGATAAAATCGACTCTTTGCTAAAATAATATTAAAATGCAAGGTAAGATAGGAAGCAAATTAATTTTTTTATTATAATTATAAAATAGGAAACAAACGTTTAAGTCCTTTTATTTTAAACTAAATCACTAAAATTAGATTAAGTGAGTTTACCATGGATATTTTTCTCCTCCCTTACAGAATTAGGCAGAAGGACCCTTGGATTTACATTCCATAATTCATTTCTTTTGTTGTTGGAAATGTGGAAGCATGTGTAGATACAGTGCTGGTGGCAGATTAATTCCCTAGCGTATATGTAATTTCATATGAGTATTTTACACTAGGTTCTTGAAAATTTAATTTTATTTTCTCTCAATTTGGGATCATGCATATATTTTGTAATTCACAATTACAAGTACTGTACTTAGACAGAATTAGATAGAATATTAATTATTAATCCTAACATTCTTGTAGATAATGTAGGCATCTGTAATTTTTTGTATACGCAACAAAACACACATGACGAAAGGGTCCATATTGGGTCCAACACTGTTCATTGCTGACATGAATAATATGTTTGTTACCTTGACTCCGACCTTATTGTCAGCCCAGTGAGACTGCTTATTCGGGTTTGTTCGATTTAATATAGGCCATATTTGTCTCCCTTTAATAAATCAGAGAAGGTTGATGCAGACAGAGACAGACAGAATGCGAGCTGCACAAGTGCACAAGTTCTTAAATTATTTCACAACAGAACATCTTTCGTCTGGAATGGAATAAAATCAACGTTTTGTTGCAGGTAAGTTATTTATGATTGAAATATTTTCTTACTAATTTTTGTTCGTTATTGTTATTTTACATTATAAAATTGTCCCAAACTTGTCACGCAAACTAGCAACAAACACATTTTTAAAGAATTTTACTTAAATTTTACAATCTACAAGTCAAAAGCTACAACATAATATTTACAGCTTAGTTATATTAACCCGAAGTCCGGTAATATATTATTATAATAATTCTTTCCTTTCATAATTTAATTGAGAATCCCATAATGACTGAACATTAAAGAGGACTTCGATCACAAATGTTGCCAGGAGTATGCTATGAAACAAGTAAATTGGAAGCCCATAATCATAATGATGGTGCATATATTTACTTGGTTAGTAGCTGTACATATGGTATTGTATTTACCTTGATTTGTTTGAAGTTGAAGATGGTAAAATATTTTATGTAAATTATGATTTATTTCATTTTTTTTTAATAAAACTAATTACAACCTTCAATCTCTGAATTCTTTATTTCTAGTTTCGTTACTAGTTCAATAATTATATAAAAGTATGTAAGGACAATTTTAAAGCGATATTTACAGCTGAAAACCTATATCAAAATCCTAATATTTGATTTTCTCTACTTAGTAAATCAAATGAAAGGATTTTGATGTTTTCTTTGCTTAAATGTCACTTTAAAATATTGACAGTAATAAAAATTTGGACAAAAGTGACATTTGAAAAGCACGTGCGCGCCAGGCATAATGGATGCCGCCGTATCATGCCTGCTTCGATTTTTTATCACGGCAGTTTGTCTTCTTCCTGGTTATAAGTATTCGTTGCTTATTGTATTTGCTAATGCCACTACTGTCATATGCACCTTAAATGTCTTGTATGAATTAAGGCGGGATCTGTGCGACTATCAATCGTGGTTCTCGAACTGAGTTGGTATACTTAAGCAGAACCGAGACCGTTGCTAAATCGTAGTGCTAGGGAAAATTTAACATCCAGGTATAAATTTTCTTGTAATAGCACTAATAAGATATTTGACTTTACTTATTAAATCACCCTCCACTAGCTTAATCAAAAGATTGCGACTAAACTAAATAAACCGCATTTAAAAAGTAAATAAATCTAACAAACTAATCTAGATAAAACGGCTTAATATCAATCATACTTCAGAGCTAACAAAGACTGCAATGCAAAGCATTAAATGCGAGAGCAATGTTACCTATGTAATTCATTAATCAATAGGGAATTTAAATATCACTTGGTATATGTTAAATAGAATTTTGCATGAAATTGAAAATAATGACTACACAATATAGGACAGAAACATAATTACTAGAGAGAAAATAGAGATATTATATCCAATATAAATAAACATGTAACATATAAAATTGCAGACAGCCAGGTACTTGCTATATTATAATATATGAAATGTATTCATTAAGTTTTCAGTCAGCTGGTACGATATACTATTGGCACTATGTCTTGTGCAGCTATGTCGTTGTAAACTTTTATATATATAATTATTTATTTTGATCTTAGTCTTCCACCAAGGCTGCTATTCGAAATTAAATTTTTTATTGAAATAATGAAGCATTCACCTCACTATTTATAAATCGCGTTATTACTAGTTTATATCTCAGAGCCACATTTTATAACCAAAATAATATCCACTTGTTTATAACGAAATAAACCTTACCGTTAAAAAATACAATTCTATCAAAGAACTAATTAAAATAAATCCACTAAACCCAATCAAACCACAAAACTAACAACTCCACAAAATAAAGCTTCTAAATACGAGGATATCGTCACGTGGATAATTCATTGGTTCACAGATAATTTGAAATGGCAACAGAAATATTAATTAAATGGACATAACAACGCTACTAAAAATGTATTGCATGTCATAGAATTTTATGCGAAATTGAAAATTATAACTATTGTAATGGAGCAGAAATAATACGTATGCCTCTATTTTTAGATTTATGTGGAAAATATAGTCGATTGGTAATTTGGAGCTTCCATATGGAAATGTACAAATAAAAATTTATATAACTGGCGACTCTCAAACTATCTCAAATCTCTTTTATTTTGTCATTACTACCTAATGATATTTTATAGGAGCCAAAGTTTTATGGTGCGATTCTCTAAACAATTTTTCTTTTTTGAAAGTTTATGGTCTTCTTAGAATGATTGCTAACGTATAGTGCATGCCAGTTAGTTATTACATTGTCAATGGTTCGAATTTTGCCTGATCGAGTTAACATGCCTTAAAATAAAAATATATTTTAGTTCAATCCGAAATGACCGAAATCGTGTTCCGTCGGCGTCCCGTCAAACGAATCCTGAAAGGACTGGACGTCAAAAAAGCTACTGGTCCAGACGAAATTCCTATTATAGTTCTCAAGAGATTCGCCGATGAACTAACACCAGTATTTTGTAGACTTTTCAACTTATCCTACAAAAAAGGAATATTTCCATCTTGCTGGAAGACGGCGCGAGTCCAGTCTATTCCAAAGAAAGGTAAGAGAACTCTGCCTAACAACTATCGACCAGTCGCATTGCTTTCAGTTATATCAAAAGTAATGGAGAAAGCTATTAACCAACATCTTCTAAAGTACCTGGAAGGCTTCAACATTATCAGCGATCATCAATATGGTTTTCGGAAGTCCAGATCAACTGGAGATCTTCTAGCCTATGTCACCCATATTTGGAACAACGCAATCGAACATCATCGGGAGCCTCGGGCTGTTGCACTGGATATTTCTAAAGATTTTGATCGTGTTTGGCATGAGGGGCTTCTAAGTAAACTGCGATCCTATGGTATGCCCAGTCGATTCTGTGCATGGTTGTCTAGCTTTCTTAAGGACCGCTCTCTGCAAGTGGCGATTGACGGATTTCTCTCAGACACCTTCACCATCAATGCCGGTGTTCCTCAAGGGTCCATATTGTCTCCCACTCTCTTCTTACTCTACATTAACGACCTTCTAGTGAAAACGAAAAATTAGTTAGTTTTGCTGATGATAGCACGCTTTTATCATCTTTCTCTTTGAATGCACAAACATCGGCTGCCGACGCACATCTTCGCAGACAGCATGAAGTAAAGTATAACGCCTCAACAAAGACCTGGAAGAAATTTTGTCTTGAGGTGACAGTAATCAAGTCGAATTTAACGCTAAAAAAACCCAGGCAGCAGTTTTCTCTAAAAAGGTTAACATTACAGAACCGGATATAGTCATGGACGGACACGCAATCCCGCTGGCTTCATCTATTAGTTTGCTGGGCGTCAATCTGGGAGGAAATATGTCTTGGCATAACTACGTTGTGGCAATCGCCAAGATAGCCTCTCAGAAGCTTGGTGTACTCTTCCGAACCAGAAAGTTGTACACACCTCAACAACTTTTGACACCATCACTAGAGTACTGCTCTCATGTCTGGAGCTCTGCACCCAAACATACTCTTCAGCTACTGGATTCCATCGAAAGGAGGGCCATTCGTCTGATTGGAGACCACGAGAGTGCCCTAAAGGATTTTTCCTATAGTGCTTGTGTTTGATCATAAAAAAACAAAAAAAAAATTCGTTCACCTGTGATGGCATTAATAATACAAGCAACTCTCATGTATGGTCAGATGAAAATCCCCACGCAATAGTGTAAAATAATTATTAATATAAATTTTCAGTACACATGTGGTGTGTTATTTAATTGACCCTTCCATTTTGGAGAATCGTCGAGTTTTTCCAGTAATAACAAACTCAAATACCGAAATACTGCTACCCGCAAGGCTCATACTGTTTCCCGAGAGGGCCTCAGTCTCCAAAGGGTACTAACTCAAAAAAGGCTAACAATAATAAAACTCAAGTATGAAAGCTAAACCACCGGCAAACTCCAGCCCCGGTCATGTTTTCACCTGACTGCGTGTTCTCAGTGGGAAACCATCACGGTTTCTATCCTCAGTCTCAGGTTTACACCTGACTGCGTGTCCTCAGTGGGAAACCACCACGGTTTCTATCACTCAGTGAACTATTATGTATTGTATACAGGGTGAGTCGGGAGGAACGGACCAAAATTCAGGAGTGTATTATACACGCGAAAACAATGTAAAAAAACCCATATGTTCTTCTCGGATATTCATTTGTTTTCAAGTTATAGCGCAATATCCAATATTTTTTCTACGTTCCACTTTTATCAAAACTTTCACATAATTAGAGTATGCCATGCTCAGGATTCTAAACTATTTGACACCGATGTTGTCTTGACAATGTATCAGTCTATTGGGGCAGTAATTAAACGTTTATTTTCAAGTTTGAGTGATTAAAGTGATACAAAATGCCAAATATTTATTCAAATTTAGAATATGCAAAGATGGTGTTTATTTATGGTTCCTGTAATGGCAGTGCTACAGCTGCTGAAGAATATCGTCAACGGTATCCACATCACAGACATCCGACTAGAAACGTGTTTATCAGAGTGTTTAGTAATTTGTGCGAGAATGGTAATCTTCCAAGTGCCAACATTACATCTGAACGAGCTACTCGACAAGGTTTAGGAGAAGTAGAAAATATTCTGGATTTAGTAGAAGAAGATGCAAGGACCAGCTCAAGAAGAATTGGTACTCAATTTTGCATTTCACAAAAAAGAGTATTAAACACACTCCACGAGCAAGGCTTATATCCATACCATGTACAGAGAGTACAGCACCTAGAACCGGAAGATTATGCTAATCGTATTGAATTTTGTCCGTGGATAAATAATAATCATCGTGTTGTATCGCATATACTTTTTACAGATGAAGCAACATTCACCCGTGACGGTATTAATAATACTCGTAACTCTCATGTATGGTCAATTGAAAATCCCCACGCAACAGTTGAAAGTAATTTTCAACATAAGTTCTCGGTTAATGTGTGGTGTGGTATGCTCGATAGCTATTTAATTGGCCCTTTCATTTTGGAGAATCGCCTCACAGGAGACAACTACCTACATTTTTTACAACACGAGTTACAAGGACTACTAGAGGATGTTCCTGTAAATATCAGAAGGCGAATGTATTACTAGCACGATGGAGCTCCTGCACATTTTGCTCGTCAGGTCAAGCAACATTTAGACGAAACATTTCCAGGGCGTTGGATTGGTCGCGGTAGTCCTATCCTATTAATTGGCCTCCAAGATCTCCAGACCTCACAGCACTAGACTATTGTTTATGGGGCTGGTTTAAAAATGAAGTGTACAAAGTAAAAGTGGACACTCGGGATGCACTAATTCGACGTATTAGAAATACTGCAGCCAATTTTAAAGAAGAAAGAAATGAAGCAATTAGAAGAGAGAGAACTAGACGAATCAGAAAATGTTTAGAAGTCAATGGCGGTATTTTTGAACATTTATTAAAAGAACGCTATGATTAGGAAACCGTTAATATATGAACTTTTCTTTATTTGGTATTGCGCTATAACTTGAAAACAAATGAATATCCGATAAGAACATATGGGGTTTTTTACATTGTTTTCACGTGTATAATACACTCCTGAAATTTGGTCCGTTCCTCCCGACTCACCCTGTATAATGTAATTATGTAACGTACTTTGTTTAGAGAAGGCATGTATTATAATTTATAATGTAGAAATAAATAAATATTGATTGATTGATTGTGTTATCAGCTCGATGGAGCTCCTGGACATTTGACTCACATTTGGAGGAAAAGTTTCCAGTGCGTTGGATTTTCGCGGAAGTTCTACTAGTTGAACTCCAAGTACTTCAGACCTCACATCACTGGACTTTTGTTTATGAGCCTGATTCAAGAATGAAGTTTAGAAAGTTAAAGTAATTCGACGCATTAGAATTACTGCAGCTGATATTAAAGAAATAGGTGAAGCAATTAGGAGAGCAATAGGCGCACGTTATACACGAAGCAGAAAATGTCTAGAGGTCAATGCTGATTGTTTTGAATATCTATGAAAAGAATGACATGTTAACATATTCTACTTTATTTGTAATTACGCTATAACTTGAAAACGAAAGAAAGTCGGATACACTCCTGGAGTTTGGTTCATTTCCCCGACTCACTATTGTAGACATCTTATGGATATGTATACGAAATTTAAAAATATTCACAATATCTACAAAAAAAATATCCGTAAAATATATATTTTTAAAGTATCAACTATCAGATTTAAAATAAGATTAATTTTAAAGACTGAAAATAAAACATACCTAAGGTAAAACTAGCATTAAGATGTAAGCCATTTTACTAAGGAAATATTAATAATTTTTCCTACGGTCGTTTTTACGCATATTAATCCATAAATTGGTAATTTTTTAATGAGTTAAGAATATAATTTAGTGTTAAAAAACAGCTATAACGTGTAATTTTTCACTTCTGAATGTTTATAATATCAAGTTGTCATGAAAACAACATTCGCATCGTTCATTGCCTGGGCGCTGCATTGTTATTTTAAACATTATAAATGTTAATAATATTTAAAACATCAAAAAATGTAAAGAAATAAATTCGATTTCAAAGAAGAAAACTCATCGAACGGGTATTTAACGTAATTTCGAAGGAGGTAAAACATTTTTAAATCTTCCGACTTTATGGTCATGCTTTCGAAACTAAAAAGAACATTAATTCTCAATAATCAAGTCGATATAAGCAATTATCCCAAACTTATTGCATTCTTGACAGTGACAGTGAGTTGGTTATATACCAATAGATATTTAAAAAACCGGTACAATCGTAGAAAAAATATTGTATGAAACTTATGCACAAAGTTATTTTCCTTCACATACGGGATTGCATTACTCGCCTTCGGCTCGTGCACTCAAATGTCCCGTTTTTGAAAATGGAAAATATATTATGCATTTGTTATATAAATAATTATTTATTTAATTCGACTCCTTTACGTCATAAAAAGCACATTCCCGTTTATTCTAAAAATGCATTAGATCGGAGTTAACTAGAGAGATAATGAAGGTAAATCCACTCAAATAAAATTGCTATACATTGCACCTCGCAGTCAAAGTAAATCAAAACCCTAAAGCTCCTAAAGCCGACACATCAAAGCTCGTTGAAACGAGAACGTCACGTAATTCATTAGTGGAAGATAATTCGAGCTGTCGCCCCCAATAATAATTGAAGGGATATAATACAGCAAATGTGAACGCATTGGATGTCACAAATGGAATCACTGACGACAGGTCCCTAAATTATTTGGAAGGATCATGAAAAGTTTTTATTGAATTACTGTATAAAAGTTAGCAGAGACGATAGAACTGCGGTTCAGTTAGTTTTGATTCATTTATTATATTATCAAGGTTTAGTCCTATGTCAATCATCATGTAATATTATATAAGGGTACTAGTAAATTTTCTGTCCCTAACATGAAACGATTAACGATCAATTATTTTGATAATTTTATTTTTTCAGATAATCTCCTTTAACATCAACGCTCTTGCGTCATCTATGCCTTAATGAATTGGTTTCATCAAAATCGACAATATCTTCTCAATTGATTAGAGGAGGGGACGGAGGGCGTCAAAATAAATATCACGTGATCTATCAAAGTCAGAATGTTTGTGCAGAGTTGCATTAAGGGTCGACGAATGTATATGCAAAATTGTTGGTTATATAACTTTTATGCATTATTATAAAAATAGGAACATAAAAGACAAGCAAGTATGTAAAAATTATTATAAGTCACGAATAAGGAAATAAACGACTTTTACGTCGGTAGCGATCAAACCTGTCTAATTTTCGTTTTGTCAATGTCAAAACTTAATTTGCTGATGTTTGCTGTATTACTTGAACTATGAGAACGTGTTTTGCAATCACGTTTAATCGAATAGTTTAGGATTGGCTCACCAAAATGTAGTCAAACTCGGCTCATGGTTTTACCATGTCGGTCTCTTCAAGAAGATAATACACTCGCCGGCACAAAATTCCGCCACCCTGAAATTTTGGTCAAGTTTGATATTTTATAACTTGTTTATTTTCTACAGGAGTAAATCAAACTGTTGTTTTTTGTCTTAATTTCAAAACACCCTGTAGGAAAATCGAGGTGGACAATTTTCTTTACATACTATTTGTGGTAATCATTGATGTATTCTAAACATTTGGTTCCTTGATTCATTCCATTATCTCATTTCTGTTGCGAGCTGCAAAATTTTAAACAAAACGCTGATTTGAAGCCAATTTTTATTAAGGAAAACAAACACTAGATATATCATAAAATTAATTAACAAAAACAATTTTAATATCGTGTATTTCCTCCTCTCGCAGTAATGACAGCTTGCAACCTTCGTGGCATCGAATGAATAAGGTTACTTATCAACACAACAAACCCTGGACTCATCAGTGAATAGTATGTAAGAACATTGTCACTGTCAAATATTCTTTCACAATAATAGCATGCAGTTAGCCAACGTCGATAATTTTTAACCGAAACCTTGGCATACATTTTCTCAAAATAACATCGTGTCATTTAAAATTTTGCAGCTAGCAGCAGAAATTAAATAATGGAATGAATTAAAAACGAAATGATTAGAATACATCAAACATTACAAGAAACAATATGTAAATAAAATTATCAACCCCAATTTTCCTAGAGGGTGTTTTGAAATTAAGACAAAAAACAACAGTTTGATTTACTCCTGTATAATATAGCCTAATCGAAAAATGTTACTTTATAAAATAATTAAGGAAGAACACAATACATGGATCTACAAACTGATAATAAAATCATTAAAATTTCATAAAAAATAAAAAAGTTATAAAATATCAAACTTGAGAGTGTATAATTTCTCTATAAAATGTACAGGGTAATCAATTTAGTTTGCCCCACTTTTAAGAGCCTGTAAACTTTCTTGTATTTTGGGTTCATTCAAAAAACGAGATGTAACAATTTTTGCCAAGTTTTTATGAGTGTTGTCAAAAATGACAGTAGGTGTCATATGTCATACCGAAAAGCAATTATTATTTCTTTTTTAATGGGACACTCTATATATCAGAAGCGCATTAGATGGCGCATTAGATGGCGCCTTTTCTTCCGATCTCAAAAATATAACACACATATGCATTATTTTCTTCAAGTGAGTAGTAGGAAAACAATTTTATTAATATTGGCATAACTAGAAAATAACAAAACTTTATAACATTAATTTAATAACTAGAATTATATAATAATTATTTCATAATCTATATTGTTCTACATGACCACATCCATTTTCGATACATTTACGAAACACTTTTACAATGTGACTATAATTTTTAATAAAACTTCTCTATTAGTTTGAATCTGAATAATAACTCCTAAAGAAAAAATCACAGGGTGTTGGGTTAGGTCAGGGTTGTTTGGTGGTTATTTTATAGTACCCGATTTTCCAATCCTTTGGACTTATTTTGCGTTTGAATATGCAGTTACTGGAGCTACATTGTGTGGAGGCGCCCCATCTTGAATTTATTACGGTTGGAATCGGTAAATTATCTAAGCGATCTTCATTTTCCTCCTGCAACATATTCAAATGCCGTGGGCCAGTTAAGGAACCTTCGAAAATTATTATAATTGGAAGGAACCCGTCTATTGAGAAACCGAATCCTATACCTCCTAAGTGCTAAGGTTGCACTGCCCGTTTGCCGAAAAATATCAAACATAAAACACTTTTCCCCCACTGAATAATAACATCTCATATTATTTGGTTTTTACATACAAAATAAATTTTCTACAAAATTCGAAACGACTAATAATGCTGAGAATGACAGACTGAAATATAAATAAAGATAAAATCCATAGCAACCAAAACAGTAGCATAGCTATCTTTATGCTTGTTAACAATAATATATTTTTACATATTTTTTTTAATGTTTGATGAAATGAAGACAAAATGCATATGTATGTTATATTTTTGAGATCGGAAGAAAATGCGCAATCTAATGCGCTTCTGATATATAGAGTCTCCCATTTAAAAAAAATTATAATTGCTTTTCGTTGTGACATATGACACCTACCGTCACTTTTGACAACACTCATAAAAACTTGGCTAAAAATGCTACATCTTGTTTTTTGAATGAACGCGCTAACTGAAAATACAAAAAAAGTTACAGGCTCTTGAAAGTGGGACAAACTAAATTGATAACCCTGTACAATATTCAGCCACCTCAAAAATTACATGGAATTTCGTATGATCAACTTAGCGTTGCATCACCCAGTATGTTAGCAAGTAAAACGATGTGTGAAACAGTTTGCTAATTTTTTGATTATTTACTCGTAAAAATATGCTGATATTTAATATCTTTTTAAATAAAGTTAGAGCAAACCTTCATAGATCTATTTTTAAAGAATATTGCGCCGACATGGATTTCGTTCTCTACATATTAAAAACAAACATAATTTTATGGAAAAAGTGTTCCCTATTCGGTAAACATTAAATATGTTCCTTATCTTGGGAAATCTAAATGAGTCTCTGACCTTGGTGGTATGTGTAATAACAAGCAAACATGTTTTGTTGAAGAACTAGGTCGATTTTTGTTGTACGATATTAACATACTTCGGAAAATTTTTCTGTTATATTCTCAGTTTGTATCGAGGGTATGCTTAAGAATATTACAACCTCTATTATCTTTGTATGTCCGCTTGTCAGAGACTGATAAATGTTTAATAGTTGATGGATAGTATACAAACCAACTAATATTCGTAGTTACTTTAGTAGAAATATTATTTTCCATTAAAATAACCAACACTTGAATAGTTTATGTACTCTCGGGCCAGCCTATAAACTAGCCAAGTAAATACTTTGACCGTTACATACATAGGGTGTCACCGGATCGACGCATGAATAGGTGAAAAAGCCTTAAATTTTTAGAGAAAAACTTCATCCTCTGGGATTCAGCCCTGCTTGCCAAGCTGCTCTTAAGGCTCTGAACTCCAATCGGTTTACTTCAAAGCTTACACTGGAGATCCATAACAACCTAAAAGAACTGGCGGCCAGGAGGAACAAGGTGGAACTCTTGTGGGTCCTTGGTCACTCTGGGATATTAGGTAATGAGAAAGCGGATGAACTAGCGAGAGCCGGATCCGCTCAAAGTAACAGGGGCCACGAACCGGCCTTTGGGATATCAAAACAGGCAACAAAATCAACATTAGATAGATGGTCGAAAAAACAACACCTATCTCGATGGCAAGGGTTACCTGGTCAAATACACGCACGGGCCATAATTGGAAAATCATCGGAAATACTATCGAATGGGATGCTAACCCTGACGCGGCCCCAGCTAAAACAGGTAATGGTTCTGCTAACAGGCCACTGCCACCTGCCAAAACACCTTCAACGGATAGGTATAAATAACGGATCCATTGCTCTGCGGCGAAGAGGATAAAACCGCCGCACACATAATATACCACTGCGTAGCGCTGTCTCGTAGAAGACAAAACATCTTCGGGAACATACAACGTGGTGATAACATCCCACATGACAAGCTTGGTAGAAGGTTACTGGACCTCATAGAAGGAACAAACATCTTCTAACAAGATCGGGGTACAAAATAAGCCGGTAGGCTGCAGTGATATAAGTTCTTGCCTTTAATCTGACCCCCGCCTTTAACCAACCAATCAACCAACCAGTCCTGCTTGGATAGAAATTAATTTGAGTTATAATTTTAATTTTAAAAAGTCACGTATGCTTTGGAAATTTTCAAAAAAAGTTTCACTACTGAAGTAAAGTGCATTCTATCTAGGAGATATGACGAAATGTTATTAAGAAAATATGTTCTGGAAGAAAAACTGAGTCTCAGTAGAAAATTTGAAAGTCCTATGCCTACTTTGATATTTTGCATTATTTTCATTCCACCCTAAATATTAAAGATATTAAAAAAATTTACATTATCAAAATATCTAATAGACACCTGAAAATAGATCGACCATGTTTAATTTATTATGTTGGATATCTTTTCTTGAAGAAATTTCTTTTAATATCGTCAATAGGGAGGGTGGAATGAAAATATCAAAGTAGGCATAAGACTTAAAATTTGTACTTATACTCAGTCTGAACATATTTCCTTAATAACAATTTATCGTATCTCCTAGATAATATGCATTTTACTACTGGAAATTGAAAATATGACACAAATTTATTTCTATCCAAGCAGGGCTGAACCACAGAAGATGCAGTTTAAACCCAAAAAAAATTATTTAGTATTCTTCAAGTATTCATTCTATCCGGGGCACGAATAAATTCTTTTATGAAATTGCAGAAGGCGTTGCACTTAAGTGAATGAAGTTTATATAGAGAAACAAAATTATAAAGAACTCGTGAATATAAGAGAATAGATGTAATGATTTTAATTTAACTGGAAAGCGATGCTTCTCGCTTGAACCCAATTATAAGTTAAGTTTGATACATTAATGCTAAAAATATCCTCTTCATATCGCATTTATCTTGTAAATTATAGCTGGCCACTTTAATTCGAACATTTTTGCTAGCGTGACCGATACCATCACTCTTTTCTAATTTTCCGACGTTTTTATAGCTGAAACGTGCGTAGTCTGCGCTGAAAAAAAATGTTATTAAGTAATTTTTAACCAAAAATAAACCTTACATACATTTTTTGCCATTCAAATTATCGCGAACTATATAGCTTGTCGTTTGGATCGGTCGTTATGCGGTATCCGTAAGGGGGAAGGAAGCCAACACTTCACATGGGCAATTCATTGACGTGGTACTATTATTTTAAAATTAAATATAAAAATAAGTCTAAACAAGCAGTTGCCTTTGTCAGTTTTAAAATTAATAATAAAGATGTTTCCTCTCTTGGGTACTCCATCCACGAACACATTGTATATATATTTGACAATAGACCTTAATAAATTCGTGTTTTCTTCTTATTTTTTAATTTGATAATCGTAATCGTAAATGTCATTATTTTTGCAAGCAGTACCAAAGTGTTTTATTATAAATATTTTTTAAACTTATAAAAAATGCATTATTTCTGACTACCTCATTACAAGCATTATAAACATTATCAATAATATCCCGAGATTGGCCATGGAGCTTTTCCACGAATATATGCCGTTGCAATAATTTTGAATACAAAGAAAATTTGTTTTCTATTTGCACTATTATAACAATACTTTCGTATTGTATAATGCCCCCTTGCTAGCTCCAGGATCGTCGGTCGCCTACTGTGTAGACTAGTTATGATTAAATCATTTGATTCTGTGCGCCACTGACTATATGGAAAAAATCAGAACCTTCTGAAAGAAACATTAACACAAGAAATATTCACATAGCTTCACTTTATGGTTGATTCAACGAAATCTTTATAAGATGTTTTAATTATAAATGAGTGAGAAGGTTTAAAATGCTTGGTTAACTAAACTTATGGTTATAACGAATGTATGTAATATATTATATACAAATTGCATGACTAGGACTTAATTAATAAAGCGAACATTGGTACAATTTAACGAACAAAAAAAAATTTATAAATAATTAACGAGCCCAAATATTCAGGGATAAATTCATGAATTATCAATACTAGGCGCAATAAACGGAATTATATGAAAATCGTGATTATAGCAGGATGCCTTTTACAATGATAGTATTATAAAATTGATTGACCTTTAATCAAATGGTAAAAAATTAGAGAATTAAAAATAAAATACTTGATACCGGTCTCCGGTTCTCCAATGACGAAAACGTTGCTCCTTTGCTGCGGCCCACGAGCCAACCCCCTCGGAAAGAAGCAGTTCTCTACTGTCGAATCTTCCTCCGTTCAAACCAACAATAATATACCAACGGTATGATAGCGTCGTGTTCTTGGTTAATCCATACAAATACTGCTACTGGACTGGACATTCAATTAGGATACTCGGTGACAACAAACAAAGTGCACTTAGGGGTGAGCGTCTAGGTGAACATCAATTAGAGCTTCAGCTTGAGCATAAACTGGAGTACGAGTTGAGCATTAATTGGAGCTTGAGTTAAATCTCGAGTTTGAGCTGGAGCGCGTTACATGGAGCTTGAGCCCTAAAATAAATTTAACACCCATAGTATCTAATCATTAAACGAAAAGTAATGAGAAAATGGATATACGTACTACGAATGAGTAACCAAAAACCAGAAAACCTATTTCTCACCACGAGGTAAATCTTCAGAACTATATCGCTACATGCGACACCAGCTTTCACCAAATTTCAATAATTCCATGTCATTCTTCCAGTTACTGCAACAAAACAGTCTTATCCACATCGGAAGAGGTACATACTTTAACTGGCGAACTATGTATGAAATTACTTTGTATTTTACAATGATACAAATACTTCAAAACTGCATCCTTGGACTTCTTGACGGAAAGTGCTACTTAAAGTGCCCGTCTTGATTAACGAGCTAAACTCCATATCAAAAAAAACTTTTCCTGTCCCCAAAATTAATCTATGATATCCGTGTGGCAACTGTAAACTGCAATTCCTACCTAACAACTTCACAAAAACGGAACAACGACCATCTATTGACTAAATCCCAAATAAAGAAAAAGATTTGTACCTACCTACTCTTCTTCTGTGCAATAGCCCACAAGGCATCACAACTAAATCAGCTGATTATATTTGTAAAAAATAAAATAATAAGTATTTGTTAATTATCAAAAATAACCATAATTATATTACTTGAGAACTACCAATAAAAGTGTTTTGTATCCTTTTTAAGAGAAAAATAATAGCATTTTCAATAAGGTAGGAATTAAGTAATTTTAAAATCCTATACTATTATTAATTATATAATTCCCACTGCTCGCTGCCGCTGGTCAAAAATCAGAGCGTGTCTGGCACATGGCAGTGCCATGTGTCAGCAGAGGCATGTCCAAATCATTCCCATATTATATTTTTGTCTCTGTTTAATGCTGTGAAACAAAATATAGGAGGAAGTGATCCTATTAATCGACTAAATGTTTGGAGTGAATGCTTATTAACATGTTGTCAGACTTGCTAGTAAATTGATAATTCAATTAATATTTTAATTTTGTACGGTAATTAAAATTAGTCAGGTGTGAACATATTAATTAAAGCTCAAAATACCTTTCAGCTTTTGAGTCTGAATTATAGTATTTTCTAACTTTTTAACAATTAGGGTAAATTCTGTATTCATAAGAGTTATAAATAATAATTTTCATAAAACTTATTAGCTTTAGCAAAGTATCAATATTATTAAATTCCGATAAATAAATAGGAACGGTATTAAGTTTTAAAATAGGTTACTATAATTTAACCCTCAATGTATATCGCAGTTCGCACTTTACATTTTAATGGTTCATTTCATATTTTAAAGTACCTCCCCATTCTTCTACAAATTTAAACTTTATCTCACGTACGAATATTACTTATTCTCGAAACCGAACTTTCGTGGAAAAGAAACATCTTGGTGTAATTCTTTATGTATTCGGAAGTGGAATGTAAATCTTTAGGAAAAATTGAAACTCCTCTAGAGATAGAATATATCGTGTATAATATTTTCTCTAAGGAAATACATGCAGCCTAGGTAGTATTTTTGCACAATTATATATAGGCTTGTACTAAATATACACCTATTTTTCTTGAAGTTGGAAGAAATAGTATTTTTGTTTTGTTCTAAGTTACATAGAGTTGCATCGCGTTACTTTTGTGCCAGTTGCTAACCCAGATATATTAATAATTGCTTTAGTCAAAAAATAAATCAAATTTAATTTTTATTATATTAGATTTTAGGAATTTTACATACATCTAGATTTATGCGCTCTAACCGGTACAATTAGGAAGTCGCTCCACATGTCACCATATCGTGGAGGCCATAGACTGGACAACCTCTAAATGCCATTCAAAAAATTAAAATTAGGTCATAGAGCAGCTGGTCGATATGAAGTTAACTAGGAAAACTATGTTTTTTAATGCTAGAAAATCCAGACAGCAGTTTTTTGGAAAAACTTTGCAGAATCGGATATAGTTATGTCATCTATTAGTTTGCTGGGCGTCAATCTGGGAGGAAATATGTTGTGGCAATTTCGCAGAAACTTGGTGTACTTTTCCGGACCAAAAAGTTGTATACACCTCAACAACTTTTGACACTTTTGACACTACAAGGTCTCGATTCAATCATCGCTAGAATACTGCTCTCATATTTGGAGCTTTGCACACAAGCTTACTATTCGGCTACTGGATTCCATGGAATGGAGAGTGATTCATCTGATTGGAGCGACAAGCTGACCAAGAATCTGGATAATCTAGACTATCGCGGACGGGTTGGTGTTTTGGTTTTCCCTTCCAGATATGTCCATGGCAAATATTCGAAGAATTCGAAATATTGCCCGCGGCAATGTCAGTCGAATAATTCCACACAGAAGAAATCTGCGATGATCCACTGCCGCCCATCCATATTTGGTTCGCTGTTATCTTTATGGAATGACCCATCCTGAGGTAGTGTTTCCCAACGAATATAACCTCGCTCGATTCAAAACCAACGTGAATGGTTTTATTCACAAACTCACTAATCTCAAAGTTCCTTAAATTATTTCATATTTAAGTTATAGAAAATAGAATTATTAAGATCTTTATCCAGTCATTTTATTTTTAATTTTAAGGTACATTTTTATTTATTGTTGTATCATCTCAGTCAAACTGAAATAAGAAAGCAACCATTGTACCCCCTGTATCGTATGTGTAAGCCTGAGTGTGAGCTCTTTACATTTTAAAAGCTCACTCCATATCCCCATTTGTATACAAATTTAAACTTTATCGCACGTAGGATATTACTTACTCTTGTAAACCGAACATTCATAGAAAAAGAACATCTTGGTGTAGTTATGTATTCGGAAATGAAATGTATATCCTTTAGAAAAATTTAAATTTATGCGGTAGATATATAGTAGAGTAGAGCGTGGCTAACACTTTTCACACTTTGTTACAGTTAGAGCATCTCCAATTTTTAAGGGGATAACGCCCAAACCTTAATTTAAGAAAGTATTATCTGATCTTAAATCTAGAAAAATAAAGACCGCTATTAATTTCTAGTTTTTTTCTCAAATTAACCGATTTTTTAAAATTAACTTTAAAAATCATCAAACGAAACATCATAAGGAAGTGAAAAAAAAATATTGTAACACTTTTTAAAAACAATAGCGTAGAAATTGAATATATGCCGAGGATTGGTTCTGTTTCATTTGTAAAAAAAACAAGTATGCCCCGAAAGTGCCTCTTTTCCTGCATGTTATATTCACCGAAAGTGGTGCTTTCTAGACCTCTCCGAGAGAGCGGGCGGGAAAGTATCGGAACGGGATAGAAAGATTTTTCCCGCCCGCATCGAGTCACCATGTTCTCCACAATAGTTTTTTAACTGACAAATAAATAAAACCAGAGATGTCAGTGCGACTCTCAGATCGCCAGGCGTACACTCTGCCACTAGGCCACCGAGCCATACATATCAACGATAATAAATAGATATGTACATTCTCCATGCGAGAGTGTTTTCATGTCATGTAGACAGGAAAACTGTCTGAAGAATTTCTTTAATTATTTGGCATCAAAGCCTCGGAGCACTAAGCGTAAAAAAAGTACGGTACATATCTCGGGCCGTCGGAGGTTTTTACGGACTCGTGCGGTCGGGTTTGTTCGCATCTCGTCCGTAGTCTCTTTTCAGCCCTTGATACGTAATGTAGTATTAAAATTTACAACGAAGTGAAGTGAAGTACATTTTACTGACTATTATTATACTTTAAGTATTATTTAATGTAAAAATGGTAAAATTTAAATAAAGTGGTGTAAAAGTACCTTTTTAGAAGAATAAAAGGCTTAAATGAGATGCATCGGCTCCCTGAAATTTCAGTCATCGTAACAGATGATTGGTAGAGAACTTATACAGCGAATATACCATCGTTCGAAGAAGGCAAGCTAGGCAAGGTGAGGTTACTACCTAGATTGGTGACCGTTTGGGAATATAATGTGCAACGTTTACAAAAAATTTAAGTAAATTTTACAGAAGATTTTAGTTAATTTTACAAAAGAGTTTATTTAACTTTACAGAAGTATTTAGTAAATTTTACAGACGGTTTAATAAAAACTTTTCCTAAAAGGTTACATATGTTTACTTCATATTGCTATGCTTTCCTAATATAATGGCATTTTTAATAAAAGTTATTCCAGTCACATATAGAGCTATAAATTTATAGTTAGTTTTACTACTTTTACGATGTTCTTTCCGTGTACCATGTCAAAATCCAGAACTGCGCTTTGCTATTCTATTTAAATTTTTTCATGTTTTCACATACAAAATGTATTCATAAATAGTTAAGATATAAAAGGGATATAGGTCTTCTCAACATTTTTTTTTGTGACTTAATAAAAATCAGCGAGAAAAAGAAAACGTATGTGGTGGTGCAACCTTACACCACCTGCAATAGTACATTACGTATCAAGGGCCGAAAAGAGGCTTTTACGGACGAGATGTGGAGCCACCGCACGAGTCCGTAAATCCTCCGACGACCCGAGATATGTACCGTACTTTTTTTTACAAGTGCTCCGAGGCCAAATAAATAAAGAAATTCTTCAGACATTTTTCTAAAACATCTTCGAAAAATTAACTGCAAAGTTAATTTATATATACAGGGTGTTATGGAAATGACGTGTTATATTTAAACCGGCAAATCCCGAGATTAAAATAAATTGAAGAAAAATAACCACAAATGGCGCTTTGAATTATTATATGAAATCTCAAAATTTACGTGGCCGCTCCTGAGGCCCCTCACAATCAATATTTTATTGATGCAGTCTCCAGGTTCAGAAGAGGTTAGCGCATTATAGGCGATGTTGTCATATTGCAACACATAATTCTAAACGCACGTGTTCAGTTTTTGACAACAAGACATCTTTGACGCGCGCTATCAGTTCTTTTTCAAACTTTTTAGACAAAGGAATCTATAATTTTAAGGTACATACTCTCTTACCTTCGATCTGATTTTAAAATAATCCGTTTAATAAATAAATTCCATAAGAAAATAGAACACAAAAAGTCTGTTTTTCAACAGAACCAACGACAGATAACATATTTTGAACAACATTTATTATTATGAATTATTTCACAAACAAAAAAAAATCTGGCAATACAACTAACAAAACGTTTAAAATTCGTATACGTCAAGCACGTGGAACCCTCGACGTCACGGATCCAACGTCGTTCAACTCCCGAATCTCGAAACATACTGAAGTATGAAGCGGCGCGCGGCCGGTATACAAGCTACGGCGAGACACGCGGTGTGATCTGACAACACTGTTAGTATACTCTAGTGACCCATTTTGTTGCAAAGTAAATCCAGACGGAACTGGGCGACAGTATGTGGGTCAAAAGGGTTTTTACCTTAGTATTTAGATTTCGAATTAAAAAATAAGTATGTAGACTTTCTCTAGGACACCCAAGGGGTCACCCATTTAAATATAATAAGTCATTTCCATAACACCCTGTATATATATTCCGCTATTTATTATCGCTTGTATGTATGGCTCGGTGTTCTAGTGGCAGAGTGTACGCTTGGCGATTTGAGAGTCGCGGGTTCAAATCTCGCACTCGACATCTCTGGTTTTATTTATTTATCAGTTAAAAACTATGAGGAGTACATGGTGACATGACGACCGCATCGATACTTTACCGCCCGCTCTCTCGAAGAGGTCTGGAAAGCGGTGAAGAGAACAAGCATAAAAAAGAGGCACTTTCGAGGCACTTGTAAAAACAAATAAATTACATTAAGATTTTGCTAGCTCGAGGGCGTGGATTAAATACCGTAAAGCGCCATTTACACATAAGGTTTCACGTGACGTCTTAGGTTTTCAAGTAAGACTGTCAGGCAAAACGGTTTTAATACCCGTACACACACAGTTTAGTGTTCATATTTCAGATCAGTTTTGGAAGGTGACTATGGAGGAAACATTGCTTCTAGGTTTTTATTTTTGCACGCATTCTCTCTATCAAGACAGAATCGTAATAAGACGGACGTCTTGCCTGAACAAGTATATGTCAGGTAGAACCTTGTGGTAGACGCTGTCCACATCTAATCTTTTAACCGATACGTCTTACTTAAATAAAACATCAGGTAAAACCTTGTGTGTGGACAGCGCTTAAAGCTCGTAATTAACAGCATTCATTTAATTTCCAGAAACCACACTACTTTTGCTTTAACGATTCTACTCCGCCAACATTAAAATACATAACTGAATGAAATATTCCGTAATGCATGCCATTTTGTAGCCGCACTATTCATGCATGCGAATTCCTGCGCCAGGGGAATTAGTGAACTTTGTCCATATTTTTATGCTGTTGTATATGTAAATCCCGCAGCAAGCTCGAAAAGGACACAAAATGTAAATGGAGTTTTGTACAAAAACGAATTGAAAAAGCAGATGCAGATTTGGCCACAAATATGAGTTTAAATAAAAGTCCTCTGAAAATATAATAAGGACATTTTTGTTAAGAGACAGGGTCATTCGCGATGAGTCAGTAAAATATCTCGGTAACTAAAAAAAAGATGGTTCAAATATTGGTACTCACTATAAATGATGCCGATGATGAAAATAAAGATTATAATAGGTAAAGACATGTAACATAAGGTGTTCCATTTAAGAAAATTCACTTAAGTCTACTCTATTATAAACTGGTCAACAAAAAGATCGGAAAACGGGTTTGTTACCCTCATTTTTAAAATTCTATAGCTCAAAAGAAGCTGAACCGAATTGAATAGTTTAATGATTTTTAAACATGTTTTTGTGTAATTTCAGTGGTGGGAACATCTTTGACCAAGAACGGCTTTTCAATATTATACAGGGCGAAAGGAAAGTGATGTAAAATAACAAGAAGGTTGACGCGTCGGCATTTTGTTAAAAAAATATATGTAAAAGGGCGTTATAAAGCTTAGATAAGTAAAAATCTCAAAACAGGTTCGCGAGTTTTTTGTTTAATGCGATGTGGCGAATGTTATCAAATTTACAAAAAAAATAGTGTTGGGAAAAACCGATGATTTTAATAATCGAGTACCTACTTGATACTCGAGCGATTTTAATAATCGAGTGAATCGCTCGAGTTAATCGCTTGAAATTCCAATTAACCAAGCGATGACGTCACCGACTGCTCGATCGGCAGCCTAGCCATTTACATGTGATCAGGTAGGGTATTTAGCAAGCACGTAACTACGGGTGGGCACAGGCTTAGCTAAAAAATTGTAGTAGCCACCAAAAGAAATTCCAGAAATTTATTTATTTGTGAATAATGAATTTTTACCACGTGTCTCGATACCAAACAAAAAAACTGCAAAAAATCTTCTCATCTTTCTCAATCTACGAGCATAAAATAAGTGGATATTTAAAATGACTTGTCAAATTCTTCGACTTTAAATTATCAGGGGCCCACTGTGTTCCCTTCAAAAATGTAGGCTTAGTTACGTGACTGGCAAAATAAGAAGATAGGTGATTATTTTTTTTAAATTCTTGTTTATAGTTAGCTAAAAGTTCCTGTTTAAATTTAAGAATGTTTACTTTTGGTTACAAAAAATTGGTCGATACCTATGTTTCGTTAACTATTTTGCTCGTTTTCTTATTTTCTATTAACATTTTCTATAATGTATGTTATTTTTAAGAAGTCATCTTGAGTTTAATAATAAAAAGTTCCTGTTTAGATTTAAAAATGTTTACATTTTGTTCGTTTTGTTACTTTTATTTACAATTTCTATTATTATGTTATTTTTGAGAAGTTTTCTCGAGTTTATATCAAATAAAAATTTAAAAATTATATCATTTAATTTTTTAATATTTACAATCTGGCTAGCCAGTTAAAACAAAACTTTCCAAAACCCATGTCGCCATGACTCCGCTAAGGGATTTTGCATACTTTTTTCGTTTATGTGCCTTTAAGAAAGACGTATGTCGTGTACCTGCTCAGCATCAAATTCGAACGTCGCCAATGGGATGGCGCGGCGCGTAGACCGAAGGTGGTCTATCGAGTGACAGGCGATATTTCTCGGTTTTTCGCCTGAATTTATAACTAGAGTATTTCCTATCGAGCGAAAAACTGTTCGAATATACGGGCAGTTTTTTAACTCGATAACACTACAGCGGTACATTTCGTCGGCGTCAAGCGAAGCTCGGGTATCGAGTGAAAGATAATAAGTGACGAGCGACGGTTTTCGCCTGAATAGATAACACGAGCGTTTTTTTAATAATCGAGCGATGTCGGTTATTTCAATAATCAAGTGATCAAGCGGTTTTTCGCTCGAGCGATCACAACACTAAAAAAAATAGAAGGTTTTTGAAATTTTAAAATCAGGAAGTAACAATTCACGCCATTGTATAGCCACATTTCTATTCGAACAAACCCAAACATTATTCCGGGTATATTGTTGAATAATTTGTTTTAGAAGTGACTATCCAGGTATCGGGTGTTCCAAAACATGACCAAAATATGCCCGCAAAGTACCTTCTTCATGGGAAGATAGCCCACACTATTTTACTCTAAGTATAATGAAAAGTCAGCGTGACCTGAATTTCATCCTTTTATTAACATTTAAACTATACAGGGTAAGTCCGAAACAAATTTAATATGATGACCATTGATTCAATTTTTCATCTTCTTTTGTTTCCTAAAATTAAGAATTTAATCTTATCTTGGAACGTTAATAGTGTAGCGAAGCTAACTTGGAAACTGCACACATTATGTTGGTACTGGGTAATGTCTGTATAATGTTAGTTAGTAATATAATAGTTAAATAATAGTTTTGTAAATAAAAATCAACTGCTCTATTGCCATAATACAATAGTGGAGAGGTGTAATAGTTTATTGTAACGATCTTATTGTAAAAATCATTAAACTATTGCTACCTACCGCTCTAAAAACTTTATATCACCTTTAATCCAAACCTACGAAATATTCTACTCGCCAAATTTACGTACTATTTTACACAGTAATATGAAATAAA
The DNA here is from genome assembly GCA_963991005.1 of Barypeithes pellucidus. Taxonomy (NCBI): domain Eukaryota; kingdom Metazoa; phylum Arthropoda; class Insecta; order Coleoptera; family Curculionidae; genus Barypeithes; species Barypeithes pellucidus. The sequence continues at coordinate 76,559,350 of OZ022556.1, forward strand.
AGGAAACGGTAGCTTAAAATAAAAGGTTTTTCTTTTGTATTAAAGTAATAAAGCTTTAATATAGATTACTATTACTTTAAATTGCTGGCAGCATGCATATTATTTCCGTTCCAACTACATTCGTAAAGTTTTATTATATTCTTAATGTTGTTTTAAAGCTAGAATGCTCGATTTGAAAGTAATAATGTTTTTAAACCCGACTTCAGAATAGTATAGTATGAAGGGTGGTTCAAAAAATATGTGCCATCGCTCGTGCGGTGTTTCCATACTAAATAATGAGACAAATAGTTCGTATTAACATGGGTCTACAGAAGCTTTGTTTGAAAGGTACAGGGTGTTTTTAAGATATTTCTGAAACGGGTCTATTAATTTTAGTGAAAATTGGGTTCTGGAATGTATCCAAAACAGCAAATATTTTGGCAATAATAATGGGTGAATAGCAAATTTTTTCACTTATTAGCTTGATACTTAACAGAGCGTGATAAAATTGCATTTATCTTGTAAACGAAGCCGAGTTCAAATAAATATTAACAGTTGTTTTTTAGTAGTTTAAATTTGTGACTAGATTCTAAAATCAGAATGTGAAAATATCCGTGTCGTATTTATTTTTTATTGCCCTGATCTTACACACGCCCCTGGTAAACCTCTTCACACATTTTTATGGGTAATGTGGGAGAATTGACTTTCATCCCACACTGTTAAGTAGTATTCGTTTTGAAATGAAACCACACTGTTTTATAACAACTTTTTATATAAAAATAACGAACTAACGAATGGGTTGACACTGACAACTAGGTCATAAAAAATGTTCTTTTTACACATCAAAGTTATTATTCTGATTTTTCAACGAGATTATAAGTAAAGCAATGTTTTTGGTTTCTGAGTTAATGAGTTAATGAACACTACTTACTGGAAGGACAATTTCTTCGCGCGTAATAGCTCTAGAGCAATTTGCGTGACAGGTCACCGCGAGTTCTCTTTTTGACTGAAGCAATGAATACTTGATTTAAGGGCGACACAGCGAAAAAAAATGGTCCAGCACCTTTCGACCTGTCATCGGGTTTTATCGGAGTTCGTTCGGGGTGACGTGAGACAAAAAGGCGCAAAACGGTAACAAATACCGGGAAAGAGTATGACGTAACTGCTATTTATAGGTAATAGTGTACTTTTATTGTAATCGAGTATTAATTTTTGTTATAAGAGGTATATGCTGAATAATGTTTGAGTGTGGTTCTCGAACAGGTAAAATATGTGCAATTTTACGTTTCATAACCCAAATTAGACTTAAATTACTAAAGTGGCCATTTCCCACAATTTTTATAAAACAAAATTTATCATTTATTATTTTATCAATGTTAATAATAATGAGTTTCAATATGAATTTAGTGATTTTAATCAACGTGAAAAACTCAAGAGACCGTTTATATGTAGAATTGACCAGGCTAATCAGAAAAATATCCACATGGAAAAATGTCAGTGGCGTACCATCTTTTTTGTAAAAAATATCAAAGGACATGTTTGCAGGGACGCCACTGAAAATTTGTGGTTCTATATCCTATTAACACATAACAAACCCGAACAAACCAAAATGGAAAATAATATCTAAAGTACTTTCGGAGATATTAAAAAATAAAAATTCAACACCCTGTAGCAAAAAATTTAAGCCGTTGCGCACATATGTTCATATGAACTTTTCTTTATAAAATGGCCTAATGAATCACACCTTGAAATATTAGCACGTCATTAAGGTAATTAAAAATAATATGTTCCATTAAAAAAATTGAAGTTGATACAAGTAGCACATTTATGATGCACCCTGTATAAACTCTTTTTTCTAAAAAAAAATACATTTCGAAAATCTAAGTTTGACGAGTCCGAGCGATTCTTGATTAGAAGCCTGATCCGCTCCTTTACCATAACCCTGTATATTATTAAAAAACAATTGCTGTATTACCAATGTTCAGATAACACTGGGGAACAGCAAAAATGTTTCCGAGACCAAAATAGCAAAATCTTACTTATTTTATTATACTAATTAACAATCTGTCTTGCAAAAGGCTCAGTTGGCTCCGGTTTTATAGATCCATCCCAATTATGATAATTTACCTACCTGCCCTTAATATATGGGAAAATTTCACCATTAAATGAGAAATACCTGGATTTATTATAACAGGTGTACTTTATAAGGGGTTTAAATACATATAATATAAATCCTAAATTGTTAGTTAGTTGTATTTCAACCACCAGTTGATCGAGAGCTGTTCGTATTTGAGAAATTAGAGAGTTTTGAGCAACATGTCGCGAGTTTGTGTAAATAAGCCGGATCATTTTTGTTATATATGTGGTGAAATGACTTTTGTGAAACAAAAACGTACGCTTAGCCCTTTAATAAAAAAGGCTTACCACTTGTATTTTGGCTGCAAAGTTGGAGACCAGGATAAAAATTGGGCTCCCCATATCTGCTGCTACAAATGTGCGTCCAACATTCGCGGCTGGCTAAGTGGAAAAAACCGTAAGATGCCCTTCGCTGTTCCTATGATCTGGCGAGAACCGAAAGACCACGTTACTGACTGTTACTTTTGTTTGACACCTCCCATCAAAAAAGGCTTTTCAGAGAAAAAAAGGTCTGCGATACAGTATCCAAATTTACAATCCGCCATACGCCCGGTGCCTCATAGTGACGAGTTGCCTATACCTAATCCACCTCAGGAATATACCCTTCATTCTGATGATGATCAAGAGGATTCAAACGGTAGTGTACCGGAAAATGTCGCCGGCCCATCAACCTCGCAAGACTCCGATTTTGTCTGTGAACTTCCAAGTAAAAAGCCTCACAAAATAAGTCAAAGTGAATTAAGTGACCTTATAAGGGATTTGGAACTGCCCAAGACAAAAGCAGAACTATTGGCCTCTCGATTGCAACAATGGAATTTACTTGAAGATGAAGTAAAAGTTTCTGTGTACCGAAGCCGTCAGAAAAACCTAACACCATTTTTTAACATGGATAACAATTTGGTAGCCTGTAGGGACATTGAGGGATTAATGGCAGCTTTAAATCTGGACTATGATCCAAAAGACTGGAGACTTTTCATTGATTCCTCAAAAGTAAGTCTTAAAGCTGTGTTACTCCATAATGGAAACAAATTGCCTTCAGTCCCAATTGGTCATGCAGTCCATATGAAAGAAACATATAGCAATTTGAAATTGTTACTTGAGACCATACAATATGAAAGATATAAATGGCAAATTTGTGGGGATTTAAAAGTTGTGGCGATCTTGCTTGGAATGCAGCTAGGTTATACCAAATACTGCTGCTTCCTCTGCGAATGGGACAGTCGAGCACGATCGGATCACTACAGAAAGAAAATTTGGCCACCGAGAGAGTCTTTTGAGCCAGGAAAGAAAAATGTGACCAGCGCGCCATTAGTTGCCCCAGAAAAGATTTTACTACCGCCACTTCATATAAAATTGGGACTTATGAAAAATTTTGTGAAGGCAATGGACAAAGAAGGCCGTGCTTTTAGTTATTTAAAAGAAAAGTTCCCTAGAATCAGTGACGCTAAAATTAAAGAGGGAATATTTGTGGGTCCCCAGATTAGGAAACTTTTCGGAGATGCGCAATTCGATTCCATACTTGAAGGCAAGGAAAAAGACGCTTGGGATGCCTTTAAAATGGTTGCAAAAAATTTCTTGGGAAACATAAAAGCAGAAAATTATAAAGACCTGGTTGCCCAACTTCTTTTGTGTTACCAAAACCTAGGGTGTAATATGTCGTTGAAAATTCATTTCCTGGATTCTCATCTGGATTACTTTCCGGAAAATTGTGGTGCTGTAAGTGACGAACACGGTGAGAGGTTCCACCAGGATATTTCGAACATGGAAAGAAGATATCAGGGAAAATGGAACTGTGAGATGTTAGCCGACTACTGCTGGACTATTACGAGAGATGCCCCAGAGGCTGCTTTCAAAAGGCAAGCTAAGAAGCGCAAAATGAGTGTCTAAACTTTGGATTCAATGATAAAAATGTGCTATTTAGTTGCTTTTGTTGAACCAACAATATATTGTTATCTGTATTTTGTATGTCCATTGTATATGCCTATGAATTAAAATTTTGTAACAAATAATTGAGATTTTTTTTTTTGCGAGCCAACTAAAATCTTTAATAGGTATTTTTTAGTTACTTGGGTACAGTTGAATCCAAAAAAATAGGTTTTGTTCAGGAAACAAAAAAAAAGTTGAAATTTGTTTCCCAGTGTAATTATTTAACTAACGAACTTAATCTTTGCTTATTTATCCTTCATTTTTCTCATTTTCTGAACAACTTATACGCCAAAATATTTGCCGGACGTACATATATATCGCATAAGGAAGCCGGAATTATTTCATGCGAAATGGGTTAAAACAGAAAACAAGCAAACCAAACTGAACTAAAAAGGGACCGTTTGTGTTTACATAAGTTGGAAGTATTAATAAATGAAAAATAAGCAAAAGCCGGAACACGTACCAAAGAGACCACAGCACAGTTCTGGAAGTTTCCGAAAGTTCCCTTCCTTGCGACTACTTGCTAACTCACTTTTAATGGTCGGGTAAATATATGATAAGAAAGTTTGCGTCGTCCCAAAGTCTATACGCTTAGGAGTTCGTCGCTTTATTCAGACGATAAAAATATAAAATTAAGTTAATATTTAATTTATGTGTGTGGCTCAATTAATCAGTTCATTTTATTTATTAAACTTGTTTAAATAATCCAACAAAAATTAATAACTAATAACACTAATCAACACAAATATCCTCTTTATGAAACTATCGTGTATTTTGTAACATTTGGACTTAAAGTAATATACAACTGATCCTCAAATATTTACATTGGCCTCAGATTTCTTGGAAGGGCCGAATAGGCCCATTAATAGGTAATAAACGGTCGCCCCATTGTTATTTGCAGCTTATTTGGATCTATGCTTGAAATATCCCTTTAGTCGTTACTATATAATCATTTAGTAAATATCTATTAATATTTTCGCTAGATGTACGTGCGTGGTAAAACGGTACCAAAAATGTCGATGCGTGTTTGCGTTAATAAGGCCGATATCGGTTCCTATGGGTCATTCGGTAAATATGAAAGAAACATAGGACAATCTTAAGATGTTACTAAGATGTGTAAAGTACGAAGATCACAAATGGAACATATGTGCAGATTTAAAAGTGGTGGCGTTACTGACAGGACTGCAAGCAGGCTATACAAAATACTGTTGCTTTTTGTGTGAATGGGACAGCCGTGCAAGAGACAAACATTATAAAATTAAGGTTTGGCCTCCACGTGACACAATACAAGTTGGCGTTAAAAATTTGACCCGAGAACCATTAGTTCAGAAAGAAAAAATATATTTACCTCCACTTCACATTAAGCTGGGTCTGAAATTTTGTTAAAGAACTGGATAGAGAAGGAAATGCTTTCGAGTATTTAAGAGACAAATTTCCACGTATCAGTGAGGCCAAAATTAAAGAAGGAATATTTGTTGGTCCCCAAATTAGGCAATTGTTTAAAAATGCGAACTTTAGGCAAATTTTAAGTGACAATGAAAGGCGGGAATGGAATGCATTTGAAAGTGTTTGCAACAATTTTCTTGGAAATAATAAATCAGAAAATTATCGTGAACTCGTGGAAGAACTACTCACGGCCTATCATATTTTAGAATGCAACATGTCACTAAAACTTCACTTTCTCCATTCTAATTTGGACTTTTTTCCTGAAAATTTAGGAGCAGTATCAGATGAGCATGGAGAACGATTTCACCAAGATATTGCCTCCATAGAGAAAAGGTATACAGAAAAGTGGAGCCTGAATATGTTAGCCGACTATTGCTGGACCCTAATACGAGACACATCCAGGAGTTCTTATAAAAGAAAGACGTTAGGGAAGTAAATATTAAATTTTAAATTATTTATAAATGTTTATAAGGTACCTAAACTAACTGTTAATAAAATATATTATAGGTTTTTATGGTATAGTATTAGCAGAATTATACCGTTGATCTTTTGACTGCAATAAAACCTCATTATCCTTTCGACTATAAAATAAATAAGAAAATCCCAAATTTTAAAACCTTTTCCAGCAGAGCCGGACCAGGTATATAAATTCAATTTATACCTATGCCTGATGCATATACAAATACAAAGTGATTTTTAATAATTTTAATCTATAGTGGTTTTCCGGCGAGTAATTTTTAGTTAGGCTTATTAGTGGTAGAATGTGGCGTCCTTGGAATTGTGCTGATAGGGGGGCATCTTCAAGTGTCATTTTTAAAAGGAAGCATTTATCTACCGATGCCAAACTAATAATTAAAACTGTGTATCAATCGTTGTTGAGTAGAATTTTTTTTAATTCGATGGATGCGTTAGCAGAGACGTCTACTTCGACAAAAACTCCTTTATCTTCGGTAAGAGACACAGTACTTAAACCTGTTAATCCCAGAAAAAATCGGAGTGATTCTGGCACATTTAGAAGCATTGACGAAAATGACATGGATTTATTAAGAAGAATGATTTACCAAATGTATGAGGCACAAACTGTACCCACTTTGATTTCACTCAAAGAGCGGCTGATTAAAGTCGAAACAAATATCTCTTGTAGCCTTTCAAGCCTTAGGAAAATATTGCGTAAAATGGGTTTTAAATACCGAAGCATTGATAAAAGACAAACATTAATGGAATCTCAACGTTTACGGGAATGGAGACTTAAATATTTAACAGCTGTTAAACAATTTAGAGAAGAAAATCGTCCAATTATTTACCTTGACGAAACATGGTTCGATACCCATGACACCAAAAAATGTCAAACGAAGGCACCATCAAATAAAGGCAAACGAATCACAATATTACATGCTTTTTCAGAGAACGGGTTTGATCCAAATTGTCTGTTGCTTTCAGCTAAAAACATTATATAATAATTTTGTGATTTTTTAACGCCGTATCGGGACTTGATAAGAAAATCGTATCTTTTTAGCGGTTACAGCTAGGAAGCTGAAATTTTGACAATAGTTTCACAAGACCATGGAAATTTTATAATTTTGAACAGTATTTAAATAGTTTTATACAGGGCGTCTCCAAAATAATATTTCTGAGGCAGATGAATTATTGCAAAAATCTTCTTTTTTTTACACCCTGTATTTGATATGTTTTGCTAATGGAGGATCGAGTTTTCTATCTAATGATATTAAGTGTTCCTATACCAATCTTCAGTATTTTCGGAGTTATAGCGAAATTTAAAAATAATGTTATAAAAATATATTTTTTGGTAGTTGGCTGTGGATTCATAGGAACAAAATAAAGAAAAATCCATGTCACATTATGTCTGTGTTGTTGTAAAAGAAATGGTTAACCAATAAGGAATTTATTAATAAATAAATAAACAAAATGAAAATTACGCAACAACACCAACAAAATAACTAATAACTAAATTGTTTAAAATGGTTGGCTCTTAAACATTCATAAATTGTGGTTATAACATGTTCATTTGTCACCTTTTTCATTTCTTTCCCTTCTAGAGACCCCAAAGCTGTTCGTACTCGATTTTCTAAATCTTCCCTTGTTGTGACGAGTGTCTTATATACTCTTTCTTTAATCCTACCCCATCGATATAAATCTAGGGGGGTAAGATCCGGAGACCTTGGGGTCATTTCCATGGACCGCCTCGGCCAAACAACTTTTTTGGAGTCATAGAAGCTGCATCAGGTCGCCACATAGTGAGGTAGTTTTCCATGGAAATTTTGAAGTTTAACCAGAATTTTTTATTTAGTCGTGTCTGTTTATTAAAATAAATATCTGTATTTTCATAAAATGAGGTGCGCTGTGTTCGGTTGTGATATGGATTACCAGGCAAAGAATTTTTATAGAAATATAAGGTGATTTCGCTTGCCTAAGAATAAACACGAAAAATTAGAATGGATACGGTTTTATTTATTTTGTTAACATTTACCTCTTAACTATTTTCCACTGGAGCTGATGAGGGTATATGCCTTCGAAACATGTACGGACATTAAAATATTATTTATTTAACTACTGAAGCAGACTATAAGTTTATTTGCCTTTTCATAATTTCACTCCACTGAGAGAGGGGCTATTTGAAAAAATAGTTTAATTTGTTTATAATCACTTAGGTCGTATTTTAACTTAAATCTTTGTTGTATGTTCATTAAATAAATATACCTAAATACCATGATATTATTCTTTCATTTCACATACTATTAAATGCGTAAAACCTTTCAATACCTTTAAAAAAGAGTCAAAAACGCTGACAGCAATATAAATGTCCATGAGAGATTTAAAAATCACTCACCCGGTGACGTCACAAGCCACGCCTCCATCGGCGTGGAATCTTACCTGTTTATTTATACCATGCCACCTACCATATAAGTTTATTTACAGGTAAGCAGTGGTTCATGCTGCTTTCTACGAAAATTATATAAGGAAATTTTTCTCGCCTATTAATTTAAAAAGTCAAAATATATGGTTATATTCCTGCAATTTGGTCTCATCTCAGGATTTTCGTGTTTAAATATAACTTACATAAAACCCATTCGATTACTTAGTGCGTACGGTCCCAGCATGAGTTGCGTAACAAATAGTACGCGATGGGTCTCAACGATATACGACATCAGATTAACATGAAGTTATTTAAAAAAACTCACTCTTGGGGTACTTATTAGAGTTGTTATCAAAGAGATAGGTATAATGTTGCGGTTTTCACTTTCGTCTCCGTCCCACTTTCTAACGAAATGAAAGATTCCGGTGTTAAGTTTAGCTCTTCGTTTTTAATCTACAGGGTGATTTTGAAAATCTTCGCTTTCAGACACTCCTCGTATTTCCGTTACGAGTTAACTTATAGAAAGGATAAAAATTGATTTTGTTAGATATACTTGTCTAAAGTGCAGTGGCGTAGCTCTAAAAAGTTTGGTTTTAGATATTAACAATAGTAAATTTTTGAAGATAAATATGAACAAATATAAATTTTTGTAAAACCCAAAGTATGCTCAATTGATTAAAAAAATAGTATACATAGAGTGTCCCATTAAACCAATTTTAATTTTCTTAATATCTCAAAAACTTTTCAGAGCCACTGAACTTTATTTAGTAATTTTTGATGTTTTACTTTACGTGACTTTCCGATGTTTAACTTTTACTGAGGAAGTTATCAAATTGAGATCCTGTATACAGGGTGTTCCTTAATGACTTGCTAATATTTCAGGGTGTGATACCTTAGGTCATTTTATAAAGAAAAGTTCATATGAACATATGTCCGCAACGGCTTAAATTTTTTGCTACAGGGTGTTGAAGTTTTATTTTTTAAATGGTTATTTTTTAATATCTCCGAAAGTACTTTAGATATTATTTTCAATTTTGGTATGTGTTAATAGGATATAGAACCACAAATTTTCGTTAGGTTAGAAAAGTTATTCAGTTGTTGCACCAGTGGCGTCCCTGCAAACATGTTCTCGATGGTACGCCATTGACATTTTTCCATATGGGTAGTTTGTCTGATTGAATTGGTCAATTCTACATGAAAACGGTCCCTTGAGTTTTTCTCGTCAGACTAACCGTTCTTGATTAATACCACTAAATTCATATTGAAACTCATTATTATTTACATTGATAAAATAATTAATAAATTTTTTTTTTATAAAAATTTTAATGTTTGAACTAGTGGGCAAATCGATGCGAAGACGGGAGGAAGCATGCCTCTTAAGTGAAGGTGGCCATTTCCAACAATTTTTAAGAAATAAAATTTATCATTAATTATTTTATCAATGTTAATAATAATGAGTTTCAATATGAATTTATTGGTTTTAATCAATCGTCTGACGAGAAAAACTCAAGATACCGATATCATGTAGAATTGACCAGGCTAATCAGAAAAAATATCCGCATGGAAAAATGTCATTGACGTACCATCTTCCTTGAAAAAATATCAGAGGACCTGTTTGCAAGGACGCCACTGGTGCAACAATTGAATAACTTTTCTAACAAAAATTTGTGGTTCTATATCCTAGTAACAAATACCAGAATTGAAAATATTATCTAAAGTACTTTCGGAGATATTAAAAAATTACCATTTAAAAAATAAAAATTCATCACTCTGTAGCAAAAAATTTAAGCCGTTGCGGACATATGTTCATATGAACTTTTTTATATAAATTGACCTAAGGAATCATACCCTGAAATATTAACATGTCATTAAGGAAGACCCTGTACACTATTATGTTATTGTTAGATATTCTAGTGTCTCTTGTAATCCTACAAAGAGTATTTTCTAAATAGTTTACACAAAACTATTAATTTTTTTTAACCTCTACGTCTTTAGAGACATTTTATACTTTGTGGCACTAACAAATTTACTTTATCCGACCCTTTAAGTTTAGTTTAGAGCTGAATTATTAATTTGGGGTTTGGATCTTGAATAATGAAAGTTATTAATCCTCTATATACACCCAACTAATAAAACTTAGTTAGAAAGCCGCCGCGGTAAAGGAAAGTTATTATTGCAAACTCTAAGGATTGTGATGTAGTAAATTTGCTGAATATTCTTGCTTCTGCTTATCTCGAACCTTGATAACAAATTCTATCCCAAGCCTAATCGAATTTCTACAGAACTTCTTGATATTTTTTATAAATAAAGTAACTATGATAATTTGTCGATGTGTACTAGTAAAACAAATAATGAAGTTATTATATATTATATTATTTTATTCAAAAAGGAAGTTTCTTGTGTTCATTTTAATAAATCGGTGCAAAAACCGAACAAGTTCACTTTTGAGAACAATTGACTTTTTCAGTTACATTTAAAAAGTGAATTACTTCTGATTGATCGAGAATTAGACTTAAGGTATGTAGTGGCGTCTGTGAGTCGGACGAAGATCGAAATATTTTCAACCCCGTTTTCGAGGATGCTGAACACGATGGCGGCATCAGAATTTCTCTTTTGGGTTGCGCAACCCCTCAAAACGGCCAAAAACCATCCCCAGAGGGGTGAGAAACACACTTTCCCCCCGTTTTCAAGGATGCTGAGCACTGTGGTGGTGTTGGAAATCGCGTCCGACCCCTCCCAACCCCCCCACCGGCTAATACTCGCCCCTGAAAGGGGTGAATTTTTTTTTCAAGTATCAGCGGCACATACATATCCCTCCTCCCCCCCCCCCTCCCCCCCCGTTTTCGAGGTTTGGTGTAGTTGGAAATCGCGCCCGACCCCCCTCCCCCCTCTCACCCCGTTTCCGAGGATGTTGAGAATGGGGAAAATAATTGTACTTCTCTTTTTGGTTGTAATGGTCTCTCATTCCGGTGCAACTTAAAAAATAAAATAAAATAGTTTGCGCGACAAAACGCGAAGGCGTGGTCAGTTTATTTTTATTTTTTTAGAAATTTTTTTTTTAAATAAAAAAAATCATAAAACAGAAAGTAATTTAAAAAAAAAATTTTAAACACTTATTAAGAGTTAATATCGTTCCATAATGGAGGCAAGTGTTGGTCGGTGGAATAGTGAAAGGGGTCGGATGCGATATCCAACACCACCAACGTGCTCAGCAACGGTGGGAATATAAATTTGCCGCTGACACTTGAAAAAAAAATTCACCCATTTATGGGGCGAGGGTTGGACGGAATCTATCCCATTCTTCTGCAAGCAGGGATAGAGCACTTAGTGCCACACCTCTGCAGAATATACCGTGTTTCTATTGCCTGGGGATATGTTCCCGAGGCATGGAGAACGGCTAACGAAATTTTCATCACTAAGCCTGGACGAAAAACGTACACCGAGGCCAAGGCGTTTCGCCCGATAAGCCTTTCATCGTTCCTCCTCAAAGCGTTGGAAAAACTCATTGATAGGCATATAAGAGACGGGGCACTCACGGAGAAACCCCTCCACAAACATCAACATGCCTATCAACCAGGAAAATCTTGTGAGACTGCGCTGCACAACCTAATATCAAGGGTCGAAGCAGCCATACATCAGAAAGAGATTGCCCTGAGCGTTTTCATCGATATAGAGGAGGCTTTTGACAACGCCTCCTGCATCGCGATGACATCAGCTGCCAGTGAACATGGTATCGATGAAACCACACGTATGTGGATTCACAACATGTTAAAATACCGGCAAGTCAAAACCAGTTTACACGGCGACTCCATAGAAGCCGCAGTAACACAGGGATGTCCACAGGGAGGGGTACTCTCGCCTCTCCTATGGAACTTGGTGATAGATGAGCTACTGGCATATCTCAATGCTGAGGGCTTTTACGCCCAAGGCTATGCAGATGATGTGGTAATACTCATCATAGGAACGCATCCCACCATATTAGCAGAGCTTATGCAAAGAGCTCTGAATATCGTGCAGCGTTGGTGCATGAGGGCGGGTCTTAAAGTCAACGCCGCAAAGACTGCTATACTACCATTTACCAAACAAAGACAAACAGGGAACTACAACGACCTGAAAATCTTTGGTGAACGGATAAACCTTGGACGCCAAACTGACATGGAACCAACAATTAAACAAAAACCTAAACAAAGCAAAAATGTGGGGACTCAAGCCCCAGATGATGCAATGGCTCTATGTCACAGTCATCAGACCCCTGATATCATATGGGTCTGTAGTCTAGTGGACAAAAACACAGCAGATTACAACAGCAAACAAACTTAACAGTTTGCAGAGGCTGGCCTGCCTGTGTATCAGTGGGGCGATGAAAAGTACCCCCACTGCAGCAATGGAAGTCATACTGGGACTAATACCCCTAGACATCCACATCAGAATGGAGGCTATTTGCAGCGCCTCAAGGATGATCAGAAATGGGGAATGGACACAACACCCCGTAAAAATTAGACACACAAGAGCCATGGATCTAATCAACGATGAGCTCTTGGATATGCAATCTGATCGTATTATAGCAACATACGATTTCACAAAGCCGTTCAAGATTGACTGGAACTTTGATAAAAATGCGGTTTAACTCTTGTTCCGGCTGAAAATATTTCGATTTTTCGGGGATTTTTTCCGACTCACAGACGCCACTAATGGTTTCGGTGGCCGGCAAACGCGCTGAACTGCTCACATGAATTTGTGTGTATGTGGTTTGGGTGGATCGTCGCTGTCAGCTGCCGGAAATCGGCTGCGGCAGCTCGATTGGCACTTAGACCAGTCGAGCAGCAGCCGCGGTAGAAATATAACAAGATGATCAATGACTTCAAACAATTAAAAAATATTCATGAGTATAATTATAAATGATTTATAATAAACGAAAATTATAAAAATTTACTGATTAAGAAATTCTCAAAGGAAATGCTGGAGAAAATTGCTTTTTTTGTTTGGAAAAAATGGTAAATAAAATAACGTATGTCCCGTAAGGTTTGGCACAAATTTCAGATGCCATAAAATTGATAATAAGAAGAAAATATCAAGTTCCCCTGGTAACAAAAACTTGTTTAACACCTTTACTTAGCGTTGATAGTTCAGTTTTTAAATTGATTAGGTCGATCTGGCTTATATATTAGAAATTCGGAAAAGTATTTATATTCTTGTTGGAGGGGTCCGAAATAATACGCATTTTTGAAAATCAAAATATATCGCCTAGAACCATTTATCGGACAGTTGCTGAATGTGAGCAAGGTATTCCTTGTATGAACCTTCCAAAAAGTGGAAGGCCATTTTTACCAGAGTAAGATTAGAAAGATTGGTAAGAATGGCGAAAAACACACATCAACAAGAAAACTAGCACGACAATATCGAATATATATAAGAAGGATGGCTCCGAAATATACAGCCACTCAACTAGCCAGAATCCCGCCGTGCATTTAGAAGAGTATATTTTGCTAACAACCTGGTAATAATTATGGACGACGAAAAGTATTTGACACTAAGCAACTACGAAATGAAGGGAAATTATGGTTTTTATACTGACAATATTGCAGGGGTCCGTGATAATGTCAAATTTACTGATAAGGTGTTAGTATGGTCGGCTATTTCCTTTAGGGTATATCCTTAGCCTTATGTGGGTCGAGTAAGAGGTGAGGCCCTGGATAGTCAAAAATATATCGATAATTGTCTTACGAAACTGGTTAATTTTATTGAAGAAGAACATGCTGGAGACGATATTATCTTCTGACCAGACCTTGCGTCCTGTCACTATGCAAGACAAACCCAAAATTGGTTAGCAGACACAAACGTACCATTTGTTCAGCGAAACGACAAACCTTCAAGACCAAAACTTAGAAGCGTATATAGAAATTTGTTTAGGACGGGGAGGGGCCGTAGATTAAAAACAAATTTTCGGACGTATTCCATCTGACAGTGGAGTCGTCTACGGTCCTTAAACAACCTTTCCAGTTTACTTATTTCTATGCTTCGACATCATGTTTAAATGATAAAATAGAAACTATAAATTTCAGAGCAGGTAAGTTCTAATTAGCAAACTACTACTACAAAAATGAATTATTGTATTATTGGAAACATATTTAAACGGCCTTTAAAGTGGTATGCCATGTGACCACCTTTCCTATTTAAGATTTTATGGTAACATTTGCCCATCCCCTGGAGTCAAACCACGAAGCGCACAAACATGTTCTGACTGCATCCCCCTTCACAATAGATTGACGTATCTTTCCGATTTTTAATATTATTTACTTGAAGCGAGCTATTAAGGATGGTAAGTTATCAAATTGACACCCTCTATTTTCCGGATACAGCGTATATCCAAACCACAAAATTGTTGATTTATTATCCACAAGTTAGGCCCCTTTTTACGACAGCCGTCCAAATAATTCCCAAAGTTCTAATAAACTACTCCACAAAGGAATTAATGCGGACTTGGACCGGCCCATCGGAATCTTATTAAATGTCTAAGAAGCAGCTTATCTCAATTCCAATCTTAACATGCCGCCTTGAACGTGTTGCTAGTCTATTCTGTTTTAACTTCCTTGTAAATGCAAATGTGGACACGAGCAAAAGACACGCGGGCATGCAACGCTGGACTTTACTAGGTAATAATTTTCAAACTTAATCTATTAATACGGGAGATACCAGAGAAGCTTTCTGGCTTACAATAAAGGGAAAGACGATTCATTTCATAATTTTATGGTTCACGTTGATTTCAACGTACACTTGTGCTGCTCCAATTATTTTTTCCCTGCGATTGATCTGCAACATAAGGTCCCCCGAGTTGTCTTTTTAAATAATCGGGATTCCACGGCGGGTATTTGGCTTCTTTGTGAATTCAAAAATGGTCCTGGTAGGTATCCAGTTTTTGGAAATACCTGATATCGGAGAGATGAAAATCCATTTGACTGGTGGAAAAAGCAACGAACTATTATTATTTGAGTACTGACGGAACCCGCTCTTGTGTATGATACACCAGTAAAAGGCTTTTTAAATTGTACACATAAATTAAAATTTTATAATCTTAATAGTAATAATATTAAACTGTAAAGTAAAAATATTTCATTAGGTATACCTGACCATTTATTATTCACAGTCTAATACCTATCAGATAATAATTACATACACCTTGTCGAGTTATGCCCTTACTAATTACATTGCGTTGTGCCCTTGTGTTATTACAAATTAATCCATTGAAGCTGAAATTAGTTATAGCTTGGTGTAAGTGATGCTTAGGTACTTATGTATACAGTATGTCCGCATAAGTTCTCTACATATGGGAAACTTTTTATTTTTAATTTTACGAATATACTCTTTAGAAAAATTTCTACGTCTTGAACAGATAATATTATTCTGTTAAAACTTGAAATAATGGTTTTAAAATAGAATATTTTCTAATTTGCATAAGAGGGAAGTAGTAGTTTTAGAGAAAAATGAAGTAAGGAAAGTTTAGAGCCATTGCCATTCTATTAAAAAGATATTGTTATTTTAATTTTATATAACTAAAAAATACGGTTAAATTGAATTAAATAATAATAAAGTAAATTAAAATTAAAAACAATTATTTAAGAATTTTTAAAGTTTCCTGTAATCTTCTAGCACAGAACTGACACTAATAATGTCATTATATTTCAAGTCCAGTCCTCAATATTACACACTGTAGTACATGCTGTCTCTAGCTTTTGAGCACAAGGTTTAAAGAATAATAACCTAAAATTAATAAGTCCGGTCCTATCCATCCCAGCTCCCGCAATCTTTGGGTATTTGAGTGCATTTCATTGTGCTTCTTGTGCTTCGAGCGCTAAGGTGACACATCACATGTGATCGTACACGTTTTGTGAATTCTAAATCATATCTGAATATTTGTCCAGTGTTCCTTATAGGATACTGTAAGTACGAACACTTAATATGTTTTTACAGATTTACGTTTTATTTTTGAGTAAGTTTTGAAACTTATGTCCTCTTAGGAACCTAATCCCCTTTTCAGCATTCTCTTTTAGTAAGTAGGTACCTTTACCTATTGCCAACATGGGAAAAGGAAAAGGCAAAGAGAAAGGGCGTAGTAAAGTAAGAAGCCCTTCTTCGGGTGGGTCAGAGACCTCACTTTCCCCAAAACATCTGGCAAAAAGACTACGTAAGCTTGAATATCAACTACAACGATCTGCTACAAGGTTAGGATCACGTAGCAGTCAGGCCGGCCATGACAGTCGGCGTAGGTCACGTCATCCGCCCACTCGTAGACACCGGAGATCGTCTTCGTTCAGCTCAGTCTCTCGCGAGCGGCTTGCACCTGCCCGAGAGAGAAAACGGAGTAGGACAACCAGATCGAACAGGTCTAGAACTCCCAAACGAGCTCGAATTGCTGACGGATTCGATTCGAACCAGGAAAGTGCGATGTTGCCTCGTGCAGAGCAAAGTCGCCGATATATACCTTTCGAAAGCGCGTGCAGCGCAATTTCGACTCTTGATGATGCTTGTAGCGTCACTTATGGTGAAAGCCCCGATAAAGATGAAATTGTAATTCATGATGAGACATCGGTGATTTTACCAGCCGATATTTTAAATATTTTAGGTGAGCATCCCAACAAACCTGAAAGCAACAATTTTTCACTGCATGAACAGTTGGTGGTAAGGTGGGAAGATATTCTGCTCAATGGCACGAAAAACGGTGACTGCCAGAACCTTTTGGGGAAATATGAAATTCCCACTAATTTACCTAATCTTCGTCCACCTAAACTAAATCCCGAAATCAAAGCAGCCTTAGAGAAATCTAACCTGTCGGCGGACACATCTTATATCGAGTTGCAAAATCACTTAGGGAAAGGTTTAGCGGCTCTGGGCAAGGGTCTTACTTTAATACTTGGTAATATCACTAAACTCCCTGAGGACATTAGGGATGATATTTTAAGAAATCTAGGAGACTCTGGAAGAATGTTGGCGAACCTTTTCCATCGTATGTCTGTAACACGGAAAAACTTGATTGTCCCTTGTTTGAAAAACATGAAAAATTTCGCAGATACTTGCACGCCATCTGAATATCTTTTTGGAGCGGATTTAAGCGAAAAACTTAACTCCGTCAAGACATTAGAAACTCTAACGAAGGAATTAAAACTCCCTTCTAAATCCAAAAATACTTCATTCCTTAAAAGGGTAAACCAAAATTCTCAGGCCAAGGTTCTTCCGGCATGAACCGAAATTTAAACCACTATCGCCCGGCTCGTCCTATGGGGGAGACAAGACACGACAGGGCACATACCTCCAGATCAACCACCCAGCGGGATCGTCAAAAGGATGCTCAGTGGGGAAAACTCAGACGAAGGAAGTATTAGATGAGGTAAGAGATTTCGGCTATGCAGGCCGTCTCCAATTTTTCCTTGACCAATGGTCAATAGTAACTGATTCTCCCATCATACTCAGTTGGTTAAAAGGCTATAAACTACCCTTTACAACAATTCCTGCTCAATATCGCAGCCCTATTTCTCATAGGTTATCACCTATTGAATACCACCAAACTAGGGCTGAAATAAATAATCTCTTACAGATTGGAGCTGTTACGAGATGTTCCCCATGTGCAGGTCAATACATCTCAAAAACATTCCTCGCGGAAAAATCAAATGGCACCAAAAGATTTATATTTAATCTTAAAAATCTAAATAAACATATTGCCGCCCCGCATTTTAAAATGGAAGATGCTAGAACCGCAAGCAGGTTAGTTCAACATGGCAACTATGCAGCAACGTTAGACTTGAAGGACGCTTATTATTTCCTACCAATCCATACGGAGCATAGGAAATTTTTAAGGTTTTTATTTGACGGATTTCTGTATGAATTCACCTGCTTACCGTTTGGCCTAGCATCAGCTCCTTTTACGTTCACGAAACTCATGAAGCCAGTTATGCAAACGCTTCGTTGTGCCGACGTTACGAGTATAAATTATTTGGACGACTTTTTAATTCTCGGATCGTCAAAACAAGAGTGTGTACGGAATGTACGTCTCGCCATAGCATTATTACTTTGCTTGGGTTTTAAAATAAATAAACAAAAAAGCGTTATAACTCCGAAAAGAATATTCAGATTTCTGGGTTTTATATTTAACTCTATATCAATGACAATCACATTGCCACAAGAAAAACGAAACAAGATTTTGAAATGGACACAGTATTTTATATCTCGTAAAAGATGTAAAATTTTAAAATTTGCACAATTCCTGGGTCTGTTAAATTCCGCATGCCCAGCCATAAAATATGGACGCGTATACACAAAAACTTGCGAGCGCGCTAAATACTTAGCATTACAAGAGAGCAATGGAAATTATAACTCTTTTATGTTTATTTCTGAGAAAACTAAACGTGATTTATCCTGGTGGATGGAAAAAATTCCCTCTTCACAAAATGATTTTAAAAAAGATTTATTTGCCCTAGAAATGTGTACCGATGCTTGTTTATCGGGCTGGGGTGCGGTCTGTAACGGCGAAGAAACTGGTGGTTGGTGGACAGCATACGAGGCAACAAGTCATATTAACTATTTGGAGCTTCAGGGCATAATGTTGGGTTTACAGTACTTTGCAAACAAATATCAAAATTGCAATATCTTAATTCGTACAGATAATACCACCGCTCTGGCATACGTAAATCGGATGGGTTCGGTACAACATCCTCTTCTTAATGCCTTAAGTAGAAAAATATGGCTTTGGTGTGAATCCAGAAACATATGGATATTTGCCTCGTATATTAGCTCAAGTCAGAACATTGAAGCAGACTTTGCATCAAGGGTTCTGCCTCCCGAGACAGAATGGTGTTTAAATCAAGATATCTTTGAAGATATTCAAAGCCTGTGGGGCAAACCCGAAATTGACTTGTTCGCGTCAAGTTACAACAATAAATGTGACAGTTATGTTTCTTGGTTTAGAGATCCAGCGGCCGTAGTAGTCGATGCATTTACTATAAATTGGCGTCATTTAAATTTTTACGCTTTTCCACCTTTCTCACTCGTCCTTCGAGTGATACAAAAAATTATAAACGATAATGCTACAGGAATAGTTGTATTTCCATTTTGGCCATCACAACCCTGGTATACGTTACTTAAGAAATTAATAGTGGGTAAACCCCATTATTTTGGACCCCAAGATACCATTTTATTTTGTCCCTTTAGTATGAGGATGCACCCCCTTGCAAAGAGCCTCATCCTGGGGGCCGCCAGATTATCCGCACAGCGTTCCAGAGGAGGGGGATTCCAGATAACGCACTAAATACAATGCTGAAGTCCTTAAGTGACGGAACTATTCAGCAGTACAACACTACGTACAAACTATGGTGGAAATATTGCCAAACCAAAGATATATCCCCTTTTGATGGAAAAATCCCCGACGTTATTGGATTTTTTCAAGATATTCTAGACTCCACTGGTAACATTTTCGGATCATTCAATTCTCACCGCGCAGCTCTTTCATTGTTGGTTTCGACTAATATAGGGGAAAATATCCAAGTAAAACGTTTTCTAAAAGCAATATTTCGTTTACGGCCGCCTAAGCCAAAATATGACTACATCTGGGACCCTTCCCAGGTTTTAACCGTTGTGGAAAATTTCTCCGATTCCAGCCTAAAGTCACTGTCATGTAAACTGGTTACATTGCTGACGCTAGCAACAGGTCACAGGATCCAAACAATATTTTTGATCAAATGCTCTAATATTAAAATACATGACTCAAAAATAATAATCCTTGTCCCAGATCTTATTAAAACATCGGGACCTCGTAAAACTCATCCAACTTTTATTTTGCCATACTTCGTAGAGAACCAAAAGCTGTGCGTAGCTTCATGCCTAAAAACATATCTAGAAGCAACTAAATCCTTACGTCAGCCAAATTGTGACAAGTTATTTATCACACACAGCAAACCACACGGCCCGGCATCAAAACAAACCCTAAGTAGATGGGTGAAGAGTACTCTTCATGAGGCAGGAGTAGATACGGACATTTTTAAAGCCCACTCTACCAGACACGCCTCTACCTCGGCGGCGATGAGAAAGGGTGTCCCTATTGATGTTATCAGAAAATCAGCTGGCTGGACACCATAATCGGGCACCTTTGCTAAATTTTATATTCGTCCTTTGATGAATTCATCCAGTTTTTTGTAGTCCGTACTGACTATTTAAAAGTGGTTAAACTTATTTTTGTCTAAGCTTAAGACTATATTTGTGTAATAATTATACACTTTATAACTAGTATTTTGTTAAGAAGACATTCTTCTGCCACTCTTTATTAGGTACCACGTTTAAAATGTCTTCTATATTAAGACTTTAACATTTGTTTACTGTTATTTTAACAAATATATTACAATCTAGGAAACTAAACTACTATCAAGTGTTTACTTTCTTATATGATACGCTCGAAGGCGTTTTACTGCAACTTCTTTAAATATCTACAGTGTGTAATATTGAGGACTGGACTTGAAATATAATTTATCGATCAAAAGAACTTACCTGAAGTTCGATCGTAATTATATGAAAGTCCAGTCCGAAAATATTACAACCCACCCACCACTCCCGTCGATGGTTGTCAGCAAAACAAATCAACATTAATCTTTACTTTAAAAAATGAAATGCACTCAAATACCCAAAGATTGCGGGAGCTGGGATGGATAGGACCGGACTTATTAATTTTAGGTTATTATTCTTTAAACCTTGTGCTCAAAAGCTAGAGACAGCATGTACTACAGTGTGTAATATTTTCGGACTGGACTTTCATATAATTACGATCGAACTTCAGGTAAGTTCTTTTGATCGATAAATTATAAACTAATAATACTTTTGTTGGTGTGAGAGAAGATCCCAAGACATTGATGATGCCATTAAGAATTTACACATTGGTAACTGATACAACTTCGGTTTAATGGGAAAAAAGTAACACAATCAAAGCACGAACAATTTCCGTACAAAAAGTTTTCGTAAGATTTTTAAGTTTTGCGTTATTTAAGAAAAACTGAAATTTTGAATTTTTAATTTAATTTTTTTCGACGTTAATATTAAAGTTAGAGCAAAACCGACAAAACATTCTCAAAGCAACTTTTAGTGAACTCTCAGAGTACATAATAAATTTTTTTATACGTTTCGAGTTTCATATTCATGAAATTTTCAGGATACGGACCTGTATTTTCTATAATTTTATAAAAACAGTTCAATGCAGTAGGTACTAAAATAAATATTTTTAAAATTCTTTTATGATAATGCACTACATTATATCATTATAAAACAAGATAATAAAATTTATTAACAATAACAATACCTTAAGTATGAAAAAATAAACATAGGTACATCGGAAAACAGCATTAATTAAAGTAAACCTAACCGTAGATTATTAGAAATTAATTTTCCATAAGGTGGTCGAAATGATTTCCATCAGTCTCCAAACAAATAACATCTTAAAAAAATTTAAAACATTCATTAACATTTGTGGCCTTACACTTTGAAAGGTTTCAATAACTTTACTAGTCGTCTAAGGTCTCTGGAAAATGACGGAAATCATTTCGTACGCCTTTCGGAAAATTAATTTCTATTAATCTACCGTTAGTTTTACTTTAATTAATGTTTCTTTGCCGATATACGTATTTGTTGTTTATTTTTTCATATTTACTGTTTTGTTATTGCTAATAAATTATTATTTTGATTTATGATCATTATTTAGTGCATTATTATAAAAATATTTTAAAAATATTTATTTTAGTACCTACTGCATTGAACTGAACTGCAATACAAAATAATGGAAAATACAGGTCGGTATACTGAGAATTTCATGAAGATGATAAAGAAGATTCGAAACGTAATTAGATAATAATGCATCGTACATAATTGAATTTAGAATAAAGAAGGTACATACAATTTGACATTATAAAATCAAGGCCATATTAGAAAAAATGAAGGTCATGATGAATGCTTGAAAACGAAACATTGTATAAAAAAATTTGTTATGTATTCTTAGAGTTCACTAAAAGTTGCTGTGAGAATGTTTTGTCAGTTTTGCTCTAACTTTAATATTAAAGTCGAAAAAAAATTAAATTAAAAATGAAAAATTTCGGTTTTTCTTAAATAACTCAAAACTTTAAAATCTTACCAAAACTTTTTCTACGGCATATTGTTCCTGCTTTGATACCGATACTTTTCCTTATTTAATTGAAGCTGTATATATTACCATTAACAAGATCCCCATAGAGGTCCTCGTTATCTTAGGCACCCTGTATAGAACCTTTAATAATAGGTAACATTTCCTTACTTAATTTTGTTCTAAAATAAAAATTAAGGGCTACTTCTGTCTTATGCAAATTAGAAATGTTTCTACTTTGTGACCACTCTCTACATGCTATATCACTTTTTAACAGTCTAGTGCCTGTTCTCACCAAAGCAACTGGCAACCGCAACGCAACATCAACGCGACACAGCACTAATGTTTAAATACGTGTGTTCCCTCTGACTTAAGGCAACTCAACGGCAACGCAACTAGTTGCTTATGAGTTGCCCGGCATACCGCGTCGCCGTTGTCAGTTACTTCCAATCGCCCTGTCATGGCTGGCGAGATAGCAAAATGGCGAGATAGCAAAATGGCGAGATAGCAAAATATTTAACTTTTGTGCCTCATTCGGTAAAACCCATGGAATTTAACTGGATCATTATTTAATTCCTGTGCCACTATATACGAACTACGTCTCAAATTTATGGTATAAGAAGGGTTAACCCAAAATTGTCGCTCAGTTTTTTTTCAAACTTTTTAACGAGCAAGTATGTTGCGGCTATATCTTCATCTGACGAAGTCGACATTTTGCTCACGTCAAAAGAGTCTTCAAACCAGTTGAATCCAGTGGGAACGCAAGAGCAAGTCAACTGAAGTTGCGGTCGCATTGCGGTTGTGTTGCGGTTGCCAGTTACTTTGGTGAGAACAAGCGAGCAACTCAACTGAAGTTGCGGTCGCGTTGCGGTTGCCAGTTGCTTTGGTGAGAACAGGAACTAATGGTACCTATTATTTTTTCAGGAAGTAGAATATTTTTATAAGAATATGTTTTTTTTCAAAAAATATAACATGAAGAACTTAGGTTAGACGGACTATACAGTGCGTAGGGTGTTGCACGACGATTCTCCATTGGAATTTTGGTTAGGCTACTAAAATTATTCCCTTGTTAATTCTATAATATAAAATATAATTACCGATTATAATTTAAAGTGCAATCTCTTAGAAATTGATTTGAATTGAGTAGTTATATGTTGCAGGATTTCAAAACAATGACAAACAAAAACTATGCGTCGACTCGTTATTCGCAGTAACACTAACGGGACGAACCGCGCTTCATAAATGACGAATCGAAGCATAGGCTGTAGCCACCTTAAGCTACAGACTGTGCACCTTAAGGCGGCTACAGACTATGCGTCGATTGGACTATAACACCTTTAGAACCATAAAGAAAATAAGTTAAAGATTTAGACACTCATGGGCAGAGGAAAGACAATTTTTTTATAAGAAGTCACTGAGGGGGAAAATTAATTAATTTCTAGCTCATTTGTCTTCACTTTGAACATCAACTGCCGACAAGCACGACACGAGGGGTGAGACTAGGGAATCCAATCCCGCACCCAAACTTTAATCCCGCAAAACTGCGGGATTGAGCCCATCGATCCCGCGGATCCGCGGGATTTGCCGGATAGCAAACAATGAACTGTTGGTCGACGCGTCAGGGATGCCCCGCGATGCTGGGCTATTGAAAATGCGTTAAACAGAACAGTTTTCTTGCGTACGTGCGAAAGTAAGGGCGTTATTTTACTAGTATCTAGTGACATTTATCAAGTGGTTGAATATAATAGATGGAATTTAAACAGCAATCACAAAAATGAGTGTCAGTGTAGTTTACAAAGACAATAAAGGTTGAAGTTTAGTTTGGAATTATTTTTTAAAGTCTGAAGATGGTCTTACAGCTAAATGTAAGTTATGCCCTAGCATTATCAAAATCTCTGCTCGTTCCACCAAAGGTCTTCACACCCACTTACAAACAAAGCATAATATTAATTTGAAAGTTCAGAGCAGCAGCGGTAGTGTTGATATTGATAAAACAACACAGGAAATGAAAGCTAGTAACATCAGTTCGAGTAGTTCGTTTAGTTCTATTGCTAAGCGCTCAGATGTTAGTTGTTCTTCTGT
Source organism: Barypeithes pellucidus (assembly GCA_963991005.1). NCBI lineage: Eukaryota > Metazoa > Arthropoda > Insecta > Coleoptera > Curculionidae > Barypeithes > Barypeithes pellucidus. Next base: position 76,583,937 of record OZ022556.1, read on the forward strand.
GCTACCTAAGAAAATGAAAATAACAGATTTTTTCATCTGAGAAAAAAGTTTCGATGGAGGAAAGAGTGTCTCGAATGGTAGTTAAAGATGGTATACCCTTTGGAAAATTCATCACTTCGACCGATATGCGCCAACTATTCGAATCAAAGGGCCACAAATTGTGTAAAATTCCGCCGACGAGTGTCGAAGCTGAACGTGCGTTTTCAGCCGCAGGATACATGTGTAGTAAAATAAGATCAAATTTAAAAGATGAAACATTAAACATGTTATCTTTTCTCCGACAATACTTTCAAAATAAATGTAACATGTAACCGTTAAACTATTCGTACTATTGTATTGTACCTATATGCAATAAATATTTTCCTGGTACTCTACTCTGTTTCTAATTGCATAAAACAACTTTTTATTAACATACAGCACCCACATCGAGTCCCGCAAATCTCGCGAATCCCGCACGTTTAATCCCGCAATGTCAATTTCGCGAAATCACCGCGGGATCCCGCATTTGCGAGATTGAATTCCCTAGGTGGGACCATTTCCCTGGCCCACGTTTCTTTTAAGAACCCATGATCGGGCTGCACTGTCAGCGCAGTTAAAAAATGTCTTAAATTATATAGAAGTGATATGATATAGTCACTGTCGATAGTGATACCGGGACGACACACATGCCTCAGACCCGAGCTGTCTCTCGACGGCCCTGGCTGCCGACGTACATATTCGCAAGAAGTATCACTCCTCAACAAAGACCCCCTTAGAGTGAGAGTAACCAAGCTAAGTTTAAAGCTAAGGAAACTCAGGCAGCAGCTTCCTCTAAAAAGATTAACATTACAGAACCGGATCATGATACGACACGTAATTCTATTGGCTTCATCTATTAATTTGCTGGGAGTCAATTTGGAAGGAAATATGTCTTGGCATAGCCACGTTGTCGCAATCGCTAAGATAGCTTCGCAGAATCGATGCCTATTTCCAGACAATATAAATACAACATAGTAAGAAAAACAGTAATTAAATTCGAATTTTTTATCAATCTGTCTAATATAGAAGAGCTTAAATTATGGTAGAACTAGCATGCAATTAATCTACTAAGAACAAAGTTTCGAGTCTTCAAACTTTTTAATGCCCTTGAAGCGGTTTCCGGACTGTAAACCTGTTAAAAAGATGTGGAAAAATTAATATATCTTTTTGACGTGCAGTTTATTCATCGCAAAAATTCAATAAATAAGCACTTTTATTTTTATGATTTTATAAAATTTAAAATTGGAAGTAGATTATTTTGTCATTAATTGTCAGTTTTTGAAATATTAAACCTGGAAAAGGCCGTTTAATTAATTTCGTAACGACAAATTAAATTTGTTACTGAAATCGTAAAATTGATTAACTATAATATAATATGTATCTATTTGAATTTTTTAGTGCAGTTTTATTAAAGTTTTAAAAAAACATATAATTTTTAAAATTTTATTTATCAAGATTATTGTTTCTATTTTTTATATGTTTGGAATAATACAATTATTATTTCTCGTTAATTTAACGATAAGAAAACTTTTCTTTTCTTAAGGATGTAGGCACTTGAGTATTTCTGGGAAGCTAGTTTTTGCAATTACAACATTAATATATTTAATTATTTCCTTAACTGTAATTTACCATTTTTTTAAACAAATTTGACACACTTTAAAGCGCAGCCGTATTTCGAAAATGTTTTAAATTAATTAGGAACAGACCTAAATTCACAGTAAAATAACAAATATACTAATGAGACAATTGAGTTTTGTACCTTGAAAACATTTTTATTTACAACCATGCATGTAATAATGGCATTTCATCTATCTTTGAAAGGTGGAGAGTTGACGTTTTTTTAATTTTACTTTCCACCCGGGTGGAAAGTGAATTATTTTTTTGTAATTTTTTTAAAAAACTATATCTCAAAATAATATACGAACACACTTTTTTAAAAATGCTAATAGCTTTGCGCCTTTAGATGTGTCTTTTCCCCTAATTGATAGAGTGGTTCCCAGCATTGAATATTGTGACCAAATCGTTGATATCTTCTTTGTCTTGGCATTTTCACTGATATAAGCTAGTAGCGCCGGCTCGGAACCAGGAATTTAAACTTTGTTTCCCGTACACCATTCTTTGAAACAGTTATATGCCTTGTCATATCTCGGGCGGCTTGTAGTTGGCAGAAGATCTTCTTCTACTATTTTTAATGCTTCTCGAATTTCTGGTGGAGTAGCAGCAAATTCCTCATCTGATAGCATTTTTTTGTTGTTGAAATAAATAATATAGTGTTTAGTGACATGGAAACCATATTCAAAAAATTATATTTGCCATTTTGATGTGTATTATTAGCTACGTTATTTTATCACCTGCGGTTATTTGAAATTTCTATCTAATTTTTCAATGGAAAAGTCAAAATGACATTTATCTTCTATTAATAATTTTAATTCAAAATAATAAGAAGTGGATGTTAAATGTGGTTATAAATGAAACAAAATATAAACCTCGGTAGAGCCAAAATTAAATCAAATAAATCTGATTTATAAAATGGATTGTTCCGACTATTCTAAAACTTACATTGGCCAAACAAAATAATATATCAAAAATAGAATTAAAGAACATAAACCCAGTCTACGCAATACAGATCAATCCCAAACTGCCCCATCAAAACACTCATTAGATTACCTTCACAATTTTAATTTTGACGAAGTTCAAGTCTTAGATTATGAAACAAACAAAAAACGCAACATTAAAGAAATGATTCAGATTAAAAAAATAATAATGTGATTAATTTTAGAACTGATGCAGATAACCTTAGTAATATTTACACTAATATAATTACATCAAACTGAAACAAATTTTTACCATCATAAAAATAAACATTAATAGTACCAAATAACTTAATATAGGATTTCCCAAACCCTTCCTGTAACCACCATCGTAAAAATGTAAACAAACCCAAAATGTAAATAATGTTAAATATGCGTACCTTTTATTTTATTGTATTTAAATAATAACCTAGCTTACTATAAAACGGTTAACAAAAAATGTTCACTTCCAATCGCTAAAAACTCAACAACAAGCGAAAAGACAAAATGTAACCAAATTTAGTGTGTGACAATTATACAAGATATGTTCATTTATATATGTTTTCATTTCATTCTATACATAACTAATATTAACGTAAAATAAGAAATTTGTCAATAACACCGTCAAAAATATTGCTTCCTTCTATTTTATTTATACACCTTTTTTTCTTTAATATCAAATAGTTCTGACGATGGTTTAATATAATAACCCGAAACGTTAACCAAATACTGGAATTTCATTTCAAAGTGACCGAAACCCAAAAACTAACTATAATTAAATATAACAATAAGCTTTAAGTATTATTTTGACACCAGGTTATAAGTGGATACATACGACCAACGAATACTTATAAACAGGATGAAGAGAAACAGCCGTGTTAACAAATCGAAGCAGGTATGAACAACCCCGGCATCCATTACGTCTGGCATCAATTGACAAACGCACATGCTTTTCAAATGTCACTTTTGTCCAAATTTGTATTACTGTTAATATTTTAAAGTGGCATTTAACCAACAAAAATCATTCAAACCTCTTTTATTTGATTTACTAAGTAGTGAAAATCAAATATTAGGATTCTGACATGTTTTAAGCTGTAAATATAACTTTAAAATAATCCTTACACACTCTTATATCATTTATTGAACTAGTAACGTAACTACAAATGAAAAATTAAACTTCAGAAATAAGCTTGTAAGTAGTTTTATTAAAAAATAGGAAGTAAATCATAATTTACATAAAATATTTTACCATCTTCAACTGGGCTCTAGGTCCAGCAAATATTTCAGGCTTCAAGTCCGAGCATATTTTTGGGCCCCATATGATTTATGAAAAGAAATTATTATCGATGCTTACTCTCAGTAAAGATGACTAAATGAATGAATATTTCAATTACAAATTACTCACTTGCACCAAAAACGAAACGACGTTTCTCGTGAAAAGATTAGAAAATTATTTTAGAATTTAAGGACGCTTCGATTTCGCCATTTTCATTCACTTTACATATCATTCATATGTTGCTTGATTATATTCCATGCCAGACGAAGAAAATTGGCTTGCAAAATTATTTAACAGTTCGTGCTATTCGCATTTTATGCCTGTCTCTGGCTGCAGCAACCTTCCCTAATTCAGTAAAGTGAGACAAATATGACCAGGATCAAGTCGCCTGCATAAACACTCACTTTTTGGCATTTCATATTAACTCTACGTAAGTCTGGTATTGATGCTTAAATGATAAAGTGAAACAGATAGATAAAAGTAGGTTACTTGTGAGCGCATGGAGCAGAGTAGGCTTAGCATCACTTCCAAGGCCTTCTTACGTGTTTCGATCCCCCCCATAAGCAGTCTCACCGGGCTGCATACGACTTTATGTCAATAATTTATTTAAATTATACAAGCGTAAGTGTAATATGAATGCACACGCCACCTTATACTATGATGCTTATATTATTAATTTGTGCCTAATTATAGGATATTATTACCTTCAACTTGCCGCACATACGAACTTCTTTGGAATTATTGTAAAAACCATTTCGGCACATTCATCATTTGAATATTTACAATTCTTAGACATTTCCGTTAAAAATCATTTCAGCCTTATGTTATATTGTAAAAGAGACAAATTTTACATACGACGATGTTAATATCTAAAAACGTTAAAAATGTCATATACGACCTTATGTAATTATGGCAACGATTTGTTTAAAAAATTTACGTTAATTTAAAAATAATTAAATTTCTTATATGTTTAAGTAAACTGTCAATGTAAACATGTAACTTTTAATTCTAATCGATCTTGTGATTTTCGAAATTTAGAAAGAAATAATGACTGTTGACTAGCTGATTTATCGGTAACGTTAAAATTCATTCGATTATTACTGTAAACTAATAACGTTGTAAAGTCGTTTACATAAGCTCGCAATTACACACCAAAATTATTTTTATTGAGATAATGCGTATTCTTGTACTGTAATTCATTATGTCATCATTGTGTTTGAAGTACCAAGATTTACTGATATATTTGCGTATATAAAAACATATTTTTTAAAAATGATCATTATATTAATAAGTGCTTCTTAGAAATTAAAATAAAAATGAATATTAGATTAATTGTTATAGCGTGTCTACTATACGTAGTAAATTGTAAATCGCTAGATGCACAAAAAAATAAGACTGGTAAGTAAATATACACGGAGACTATAAGTATTGGTTTCTAAAATATGAATAACGGTGTAATTACTGAGACATTACAGGTTTTACTTATATAACAAGCTATTTCACTTTTATTTATAAAACGTCGTATGTGTATTATGATTCAAAATATCTTCATCAAATAATTTTTTTTGACAAGCGTAATGTTAAAAATATAATTTTTGATAATAAATTAAAAATCAAAATAGTTAAATTCCACATAAAATAAGAAAGAAAACTTTTAAATTTTTCTATTTTGTAAAAGTCCCTTTATCTCGAAACTACTTATTTGAACATACGACCTTATGTCATTATAGTAGCGATTTGTTACCAGGATCGAAATTCCACTGATGAGTTGCATCCAAAGATATTACAAACTACAGAAAGAAAAATGTACATTTCTAACCTACGCAACGAATAGAAACAGTCTTTCCCACCTCTTTCGGTCATTATTGCAGCATAGCCAGATTGACATATTTATCGCAAAGGTATCTATGGCTCTATGGCGTCTATTCTCCAATCATCGCATGCGAAATTATTAAAATTTCGATTAAAAATTATATAATTTCACATTTTCCGATATCGAATACGAAATATTTTAGTCCATGTTTTTACGAGTATGTCGGACCCATGCGAGAATAATATTGACAAAGATTGTCGTTCGAAATAATGATAAATGGCCAAGTTTCTACAAGAAAAAATTTATTTGTTTGCGGCTATAAAAAAATCAAGAAATTATTTAAAATTCTTATTTCAAAGAAAATAGTAGGTACATGCATACATTTGAGACAGGTAATCGCTTCTCTCTCTTCATACCTATTATTTTTTTGTTATCATTTTAATAGTGCTTAAATATCAAAAAAATAAGTTCTTACCAAAAATAAAATACCAGTAAGGCCGACCGCATAGATCCGTTTTCTTTATTCGGTTTCAGAATTCGTTTTCCGAATCGGACAACCCGAACGCATTGAAAACATGTAAGTAGTATACGCATAAGTTCGTTATTTTTCAGAACGAGATATTTCGTAACTTTCGTTCCAAAAGCCTCGTGTTGCGTTAGGAATTTCACTCGGAAAAAAATCATAATTCGTCTCCCCGAACGCGAATTTATTTATCGACGCAGATGTCCGGAATGTTTCTTTCATGCTGCCAGAGCTACCGGTATGGTTACCGTAGATCTACGCTCTGGGCATCGGAAAGGCATATCAAAATGGTTGAAAAATGCAGTAGTGGAATTTACAAAACATTTATAAAAAATTTAATGATACACTTATATAATTTTATCAAATATCAAAATATAGGATCACCTTTGACTTGTAGATGACCTTTCATTGCATTCTTGTACTTTCAAATTAAAATTAAACATAGTATTCCATCTACGGCAGTTGCTGGATAAATATTTTTGATTTAAGTGTTACTTTCTCAATAAGAAGGACTTTTATATTAAGAATATTTTTTTTCGTAAAATCAAAATTAAAAAAATATAATATGTTAACATTGATTGGTACATAATTGCAATAATTTTTTTATACATTTAGGATTGAAGGGAATCAAAGCTGGAAAAACTTTCCTTTTGGGGACTGACAAAGTAAATTTTTTCCAAGCCTATTTCAATTGCAAGGATGCTGAAATGGAGCTTGCTAGTATAAACTCAAAAGACGATGAAGAAGAAATTTCTTATTTTTTAAATAATCAAGCTGAAGCTGATGGTGTGTATATGAATATAGTTCAAGATACCATCTAGAACCTGTAGCTTATTATTGGTTTACAACAACAACAATCTTTTTATTTTAGGCGGATTCTGGTTATCGGGTACAAATTTGGCAGATATAAATACAGAAAAGTTTTCTTGGTTGACTGGTGGGAAACGAGCAATTTACACCAACTGGTTAGCCGGTGAGCCAAATAATGACGGTGGTCTAGAAAATTGTGTTCAATGGATCAAACGTTCAGGTATTGGAGGATGGAACGATCATCCTTGCCAATTACTAGCAAAATATGTTTGCCAAGATTCAGCATGATCCTTAATGAAAATCATTGTATCCGTTATTTATTTTTCTTAAATTAAACAGTTATTTTTAATTTCAATATAATTTTGTTATTTTAAACGTTGTAATTCAAAAATAAAGCTACTGAAACTGTTTTAAAAGTAAAGCATTATATAAGTAAAGCAGTATATTTTAAGTCTACTTTCAAAATGACAATCCACAGTTCCATATTTCTTTATTTGGCTTATATGATAGATAGGTGTTACCATTGGGTAGCTCCTTCAATATTGAGCTGGGAAAACTCAGATATTACATCTTGAGGGACTATTTAATATACTTCCTTCAACTATTTAGGTAGCCTAATCGGGTCGTTCTAGTTGGCGTCAAAGTTGACGTTTCCCACGCCATTTGGCATCATCGAATGAATATGATATCATTATTGTCATTATCATGAAACAAAATCCGCTCCGGGAGATTAGTGAGGTGCAAATCAATAATGAGAGGTGACCGAATCAGTCACTGCCCGATTTCAAAAACGATCGAATCTTTACAATCATCTTTTGTATTATGCATGCACCGCTCGCCAGTCTCAATATTTATCAGTTTACCGTTTCCGGTTATCGAACGATTGATTATGTACTTTGATATTTATTAATATACGCGATGTTATTGCGGATTGGTTGGGATTATCGTAGAATAAGTATATAATCGACATTATTCAATGCACAAAGGAATGCATTATATTTCATTTCCTTCAAAAGCATTTCGACACCGATAGCATAGCAAAAGTGGGAGACTGAATTGTTTGTCTCTGTTGCTATTATTTCGTTTCAATATTTCGCACCTTTCGTTTTCCGTTAAACAGTCATTAGCATGCGTCGCTCGGTACTCAATAGTCTCGAGTATATTACGATTGAAATAAATTATTGATTAATATTTACCGGTAAGGATTCGTTCATTCAATAATTCGATCTTTTTGATCGAGTCATTCACGATTCACGCGCCTCTAAAATTACAGGTAATTTTTAACACGCAGCGAATGATTTTTAACAAAATATTTAAAGAATTTTGAGATTTTTGAGATAACTGACTTTTATCTCTATCTGTTATTTTGCTTTTTACATGCACGAATTGTAATTTTTGTTGTTTTTTATTAATTTTTATTATTTTGATTTGAATATTGTGTTCATTATTGTATGTTGCGTGATCAGTGGGAATCTGATTTTCATATTTTCAAAAACTTTTCATTCCTCTTTCTTTAAACTTTCATATTTAACATTGAACAATAATTTCAGCTTAAGTTTTCACTCTGACTATTCACTGCACTTTAAACTTTGGACCATCAGTGGTCCAATCAGATAATATCTTTCTCATATTCAATATTCTCTTTGTCTTAACCTCATTGCCATCTGTTTAAAGTTAAATTTGCAATAACCTTATATTTACTATATTTTGACCGATTGTTTCTTACTGATAAAGAAGCCGTCCACCATGGGAATTTTATGTATTTTAATTTTAATTTTTAAAAAGTACTTTATCAATGTTGTGACAATTGTTTTAAGCTTCTTTTATTTTTCACAAAAAGAAACCGCTCACTGAATTTTGAGAATATTGTAAATATTTACTTAAAACATGCTACATGCTTCTGTATCATTTTTTAAACGACAGCGAACTCCTGGATTGCTGAAAATTTAAAGAACAAGAAGCCATTGTTTTTTAAAGACATTTAATCACTTTACTATTTTTTGCACATGTTCTTGACCAAATGTGTCTATTCATTTGATTTATTCTCTACCGACATAATTAATTTCCCTAATGATTTTTCAAAATTTTCTTGAACTCTATAATTTTTGTTGTCGTTTACTTCTAGAAGGCACTGATGATAACCGGAAGGTCGAAAGCCCCCTGCAAATAAAAATTTTTTCAAATCTTGCACTTAAATGCAAAGTTGTTTTGTTTCATATTCCAAAAATAAAACAAATATATAGCTTAATTGTACAACAATAGTTATTTAAATACCTGTGTATACGTATCACTGAGAAAATACATTAAAAAAATATGAGAATTCTAAATAACCTAAACTAATAAATAAAAATGAGCTAATCTGCATCAGCCAAAACCTTCCTTTTATAAAATTTTCTCTCAGGAGATTGAAAAGGACAGTCTCGTTGAAGACGCCAACATCTTCACAAGACTTTTTAAAATAACAATCGTCAAAGTGACTTTTTTGTTCTCTCCGTATCATCGGAATAACAAACTTTAAGCACTTTGTCAATACAACATGCGGAGCCCAAGGTTTATCTTGGTCTCCTAAGTGAACACCAAAATAGGCCAAATATGCTTTTGCACAAAGTCACAAATCACTCTTCAACTTTCTTTTAAAATGCACTCGCCATATATGTAGCAAAAAACGCCGGGATGGTTTACGCAGCTACGCCCAAGTTTAAATACGATTTTTCAAAAAACACACTCTTTTTTTTATGATCAAACACAAGCACTATAGGAAAAATCCTTTAGGCCACTCTGGGAGTGGTGCGTGTGCGCAAAAAGCGATTCACGTTGGTTTTGAATCGTTGGAGGTTATATTCGTTGGGAAAAACGACCTCGGGAAGGTCGTTCCACAAAGATGTAGTTCGAGGAGTACTAAGCTTAACCACATATGGATGGGCCGCAGTGGTTCGTCGTGTATTTCTGCTATTCGTCGCTCTGGGCGGAATTAAGAGGGCAAGGTCAGCCGAGCACCTTACATGAAAATATCTGTAAAAGAGAGTCAAATCCCCAACCTGTCTTCGATGTTCTAGGCTGTCGAGGTTCTTCGATGGAATCTAGTAGCCGAAGAGTATGTTTGGGTGCAGAGCTCCAGACATGAGAGCAGTATTCTAGTGATGGTCGAATCTGGTTTGCAATGAAACCCAAGTTTCAACTAGATTTTGCAAATGCATGCAGGCAATATTCCGCATATGGGGATTATATACTAATACTAATTAATACACAAACAAAGGTAACGAATTATTTTATGGGACTTTCGGTAAACATTTTCATTCTCTTTTATTGCCTTCTAATATACATATAAGAAAATACGAAATCTGCAGGTGCAAAATAATTCAAGGAAAAATTATTTCTAATCTGTAATAATTATATGGCCTTTTGTCAATATAAGATTAGGTATTTCCAGTGATTTATGAATAAATAGATATAATTAAAAAGAAATTAGTCTTGGAATTAGTTAAAATTTTGATAAAATTTATGACCATTATAATTGAGAAATATATTAATATTACAATTTATTATCAGTAGGCTCTATCTTAAAAACTAGAGCTGATACGAAGAAGAGCTAAGTGTTTTTAGAATCACCTCAATCAAAATAACGAAAATCAGTTGTTTTTTCTGCGACACTAAGATAATATTTTTTTTTGTTTGTCTGTGTAATTTATATATTTTATTTTATATAACTCTAATTATTCGTTAGCCATTTTACTGATTTTTTCATAAAATTTATGCTAAAAGTGAAAAATATAAATGAGGATGCAACCTGCAAACCGAAGTTTTTGAGCAAATTTGCCAATATAATTCTGAAAATACTGCCTGAGTATGTTGTATTTGTGTTTGAGTTACAAACTATAGCAGTAAGCTGTTATCAAGTGAAGCATCTCTCATAATAAATTTTTCAATAAGAGGAAGCTAATCTACCTTATCAAATGAACTGATTTTTGAGATATCTTCTTGGATAAATTAACTTCATTGTCAGAGTAATCCTCCTATTTCTTGGAGCAAAGCGAAATGATAACATAAAATGTTAAAATTGAAACCCGCAGTGCTTTTAAATCTAAAAAGCTCGTTGAGACTAATGGCTCTCCATATCCAAGGACTTCAGATTCAATATCCTGAAAATGACAGCTTACTGTCCGTTTTTCATCCTCTCACGTTAAAACTCTCTTCGTCGATGGCTTGTTGCTTGTCCTCGACAAAATTCCTTATTGACACGGCGACAAATTAATCGGAAAGACTTTAAAGTGTTGTCCAACTTGTCGCCGAATGAGTAATTCTAGGACTGAAAAGAAAACTGATTCTGTTACATCATTGTATTCGAACATACGGAATATGAATTTATATCTTTAATTGAAGAACTAGGGATGACCCATTTTGTTAAATGTAAGCTTATTCGTCTATTCCTTCAACTCAATGGATCCATCTGGCTTCACGGGACGAAATATCATGTTCCTATAAATACTTTTTGTTCGATATTAGATGTGTTATATTGATATCGTTTGAATAATAACTTTAATAATTATGTAGCTTAAAATGGATCTAGATTGATATTTCCATAATTAATCGCAGTTTATTGATATGTTTTAAGAAGAGTGTATTATTATATTAAAATTAAGTAAATATCTGTATTATAGTCAACTTCCATTTAACGAGGAGTGTTAGGATCTACGAATCAAACAATAGCACTAGATATCCCAAAGATATCTCCAAAATTAAAAAAACAATATGGCGGAACATGAACAGCTGTTGTTCCATAAAATTTAGTTATTATAGGTTATCAATTTATTTGAAAGTGACGGGCATAAGGACAGCCACCGGTCGATAAAATGTATCGTTCCGAAATTAGTTTCGAATGTGCATTCGTATTGTTGCGTGATATATATTATTTTATTATTTATAATTTGAAATATAAATACAGTAAATAGAAAATTAGATAAATAAAACATTTTTAATATGTTTCAGATAGGTATATTAAATATATTCACAATCCATGTTATCGTGAGAGTTAGTACTCTTTGATTTAGAGGAAAAAAACTAAATTGGCTCTCTCTATGAAATAAGATGGGCCATGATTTAATATAATATATCTTTTTCCCGAAGCGCACCTTTTTTTCGTTTCAATGATTTCAAAAATTTCGAAAATTCTCAAGTTTCATAAAAAAAAATAATTTTTCTAAACTTTGAATAACAATTTTCAACATATTTTTATCAAAAATTTGACTCTTTCAATTGTAATTCTTGGTAGTTTCTACAAGTCTCTTCCAGTAGTCATTTCTATATGAATGCTGTTAAGACAATTAAGTACTTTTCATGTGACAGACGTGGCAACGCCGCCAACGACTGCATTCGGCCATTCGCACCTCGACCACGGAGAAGACCACAAGAAACCCTTCCACGCGACATTTCGATAGCGACCTAAGGCGATATTTATGTCTACAGTTATTTAGTTAAAATAAATAAGTAATATACAGTCCACTTTTAATACCGATAAAACAAATGCTATATACCAAATATTATTATAATATATAGAAGGTGTTCTAAGTCGCTTATCTGTAAAGGATGCAGGTGTCTATCATATCAAATTATACTTTGTCCTATAAACTTATCTTTATTTCTTGCTGACCCATATGGGAAGATTCCAGTATTGCGACATATTGAGGAATATTGCGTTTTAAATTTTTATAATATAAATACCTGCATCTAGCAGCGCAAGTTTCAGTTTAGATAATTCAGAGCTTTTGTCAACTTAGGCCGGTATTAGACTATCAAATATATTTGACAAAGAACTTTTATAAAATATTTGGTAGTATTTCTTTGATAATATTTCTTTTATAAAAGTTTATACTAGTATTACACTGTCAAAGAACTTTGACAATTTTTTTTTTACAATTAAAAATGAACGATAGACGTGCATTAGCTTTTCTAGCGTTAAGTGCTGCCGTGATTACAATGTGTTTAGTATTAAAAAATAAAAAGAAAGAGCCACGCGCCTTTGGGTAAGGCCCTGGGTGGCAAGACGTAATTTTAGTGGTGTCCACCACAATATCCTTCGGAAGTTACGAGTTGAAGGTATTAGGAGTTATAAAAACTATTTAAGAATGGACGAGGACACATTTAACTTTATTGTTATAAAGATATCACCATTGATATCCCGACAGAATACACATTTAAGGAATTGTATCAGCGTTGAGGAACGCCTTATGGTAACCCTTCGGTTTATGGCAACAGGAGAGAGTTATGCTAGTTTACAGTATAGCAGTCGCATCCCTCAATGTACCCTTTCAGGCATAATCCCAGAAACTTGCAAGGCAAAAAATGAAAATAAATTAATAAATATATCCAGTCTTTTATTTCGATTTTTGTAATCCGGATGTTGATGGTTGTACAATATTTCGAACCTTTCATACTCCGAAATTAGCAATTTTGTTGTTGAAATGCACCAGACAAACTTATTTTCCGCCATGGTATTATATACCAATACCAGTCGCAGTCAATGTCAAATTTATGCCTTATTGTCAGAAAATGAGGTTACTACCGTTACCAATCAACTATAAAATCTTTTATCAAAGATAATCGTCTGTTTATAAAATATCTTTTATAAAATAAATATTTTATAAAAGAACTGGTATTACATTGTCAAATATTTTATAAAATATCTTTTATAAAATATCTTTGTCAAATAGAAGAAAGTTTTTTTAAAAGGCTTTTTAATCCGGTCACGATACCACATGAATTACTATTCTTTTTTAGGTTTATACGAGTTGGCCTTATCACTAACTTCGTCTAAAGCATGTTCAGTCGATAATAAAATGACCCTGTTATTGTTAGCTGAATAAGAAATTAATGTGTTATCCTTGGTAAAAACAAAGATACTTGATGGTGATGAGCAAGTTTTCAACGGAACAAGTTTCTTTGGAATAAAACTTTTATTCTTGCGTACTGTACATGATAAGAGTTACCTGGTCAAATACACGCACGGGCCGTAAATTGAAAATACTATCGAATGGGATGCTAACCCTGACGCGGCCCCAGTTGAAACAAGTGCTAACAGGCCACTGCCACTCAACGAATAGGGATAAACAACGGATCCATTGAATGGAGACTCTGCGGCGAAGAGGATGAAACCGCCTCACGCATAATATACCGCTGCGTAGCTCTGTCTTGTAGAAGATAAAATATCTTCGGGAACATAGAACGTGGTGACAACCTCCCACATGACAAGCTTGGTAGAAGGTTACTGGACCTCATAGAAGGAATAAACATTCTAACAAGATCGGGGTACACAATAAGCCGAAAGGCTGCAGTGATTTGAAGTTCGGGCCTTTTAACCGACCCCCGCCTTCAACCAACCAACCAAAAACTACCCTTTCACCCTGATTATTTTCTACAAAGAGTTTTTGCCCGCAAATTTTACGGACTGGGGTATTTTTGTACCCCAGACACTATAAAATTATGGAAAAAATATTAGTATTGTTTATAAACTAATTTTATTTCGAAAACTAAGTTAAGAATATAGTCTAATTTCTAAAAGGATTTTTAAGCATGATTAACGAAAACGGAAACTATCTTGACTTTTCATGAAAAAAATCAAGTTAGGGTACAAAATTACCCCAGTTAGTATTAGGATTACAACTGTTAAAATTTAACCTCGGTTACCTTAATTAAATTATATTTTGGAGACTTGCGCTCATATGTTAGCTGAGGTTTCTGTAATATTCACATTTTGTTTATGACTTTCTATAAACTCTCGACACAGTTTCATATTGAAGTCTCTACAAATTAATTGAGAATGCCTGGAAGTGTTGACCAACTTGGCGCTGAATGAGTTATTTTGAGACTAAACAGGGAGTACCTATAAAGTTTAGATAGTAATCAGGATGAGAACTTTGAAATTTTATTAAATTATGAATTATAATCCTTTCTATAAACCTGACAACTATTTTTTTGATAAGTTCATAATTTCATATGATGCTTCTAAGTACTATTTACAATTGATTTAGTAAGAGAGATATTTTCATTACAGATGGTCTTAAATTCATCCCTAAATTGCAGTTTGTTCTTTCGTTAAGACTATAGATGAACGGAATCAATTGTTCCAAACTACCTTAATTACCTACGGGTATTTGTTACTCTGTGTACAGCTTTACACCCTTGTTGTAATATTTCTTGCCCACCACAGAATCCGACAAACCTACCTCGAACATTTCAATAGTGACTCAAAAGATTTTAGCGCAGAGTTACTGATCCATCGGGGTCCGTATTGGATGTTACTCACCACGGACCACTTTCCAAACGAGCGAATCCTTTATTTCAAAGCATCCTCTAATCGAGCGTTTCTCAAACTCGGGTCCATGAACAATCACTCAACAAAATATCGCTATAAGGCTGCAGCTTTCTTCAAATCAAGCCCAACGTAAAGTAGCTGTTGAAGCAAGCAGTACCATCCAGCTGACTAAGAACATTTGCTGAAGTCAGTGATATATTATTCAGCTTATTGCTTATTAATGATTTTTGATTTGTTAAAAAGAATAACATTCCAATAAAAATTAGTTTTAACTATAAGTAATTAATTAGACATGACATCCTGTTCCGGAATTAATTCTGTACTAATATAGCGAGCGGCTGGTGGCCCACAAAAAAAATTTAAAAATCAGAAGGGGTCCGTGGTCAAAAAGTTTGGGAAATACTCAATCCATCCAAACTTACATTCGCCATTACGTGTGTCATTCGCTGTACGACTAAACGGTAGCAGTAGAGCCAGACACCTTGGAAGCCATATTATACAGGCTTACAAATCCGAAAGTGCTTTGGACTTCTCATCAAGGAAATACGGGGACAAAACAATCAGTAGGAACGGACATAATGAGCTGAATTGATTGGCACTAATAGGACTTGGGCAAACCGCAGTGGTTTGTTCGGGATTTTTCGTCTAATTCTATAGGGACCTTAGTACAATGTCGAAAGATTAAGCAAAGCCCAATATTCTTAACGAATTTGACAATTTTTGTGATATTTTTCTACCTTCTTTCAAGAGACTCGATAATACAAAAAAAATAATACACTATTAATTAACATTATCTTAAATTTTTGATAATGTAAATATATTAAAATTTTAATAAAATAACACATTGGAATTTTTAAAAAACCAAAGGAAATGAATTGTGGTGAAATTAACAACAAAGACCAGGAGGAATTTTTGTGTCGGGGTAACATTACCTAAGTCGAATTTAATGCTAAGAAAACTGATGTGTGTTTTCTCTAAAATGGATAATATTACAGTCATTGCAGGACCCGTGATTCAATTAGCTTCGTCTATTAACTCAGACGCTCGTCGTCAATCTGAAAGGAAATATGTCTTGGCATAATAAATTTGTGGCAATTGCCAAGGCAGCAAAGAAGTTCCGTGCCAAAAAGTACAACCTAAACAACTTTTGACAATCTACAAAGCCCGGATTCGACTAGAGTACTGCTCTCATGCCTGGCACTCTGCATACAAATACACTTCAGCTACTGGATTCCATTGAAAGGAGAGTCATTCGTTTGATCAGAGACCACGAGCTAACCAAGAATTTCGACAGCCTAGAATATCTAAGACAGGTTGGTGTTTTGACTCCCTTTTACAGATATTTCTTACTGACATTGTCCGCTTAATTCTACTTGGAGTGACGAGTAGCAGACATATACGGCGAGCCCCTGCCGCCCATCCATTTGTGGTTAATATGAATTCACAAGAATTCCTTCACCTGGAGGACGTCAATATATCCCAAATATAACCTCCAACCACTCAAAACCATCGTGAATTGTTTTATACGCACACGCACCATTTCTAGAGTGCCTTAAAGGATTTTTCCTATAGTGCTCGTATTTGATCATAAAAAAAATATATTCTTAATATCTCTAAGTATGATTTAAGAATTATCTCACTCCCCTGATTGAATTTGCTTATCTAAATAGGCCAAAATTTTAGTACCGCATTCTAATTACTGTTCTTCCTTATTAATTAATAACATGTACTCAAATATATAGAGATTAAATAAATTAAAATACAACAAATTAAAGTAATGCGTATAATTATTCTAAATTATAATAAATAAATACACGCCGATAAGATTATTTAATGTTACGCACCTTAAGAAGGCCAACCTAATTTTGATTTAACTGGTTAGCAAAATATTCTTATTTTTGCGAACAGAAAAATGTAATCGGTCAGCCAAAATGGCTAGTTGGTCAGCAACTTATGGACAGCAAACATTTCTGAATCCCAGTGCCCTGGGAAAACAAGTGAAAACCCGCCCCCGCTACACGTTTTGTAGCCGATTTCCTTTTGTATTCGGCAAAAGAAAATACAAGAAAGTTACATAAATTGACAGTGCCCTGGGACCTCTACATCAAATAGACAAATAATATACAGGGTGTTCCATTTGAAAAACTTGAGAAAAATTATTTTAAAATGTGGGGTTTTTGAAAGCTTATTACGAACACCCTGTATAAAATAAATAAACGCAATTACATTCATAGTATCTATAGACCTCTTGTCAAAAATTTCACTTAATGCCGAGGTACAAAAAATAGTTCTGGATTGTTTTTTTTGATTTTTTGATTCAGGACTGCAAAACTTTTTTTTTTAGTTTTTAATTTATTTCTCCGAAACTACAAAACCAAATTAAATAAAATTTGAGGCACTTATAAACGATAGTAATACGAACCTAAATATGCAATAAAATACTGGGTGTCCCATTTAAAAAAATATAACTTTATGCTGTCACACTTTTTTGGGCCACCCTGTATAATGTAAAATATTTTTAAAACATGCCGCTTTTAATCCAATATCTCAAGCTGTTTTAGTATTGTTGATAAGTTCTTCGATAACGATTTAATCTTCCATCCACGCTTCGTTTGCGGACCCTGTACTATATAATTACATAATTCTAACATAAAATAAGCAATGTATCATAAACACCCTCTGAAATGTTGTTTCTTCATATTTGCTCTAAATGCTGTTTTTATCTCTAACAAATACCTAGTTCTGAGAATGGTTTAGTACAATAAACCGAAACGTAAACGGAATACTTGAATTTCGTTTCAACGTGACCGAAACCCAAGAAGTACTACCTATAAAATTTTAAATTAATTCTAAGATCACTGTAAGCTTATAGACCTATAACATCGGCTACAGAATCGCACCATTAATCACTAAATTTATGTTAACTGATATCATTTATATTTTTATACTTGTCGTACTATTGTTGTGTATGAAGTACCGAGATTTACTGATATACCTACTTATGAATATAAAAACATGTTTTTTAAAAAATATATTTTTATATTAATAAGTGTCATTTAGAAATCAAAATGATTATTAAAGTGACAGTTATTGCTTGTATACTGTACTTAGCGAATTGTAATTTTATAGATGAATACAAACAATTCAAAAATGAAACTAGTAAGTAAATATATGTCCTAAGAATCTATAAGCATTATTTTTTTAAATATTGTAAACCCAATCATTACGGAGACAGACAGACATCAACACATGATGAGTTTTACTTACAAAAATATGGTATATTGTCTATTCTGTATTTTCGATTATCGACTGTCCCAAGCAAAATATAAAAATAATAAAAAAATAACAATATTTCTGGAAAAAAAAAGAGATTTTTTAGCCGCTCTCAGAAACCACGAAATTATCAAAATAGTTTCTATTCTCTTCATATTATGTATTTGTTCTCATTCATTAACGTTGTAATATGTACCTAAATATATAAAATGGTTTATTTTTATACTTTGCTTCACCCAAATACATATAGCATGTCCCAGCATAAGCGAGCTTATAGGTGTAAATGACAAAAAATTTTCAAATTGAAATTTGTAAATAAATATATAATTTATTTACTTATACGGGGTGTTATGGAAATGACGTATTATATTTAAACCGGCAATTCCTGAGATGAAAACAAATTGAAGAAAAATATCCAAAAATGGTGCTTTAATTTAATATACCCTGTACATGACCATATGGCAGTGAATCTTGAACAGTGTTGTCATATCTTCAGGGTAAACTCTTTAGAAAGTCAATAACCGTTTGACAGATTTCAAGTTGTTTATTTTTCAGGGTACATTATTATAAGCTTTTACGTTCAGTTCGCTGGGAAACAATCTCTGATTTATAAACTTGAACTAACTCGGACGAACCGCCGCGGTGTTTATAAATGGTCAGGTATGTTCTCATTCGTTCAATTCGAACGACACCCGTCAGATCTGAACAACTTAAATGTTTATAAATGCCACTTACCCTTACAAAAAAAAATTCAATTTTATTTACCTTTTCGGACTTATTTAAAATCAACTTAATTTATAAAATACACCAAGTGCTCACATCACAAAATCACATTATTTTTGGCGTCACAGCACATCTAAGTATCGTTCAATCTGAATTAGTATTTTAAAGTGCTACTGTGTAGACAAAAATACGCCCTTATTGTCTGGGAAATAATGCATTTAACATCTAAATTTTTTTTAAATAAATAACACGTTGGTTCTCTCGATCGATATCGGCCGGCTTCTTTAAACAGCTGATTATGGACAATCGGGCTAATATTTAAAAATACAGCGTTGCCACTTTCGATGTTTTATAAGCGGCTATCATAAATTGCCGAATTTCCTTCTATAATATTACTTTCCTCTATAATTATAGTCTCGGAAATGGCAACCGCGCTGGCGCTACTAGCGGAGAGTTCTCGGAAAGAAAGATCGACTGGTCCGAAGGTCGACCAGACCATTCATTTCAAAGGGTAGTTCCTGTCAATTGTTAACATAATTGTTTCATTTTATCTTTAGCAAAGGGTTAATGGCCCATAGAAATTAGCGTTTTTACTATTTCTATTGCGAAATGATTAAGTGCTCTTGTTCTATGTGTGTTATTGTAAAGTGTAATTATGCGTTAGTGTTGGGGTTTAGTGATAAGCTTATTATCCACTCCCACACTATCATCAGGACACGTGTTTAGCATAAAGTTTTTCCCATAGAAAAAAGAACTGAAAGTGTCTGTGCCCTGGATTCCTTAATCGCGCCCTGGATTTACTTTCTAAGTAAGCTAAATATTTATTATTATAAGAAACTACACTTTTAAACATTTTGGCAACATTGTGCCTGAACATCTGTTGATTACCCAGCTGGGCAATGTAATATGTTCATATATGAATGTGCCGAGGAGTTGTGTGTGGGTTTAGGGGTGAATTACCCCGTTTAAACGTTCGATTTAAAAAAAATATATGTTGCGCTTCTTTAGGACACCCCAGGAGTCACCCATTTAAATATAGTACGTAATTTCCATAACACCCTGTATATTTATTTTATGGTTGTACCATAATTGTAACATTTTTATTACTTTACTTACTTTAGTATTCAATTGTACTTCAAAAAGAACACTTGGAAAACATTATCTTCTGGGGACTGATGTAGTGAATTTTTTTGAAGCATATTTTAACTGCAAAAATGCTGATATGGATTTTGCTAGTATAACTTCCCAACAGGATGAACAAGAATTGGCTTATTTTTTAAAAAATGAAGATAAATCTGAGGGTGTGTATATTAGGTATAAGTCTAGAGACTATCTAGAGCTTGTCGCCTGTTATTGTTTTACAAAAAGAATCCTTTTGTTTTAGGATTCTGGATATCGGGTACCAATTTGGCACAAATAAATTCTTTTAGGTTTTCTTGGTTAACTGGTGGGAATCGAGCTATATATACCAACTGGTTGCCCGGTGAGCCAAATAATTACGGTGGTGAAGAAAACTGTATTCAATGGACCGAACGTTCAGGAATTACAGGATGGAATGATTTGCCCTGTCAATCAAAAACAAGATATATTTGCCAAATTCCGAATGATTCTTAATTAAAAAAATCATTGTATCGATTATTTATTTTTCTTAATTAGAACAGTAATACCCTTTTATCTTCAACTCAATCATTTACTTTAAACGCTATAATTGATAAATGAATCGAAATTTTTGCTTAACCTTTGCACTGCAGGATGCATGTGTTACATTTGTTTATGCGGGTAAATTTTATATTACTGATTATTTAAATAGCAACTAATAATAAAAATATTTTAGAACAGACGTGAGCTTCTTACAAAATACAGCAAAACCTCCCTTAGGCGGACATCTACGAGAGCGTCTAAATGTGTCCGCCTAATAAAGGTGTCCGCCCATCGGAAATTTGTTATTAAGTTATATGTAAATGCAAAATTATTACTATGTATGTACAAATAAACATAACATAATAAAAATACTCTAGTTTTAGTTAGGATGTAGTACTAAAAAAATCTAATAACGTAGTTTGACTTGTTTGCGTTTTATACTTGCAATCTAGAAAATGTAATTCCAAGTCTGATAATAATTCCATTGCTGTAGAGTCACCTCAATTCTTGGCATACTCTTATAATTCCTTTACCATACCCTTGTTGATAATTTCAACAAACATTTGTTTGATTACGGCATTCAACTTCTTCTTTCTTCCTTCATCAGAGTCGTCAGATTCATGGATTCAGTTTTGACTACATAATCGGTAGGAATGGGGCTACTATTATCTTCTAATAGCACATTGCTATCAAATTATTATTATCAAATTAGAAACTTCCACAACATTAATATTCTCTTTCAGACTCAAAACGCGACATTTTTCTGCCATTGTTTACGATTTTAACCTTACAACTCACAAATAAACGGCTGTCTGCTATCGGGGAATCACACATACTTATTCGTCTCCCAAATACTTTAAAAAATTTGTTTTCCATTTAAAGGAGGGTTTTCGCACTCTTTGTATGAAGAGAGCCTGTCGCGTTCGCCCAAAGGAGAGTCCGCCTAAGAGAGGTTGATTTTCATGGAATTTTATATACCTAGTTCCGGACTATGAAAAAATGTCCGCTTAATAGAGATGTTTGCATACTAGAGGTGTCCGTTATGAGAGGTTTTACTGTAATGACCTGCATCCTTGTATCGGATTAATATGATCAACTATTCTTTCCTGCTCTTGATGTGCGAGTAATTACCTTCTAGGTGGTTCAATGACATCGTCTAAAACTAGGAATTTGAATTTATTAATACACTCACAGCCAAAATCATCGATTCACGCAATATTTTGATGGATTTTGATCGTGAATAATTGTTATTTTAATACCGATTTTTATAATTCTTTTTTTATATTGTAGGTACATTTATCGAAAACATCGCACATGTGTGACATTGTAAGAAAGTTAAGACTATGTCCATAATATAAAGGCTTAAACAAGAACTGTTCCTTGACTTAAACTTTAAAACACTCTGTAGAGTGATGGGGATGTGAACTTTTTATTTTGTCTTTAATTATCAAGCGACATCTATTCTTGACATTTTCATTTTTGGTTCTTTTCAATAGTTTCATGTTTGTTTGAAGCTATCATGAGTATTTTGGACTTCCATTGGCTTTATTTATTTATAACACAACGTTTCAACTGGTAAACATCTCCAGTCATCTTCACCAGTTGAAACGTTGTGTTATATATAAATAAATGAAGATAATGGAAGATCAAAATAAGTCTATCACTTTCATTATTGTAGCAGATACGATTTTTTTAAAGAAACGCTAATTATAATAATTTCAAAAAATAACAAAAACTTAGACCGAAAATTACGAGAATTGCTGGAATTAAATGAAACCCAACTTAAAAAATAACATACGTCAATAACGGGTGTTCCCCACGTGCACGAATACGCCTCGGCATACCTTCAATACGGTTCTGCATCTAATTCTGATCAATATGCTGCCAATTTTCAACAAGAGCTGCACTAAGCTCATATAAATATGCAGCAGCCGTCATCAGATACAGTTTTTTTGCCCAGTATGTCCCAGACATATTCTCAATACTCGTTAACAATTCTCGCATAAGCACAAAATTTGCCTCGGCAAATGGCGTTAAAAAACAACATGTGGCTCTAAAACATCTCTAACGCCCCTATCCGCTGTCATAGCTCCTCCATTGATCATTACCAATAAGTCCATCCGTGGAAATTGTAGTGTTTCTTTTAAAAAATCGTATAGGCTACAAAAATGAAAGTATTGAAATGGTTCAAAAACGGAAATGTTAAGAACAGGTGTCACTTGTGGTATAAATATTCATGAAATATCTGTTGCATTATATCTTACTAGCGAAATTAACTCCGTTGTTACAATATTCGTCCTGTATCATGAAGAAAAGTGAAATCATAACATAATATGTTAAAAGTGAAACCTGTAGTGCTTCTAAATCTATTAAACTCGTTGAGACTAATGCCTCTCAATATCCAATGACTTCAGATTCAATATCTTGAAAATGACAGCTTACTGTCCGTTTTTCATCCTCTCACGTTAAAACTCTCTTCGTCGATGGCTTGTTGCTTGTCCTCGACAAAATTCCCTGTTGACACGGCTACAAATTAATCGAAAAGGCTTATCCAACTTGGCGGCGATGGAGTAATTTTCGGACTGACAAGGAAACTTTAGAGATTCAAAAGATTTCATGGTATGTAGTCGAAAAATTAGGATATTATCTAATATGTATTTAAATCTTTAATTCAAGAACTATGAATTAAATATTTTGTTTAGTTTTTAACTTAACACCGGTAAAGCTGATCAAGTGTAACTTTTTCATTTATTCATAAAGGGCTATGGTATTCTGACTTTTGAAATGCCTTCTCATATGATTAGTAAATAATAGAATCATCAGATGTCTTCACGTCGACGAAATATAATGTTGCAATAAATAATTTTTGTTCGGCGCTAGGCGATATACTCATACCGTTTGAATAATAAATTTAATAATTCTAAAATCTTTAAAAAATGGTCTTTGTTTCATTGGTTTTATTATAATTATTAATATAATACCTACAACAATGATATATAACTGATGATAGACCGAAAAATTTCGAAATATCAGAGTACAGTTAGAAAATGACAGGGTTGTTAATATTTAAAATAAAAGTTACCTTAACGATACTTATATGGTGTCAATTTGCAAATTTCCCACCTATAATATCACGATTAAATGAGAATGGAGGGTTAAGTGTGACATCGTTTTTAAGGTCGTGTTATATATTTTTCCAACAATATCATAATTTATTATTTATTGAGTAGTAGTTTCCAAGAAATCGCTTTCCATAAACGGACATATTTGGAACTTGCCTGTACTGAAATTTATGGATTTTAGGTTATTATTTAAAAACAATTGACTGATATCTAATATTTAGAATAATTAGGGATTCGTAGGACTCCTAGTGACCCTCTTTTCAATTCTTTTCTTCTTCTAATAGTTCCTATCCTGTCCGGGTTTGTTCGAGTTTGTTCGTAGCTATCAGTACTTTGTTAACTGCGGCTCTGAACAACTATGTGGTGGTCACCGTAAACCAGGTTACGAGATTTTTCAACCAACAGATTTTCCTTCTTCCTACCACTGTAAGATACACCCTGTAAAATATTTTGGACTAACCGATATCTGTTTGTATTTCTTATCACATGACCGAGGTATTGGAGTTTTCTTATTTTGATGGTATTTAGGATATTCTTCTGTTTATTCATTCTTTGCAAAACCGTTTCATTTTTGAAACGATCCATACACGACATACTCAGCAACCGACGATAGAGCCACATCTCAAAGGCTTTTGCCTGTTGCTTCAGTAAGTGTCCATGATTCCACTCCATACAATAGAACTGAAAATACATAGCATCGTAATAATCTTAACTTTGTTGTTAACGTCGTCGTTGCTCATATTCTCAATGCGGATCTTTAGTTCCTGCGCGTGGTCCCATTGGTCGTTGATATTGGTGCCAAGATACGTGTATCTACTTACTCTTTCAATATGCTTGCCGTTACTCTCGATATTACAATTAGGCACATTATCCTTACTTATAACCATAATGTTTGTTTGGTTTGTATTAATGTCAAGTCCCTATCTGTTGCTACTCATCGTCACTCTATCCACCAAAAACTGCAAACCCTCCGAGGTATTAGCGAACAGGCATCTGCATATCGTATGTTATTCAACCATTCTCCATTTGATAGAATTCAATTCTTAACCTGGCGAGAAAACACCGTCTAGAAATTTACATGAATAAGTTTATTATTGGAACAAGTATTGGAAACTTCTGTTTGAAATTGAAACTGGTATCCTGGTATTATTTTTTTGCGTTAATTTGCTTCACAAATTAAATTTTTATCGGGATATGGTTTCCAAAAAAGGAGTATGTTACTAACTTTGTCATTAGAGAAAATAAGAATCAGGTTAATAATAACAATAATATGCGTTGTAAGAAGAATTTTATTCCATTAGTGTATAGTTTACAATAAGAATTATGTAAACTGACTTACGTACGATCACACTCATTACAATTAGTAAATTGGAATATTGAACAAAATCTCTATAGGGTGCATGTTCAGGGTGATTTTGAAAATCTTCGCTTTTTACTGTTACGTAAGTTTTTATAATATCATTTTAATAATATGTTTCAAGATTTATGAAAAGTATGATATGTTGGCTTGTTTTATATAGAAATTGTCAATTTTTTAATTAAGAGATACGGGGGCTCTTAAGCGAGCGATAATTTTCAAATTTTGATTTTACCATTTTAAGTTTGACCCAAAAAGAGCACATTACACCTACATTACTTTTTTAATAGCACTAACAGTTACGCAGATACCCTATAAAAGTGTTGAAAATGGGACAACCTCTACTAAATAAATAACAAAACGGGGATAAAACTAAAGTATTTTTAAGTTTGCATATTTGACGAGCCGTGAATATGACTGTAAATATTCTAGTTATTTATGTTAGATGTTATTTTAGTAAAAAAATTCAATATCCATTTACGATGCAGAATGTTTCTCTATAAATTATTATTTATCTTAGTAATAGCAGTAATGAGTTTGGCAATTGTAACATCGGCTTGCGGTATGACCTTGTTAATGCAACCAAAGATTAATTGAGAATGACTTATAGTGTGTCCAACTTGGTGCCGAATGAGTAATTCCTCTTAAGGAGCTCTAAAGTTTAGGGATTTCCGTCGCAGCAATTAGTGTATGATATTAGAATACAAATGATGATTTTACACAGAAGCTTTGCATTCCTCCCAACATCTCCCAACATCCTTAATTATTTAGTTCATGCTGATTCATCACATGTAGTTATATTTTAAATGTTCTTTCCTGAACTTATTAGATGTTTTCCGTTATACTGATTTTAAGGAAGTATATAGGTACTACCCATACGTGATTCATTGGTTGTGGGTTCTCTTTATACCAACGCACATACATTTACCGTTCTTTGTTCCATTATTGGAAACATTTCTAGTGTGCCTGAATTTCAGTTTAAGTATTCCGTACTTTAGCCCTTTCCTTAGAACTTTAAATTTGTCACCATCAATGCCGGTGTTTCTCAAAGGTCCATATTATCTCCCACCCTCTTCTTACTCTACATTAACGATCTTCTACTGGAAACTAAAAATCCGATATTTAGCTCTGCTTACCATAGCACACTTGTCTCATCTTCCTCTTTGAATGCACAAACATCGGCTGCCGACGCACATCTTCGCAGACAGCATGAAGTATCACTCCTCGCCAATGACCCGGAAGAAATTTTGGCTTGGTGTGACAGTAACCAAGTCGAATTTAACGTTAAGAACACCCAAGCAGCAGTTTCCTCTAAAAATTTCCACTGGCTTCATCTAGTAATTTGCTGGGAGTCAATCTGGGAAATATGTCTTGGCATAACCACGTCAAGACAATCGCTAAGATTGCTTCGCAGAAACTTGGGGTACTCTTCCGAACCAATAAGTTGTACACACCTCAACAACTTTTGATATTATAAAAAGCCCAAATTCGACTATCACTAGAGTACTGCTCTCATGTCTGAAAGTCTGCACCCAAACATACTCTTGGCTACTGGATTCCATCGAAAGGAGGGCCATCGACAGACTAGAACATCGAAGAGAGGTTGGTGCTTTGACTCTCTCCTACAGATATTTCCATGGAAAATGCTCGGCTGACCTTGTCCTCTTAATTCCCCCCAGAGCGACGAATAGCACAAATACACGACGAACCAATGCCGCCCATCCATATGTGGTTCAGCTTAGCACTACTCGAACTTCATTATTTAAGAAGTCTTTCATCTGGAGGATTATTGAACAATCTTCCAGAAGTCGTATTTTCCTACGAAATACGATTTACGATTCAAAGCCAACGTGAATTGCTAATTCGCACACTCACCAACCACTCCCAGAGTGCCATAGAATTGACCAGGCCAATCAGAAAGAAAATATCCACATGGCAAAATGTTAGTGGCGGACCCATTTGATGAGCAATTCCTCCAAACTAGAAATATTCGAATAACTCACTGGACAACATTAGCAAGTATTTCAAGATACAAAATGTCATCCTAAACGAATTATTGATTTAGTCGCCAGACAAAAAACACATACTATTTGGATTTCTTGTTTAGACACTACTAGTAAAATTGGAGCAGATTTCTATCAAAACCTTCATTTGAAATTTTTGAACGCTACAATACTTGCTTCACTCCAATCGTCGCTCGACAGTAAAAATGTAAAATCAAATACGATTTTACCTAGTTATTACATTTGCTGAAAATGTATATATGGAAAATTGTAAATTCGTTTAAAAATTGTTTTGTTTCGCCAAATGTGCTTAAAATGTGCAGTTTCCGATTGCATATTTTTATGTTCAAATGCATGTGTTGTTAGACTTTTTGCATACCTAACCGCTAATAGATTTATTAAACGCTGCAGTGGAAGAAAATTGCAGTAAATATTTTTAAATACAGTTTATACGCATACACTTTACAGACTTTATATACATTTTTTCCAATATATTTGGCGTATTTTAAAGTAATAATTTGTTTATTATGGAATTGCAATGTGCTTCGTAAAAGAGTATACATACAAGAATATACATGCGCCATAACTTTATAGAGAATTTTAAGTTATACATTCGAACTAATAATGACCAAAAAGTTTTAAACTCGGAAAATAAACCTGAAGCTATGTGACAGTGTATAAAAAATATCCAAGGAAAGGATGTTAACGCAAAAATTCAGATCAATGTTGAGGGTAATCCATTGTTAAATGGCGACATGGCGGAAGGTTTTGGTGTTTAATTTGCACTGCTTAATGATGATAAATATGTAGATTTGGAATTTCTCAATAAGAATGCCACTATCCAGTACACGATAAATCTTTTTTCATGTCACTTGTCTGTAAATTACATTTTAGGCATAATAGGTCGGCTTAAGAGTTCTAATTCTGGTGGTAATGACGGTGTATCTAATAACATTTTAAAATGATGTAAAGATTATAATATAGCGGATATCTCACTTATTTAATTAATCTCTCTCAATGGCGCATAGTTTCTTCCCGGACTCTTTAAAATTGGCAATGGTTATATCTTTGTTTAAAAAGCGACATGCTAACAATTTTGAAAATTATCGTGGCATAAGTCTTTTGAATAGTATTTCTAAAATCTATGAACTGATAATCAAGAATCAACTTCTTCTTTTTTTTACAATAATAGTTTATTATCAACTCCTCAACATGGTTTTACATTGAATAAGAGCACTAAAACAGCTTTATGTAATTTTCAGCGCATAATAGTGGAGTCTCTTGATAGAAGGATGTCCGTGTTAGGGATGTTTATAGACTTTTCGCGTGCTTTTGACTGAATCATGAATTACTTTTAGCTAAACTTTGTCGTTATGGTGTAAGAGGTAAACCGTTGGATTATATAAGATTATATCTATGAAATAGAATGCAATATGTTAGCGTAAATGGCATCACGAGTAGTTGCAGGATGATAGAAAGGGGAGTTCCGCAGGGCTCCATTCTTGGACCTTTTTTGGTTCTGGTGTTTGCCAATGACCTGATAAGCTTTATTAACAAAATTGCGGAAAATATATATTTGGTCGTGGCTAATGATATGAACATTCTGATTGTTAGGAATAATATTATTTCTCTGATACCTGTTGCAGATACCAATACAGAAAAAAAATTGGACCTTTTTTGGTTCTGGTGTTTGCCAATGACCTGATAAGCTTTATTAACAAAATTGCGGAAAATATATACTTGGTCGTGGCTGATGATATGAACATTCTGATTGTTAGGAATAATATTATTTCTCTGATACCTGTTGTAGATACCAATACAGAAAAAAAATTTTTTGGTTCGGAAAAAAATAAGCTTAATTTAAATAGGGATAAGACTACAGTTGTGAATTTTTAATTTAAGTCGACTGACATTGATTTTGCTCTTCGTGACGAATCTGGATTAACTGTGAGATTGTCTGAAACGGCAAAGTTGCTGGGTATAACTTTTGATAGCAATCTTAAATGGCTGCCACAAATCGAGGGGCTTTGCTCATGATTGCGCAGCTGTTGCTACGCCCTTAATTTCTATCAACTGCACTGTAGTCAAAAACTGCTCTTAAACCTTTATTTTGCCATTGTTCAGTCGAGAATTAGGTATGGTTTTCTCAATTGGGGGCGGAGTGCTAGTGTTGGTAGAGTCTTCATTTTGCAAAAATATACTATTCGCTTGGTTGCAGGACTGTCATATAGGGGCTTATGTCGGGAAGCTTTTAAAAGATTGAGAATTTTGACGGTCGCAGGCATTTATATTTACGAAGTATGTTGTTTCGTTTACCGTAACAAAGCATATTCTGTATTTAGTTTCATATCATATAGTTTAATTGTATCTAGTTTTTAACTTTACTTTTGAAGTTTTCTTCAATTATTGTCATGTCTTTTGTCTAGTCTTTAAATTATAGTGTTACATTACGATAATGTTCCGAAAATAACTAGAACCATTTTTGAGATAATAACTAATAGATCAATTCATATCCTTGGCGTTTACATTTACCTTAACAGCACTCTAAGCTTATTACGCTGAAAAGTTAGCTAATCCTATGGCCTCTAATAATGTAAAATAAGCTTGACCATTCCGCCTATGTATCTACTTAGCTGTGGGTGCAGTTTAAGCAGCTTGTTTTGGGAAATTTGTGGTTTACAGAGATTGTAGGGATTAATAGAATATGTAACAAATATATGTTATGTTCTCTTGTAAACAGAGTCAAACGGCATTACAAGGTATTAGAGAATATAAAGGGTGTTTATTAATGCAACAGTATACTTGGAGGGATATATATACATGTTAAACTAAATTTAGTAATTACCATTACTATTTATAATTTACACGGCCAATATCGTTACGTTTACTCAATTCTGTCAGTCTGCTGCATATGCGGACGATTTTCAACTTTACTGTAGTTTTAATACATCAAATCATTTACAAGCTGCTCAACACGTTAATATAGATTTAGATCCTTATCTGAAATCCATAATCTTAAATTAAACTCAGAAAAATCAAAACTAGTGACACTAGTGTGCATTGCCAATAAATCTAATAGGAACATAATTAAAAACATTGTTAGTATTTCTGCGAACAACACTCATCTCCCATATGTGAACTCAGCAAAAAATCTAGGTATATTGTTAGATGAGGAATTACGTTTTAAAGAATACGTAAAAAATATTAATAAACTTAATCTACAACAACAGACATATTCGTGACCTAAGACTTAAGAGAATGCTATGTGATAGCTTGTTCCTCTCGCATTACTCCTATTGTAATTTCGTTTATATGCCCTGTCTTTATGAAACTGAAAAGAATAGGATTCAGAAAATGCAAAACTCCTGTTGTTGGAGTGAGGAGGTGAGATCTTATATCTCACAAAATAAATAAGTGTAGATGTAGCCACCAATTGGGAAATTTTGTTCATAAACTTCTCACTTTGCCAATAAATTGGTTTCTAGGGCTGATATTCATCATAGAAATATTAGATATAGGAACAGGTTTACCTTGCCTCATTATAAAAGTCTTTGCTTCAAATAAGTTTTACTTATAATGCTATAAAATTATAAAAGTCTATTCCTGACGAATTTAAGACATATAATCCACACGTTCAAGCACAAGTTTCGTTCCAATCTTTTCAGTAACCAGTGAAGCTGCTGGTAGATGTTGCTTTTGTCTACCGATGTTGTTTTGTATTTATTTTATATTAACGCATTATCCGAACACCCTGTATTAAAACCCGCAAATCGTACAATGAAAACAAATTGCAAAGAAGTAACCGTAAATGGCGCCTCGGAGTTAACTCTACGTTAGGCGCGCTAGTTCTACTCGCAAGTTTAGTCGCGCGGTCTACGATTGTAGACTAATTTTTTTTTGCTCATTTAGTCATTATTTTTTATAAACTCTCTATGTTTAATTGTTCATCTATGGTCAAGTATTCACTGACCACAAAGTTGTTTTGAAAGTTGGCTACAAATGTCTCAAATACTTTCCGCATGGGTGTAAACTTATCCATTTATCTTCTTTCATCTCTTGTTCTGATGTCGTCAAACCTAATGCACCTGATGAGAAATCTAAATATTTTCTCGCTCGTTGCAAGGTAACAGGATTCGATACCGCTTCCTTTTGAATTATCCCAAATGTTGTGAACATTCTTCCTGGAGCATCTGAGAGATCCAATCAGAAACAAAATTAGAATAAACACACATATTTCTCTTTCATCCGTTGATCTAACGTCCTGTCGCTTTCAAATTTATTTTTGATCTTATTTATGTATATGTTGGTTGAAGTGGTTATTATTTGAATGACAGTGTCATTCAGAAAGAGCTTTAGACAATTAATTTCAGACATTGCATTTCGAGCATCACGTTTGGGTCCAGGCAAAAGTTTTATAATATTGTGTCACTTGCAAATTATTTATTGTCTTTTCCATTTAGTAGCTTTATCTTTCCCTAAGTAAAAACTTGTATTTGAATCGTCTTCGTCTGATGATAAATCTTGGTATGAAACTTCTTGCTCAGACTCTGATTGATGATCACTAAATTGTACGTTGTCTTCTTCTACTTCGTCTTCATCCTGTTCATCTAAAGGACTTTCATCGCCACTGGACTCTACCTCATACCATTTCATCCAAACGTATAGATCTCTACTTTCGACCCGTCTCTTTTTAGGGGTAGACATATCTATGTCTAAAATAAAGAAGAAAATGTGAATAAAAACCATAATAAATATCAGGTAAACAAAGAAAAGGGCTCAAAAAACTTCAGTTTGAAAAGCGAAAAAAATAAATATACCCTTTAACTACTTTATGATACTAGAACATTATATGTAAAAAAAGAAAAACAAAATATTACTTACCTAAATATAATTACAAAAAGTTTGCGAATTTCCGTGTCAATTAAAAAAACTAACACGTTTAGTCGCGGTGTATACGATTGTAGACCAGTCGTATTTGGTTGCCACTAAATCAATCAGAAACACTCTTCTACTGCATTTACCATACTAACTAGGTTTTCTGAAATATTACCGACAGCTATTTAAGGCGACGCCGACGACGGACCGATAAACAAATCCCTTTGCAATTGGTGAGTTAAATGTGCGTGGTCTACGATTGTCGACCACGCGACTAACGGAGGGTTAATAAGCGAAAAAATTCACAATTTTCATAGACAGCCATTCATTAAAAATTTATAAACAAACCCATATGATTAGTCAAGAGGCATCATTTATTAGTGATGTTGTCAGTTTACTCCTTATTTTCCCTTAATGCCAATTCTAGAAAAATATGTATACGTACTTCAATTGGCCCCTCGAATAACTTATACAAATAACTTACAGACTTGTATGTTTAATTACCTATTAAACTACACCAACCGCACTTTAATTATCAACACAGAAACTTATGTGGCCCTGATTCGTTGCTTCAGAAGATAAATAGATATTTAATTTAATGAATTTTTGGTCGAGAAAATTTCAGCTTCAAATTTTTACATATTAATAAGCCAACATCCACTGTCATTTTTTAATTTTTTGATACTATCGAATAGCTTTGTACACATATATGCATTTATATTTCAATATCTATATTATCTATTAATGGTCCGACAAATTGAATTGAATATTTAAACAAATTTAGAATATTATTGAAGCAAAACCCCAACTGAACATTGTCAACATTTACGTTAGAATCAATTAATAACTTTGTTTAAAATGTATTTTATACGAAAAAGAAGTTTGACCGAAAATTGGATTTACCCACAATTGTTATATATTTATTATTATTTGTACATTTTAAATTAATATCTGTTTGTTAGTTATAAGTATTTTGTTATTAAATTACAAGAACCTATTTTTAACTAGTCGACAATTGCGGCTCAGTATTGCTTAACCGGTTATTGTTTCTTAAATATTTCTAGTCAATGTCTAATTAGTACTAATTTATATAAACAAAGCTTGTACAATCATTTGCTAAATGTTTCATTTTATAAGATATCAGATACATATTTGTTAACACATTATATCCATACCCCTTATTTTTTAGTTTAGTTAGTTTCTAAAAAAGAAGCAAGAACAAGGAAATAGTGATGACCTAATGATCCACAAGCCAATAAACTGGAATTTCCCTCAATAATTTCGAAAATTGAATAAATAAGAAACGGTTATTATTGATTTCCTAAGATGACTAATTTCGGACACTAACTGGTTTGGTATAATTTTTAGTGATGGAAAATACTACTATACCGGGTGTTTCAAGCGGAACGCTCACTACAATAACTCTTTATTGTTTAAATTACAGAAATAAAATTTAGTGGGTTTGTATGTGATATTATTTTGAATTCTATGACATGACAGACTCCATTTTGTCATTTCCGGTTTACTCGTAAATGACCAACTCTGGATTTTTAAATGAAACACCTAGTATATTTTTGGCTATAAAGAATCAGAATACCATTCCAAATTCAACGTCACTTTCTTACACTTTAAATAATTTTATTTTTTCATCTAGATTGCTATGAACTCCCTAAAATGCTTTACTTCTAGCTAAATTCTTGAAAAAAAAATTTTATTTTCAAGTTGTATTGTGTTTTACATTTCTTACACACTGTTTGACATTTTAAGAAGGCTTTTTCCCAGAAAACTAAATTTTTTCAAATGGAAACATATTGGCATACTCGAGCAA
Organism: Barypeithes pellucidus; assembly: GCA_963991005.1. Lineage (NCBI taxonomy): Eukaryota > Metazoa > Arthropoda > Insecta > Coleoptera > Curculionidae > Barypeithes > Barypeithes pellucidus. The sequence goes on from OZ022556.1 coordinate 76,618,077, forward strand.
AAAGATATAGCACTGTTTTACCAACAATTTAATATCATACGCCCTTATGTCAAGTTAAAAAATGAGAGATAATTTATTAAAAATACAAATTCATGACAAAAAACACCACAACGGCTTTGCATTTATCTAGGTACCTATGACGCCATGAGTCATGAATAAACCCGCCATGATTTGGCTTAGAAGTAAACCTTTTTAGCATAAAAATGTAGATGAAAAAATAAGAAGGCAAATTATTCAAAGTGTCAAAGAGTGACGTATAAGGTGTCATTGAATTTGGAATGGTATTAAAAATGCAAAGTTGAGGTCATTTCCCGTTAAACCGGAAGTGAGAAAATGGAGTCCCTCATGTTACAAAATGTAAAAGAATATCACATATAAATCCACCAAATATTCTTTCTGTAATTTGAACAATATATAATGTAGGGATGAGCATTCCTCCTGAAACACCCGGTATACTACCCAAGGGGTTCTCCCTTCTTTCTTGTATTTAATTTATACATCTAATTTTTATACATTTCTAAAGTATTGCATTATTCATTTGTATGCTGATGATTCTCAAATTTACTTATCATTTTGCTTCAGTATTTTATCACAGCACAGCATTAAAATGAAATGAAGCTCTTCACTTGATATTCATGGTCTCTAGGGCACACTCGCTTAAATTAAATGAATAAAGAACACAATATTTGTTATTTGGCAAGAACATTAAAAACAGAATAATGCTTCGAATGGTTCTCTTTAAAGATTCACATATAATAGTTGTTGAAACTTGCCAGTGCAGTCTTTGTAATACATACATGTGGATGTGCTGAGTACTGATATCTTAATAACTTAAAGTATATGACGTTCTGATTTTTTCATTTGTTTATTACTGTGTTGTTTATTATATTTAAATCGATGACTCCTTGGCTGTCCTAAAGAAAGCCTACATACATTTCTTTTTCGAATGACCAACTAAATACTTAGGCATTATTATTAGACATTACCCCACGCTCTGCCAAGCCATGCATGTTCATTCCAACTTTTAACTTAACAAGTAGTATATTAGGTCAGTAGGATAACGCGTGCCTCAACCTTGGTCGTTGTAAACTGTTGCTCAAACGCTTCAGTCCCGTTTGATACGCGATGGGTTTCCCTTGAATTCCTACGTATTTGTATACAAATTTTAAACGTTAATGTATTTCTGCCTTAATACAGGGTGGTATGGAAATGACGTATTATATTTAAATGGGTGACTAGGTGAAACGCTACAAATTTTTTTTTCAAATCGACCGTTTAAAAAGTGGGGTCCAGCCCTATAAACCCACACCTCATCCGGCGTTTGTTCGGGTTTGTTCGTCATGTCGCCCTGTGGTGTCATATCAGGAAACAGGTGTTACGTGCAATGTTACCAAACTTAATGCAAAACTGAAATTCCATATAAAATTATAAAAATAAATTATTTATCTACCTACTTGTATTTATCTTTATACCTCCCGCACAAGTTTTTAAAAAATACACTCAGATCAGATCATTAGATTTTATTACACGCGACGCGACGTAATTTGACTTATTCGTCAGCAACATTCCATTTTTCTGTCAAGTCAAACATCTAAAACAAACTACTCGTTTTAACTGATCAACTTAGGTTCGTCTATAAAAACAATGTCAAATAATATACAAAGTTTGGACGCATAGCCCGAAAATCATTACAACTATTATACGCGTACCTCCTGAAACCAAAGCGGATAGCCGAGAGTGTAAATGGTTATCAACAGAAGCGACCGCACCCTATCACAGCATTTTTAGTAGAGCTGGCTAATTTAATTTTTTAAGCTTCTCAAAAGAAAAAGTACAATCGTAGTATTATCAGCTATCACTATCATTTTATTCAATTTGGTCGAAATTCCATTAACGCCATATCAATGAAATGCCTTGCAAGAGATCCCGCGGTAAATAGCCAAGTAATAGAAGAATCTCGTGAAATATCAAACTGTCAAATATTGACCATCTCTATTCCGAGTTTTGAAGGTATATATTTCGTTCGTTCGTGGGTTAACTGTTTTATGGTTGGTAGATAAAATGTCATTTTTAAATAGAAGGATTGTATTGTGTGTATTTAAAATGTGTGTGTTTTAAATTAGTTAAATAAATAAATCTATGCGAGAAAAAACAGTGTTCGCATGTATTCTTTCAATGTGAATAGCTGCTATTTTTGAGGTTATGTGAGAGATTTTTTCCTAAAAATTATTCTGTGTGGTTTGTGTAAAATTATGAACTAACAATTGTACTTAAATAAGTAAAGGTAAGAAAGCATGTGTCTTAAATAGAATTGCATTTTTTTAAAAGAGTTTGAACGATAATTATTATTTAAAAGGTCAATGACGTTTGACCTATTTACTTTCCTGTGCTTGAAACGAATTTGAAATTAGTGTATGATATTATCATTATTTGTTTTGCAAAACATCTTTCGCCGTCGGTTTTCTGGAATCATATCTGTTCATAAATTAAAAATTGTTAAAATTATAATTTTTTTTTCTAAAGAGTTTGCCGTGTAGATATGGCAACACCGGCCGAAATGCGCTGACGTCTTTTGACCCTGTAGACCTCAGTGTTGATTGTTTACATATTACGCCAGTGCCCCACATGTGTTTGGCTGATTTGACATAAGGTGATATAATCCGGTCATTAATTGAAAGCGCCATTTATGGGTATTTTTCTTTGATTTATTTTCATCTCAGGATTTGCCGGTTTATATATAATACGTCATTTCGATAACACCCTGTATATAGCTTTAATAATATACCGTGTGTTTCAGAAAGAACGCTCATCCATATAACTTTTTTTATGGTTTAAATTACAGAAGTAAAATTTGATGGGCTTGGTCATTTCCGGTTAAACCGGAAGTAGGGTCCGTCATGTCATAAAATGAAACATAATATCACATACAAAGTTGTGGGGGTGAACGTTCCTCCTGAAAAACGCCGGTATATAACTGTAAATTTACCAGTTAATTTTCGATTCCATCATTCTATAGAACAAACTCGAACAAACCTGTTAGTTATTAGTTAACGTGAAGTTTAACCTTAGGTTATGTTACGCGTCATTTGATAATGCAAAAGTCTTACGACAAGGAAAGTTGAAATATTTATTCTGAAATAAGGGTTACTGCAAACTTTCTGGAATAACGAGATGTAAATTGATTCTATAGTCGCTTCAAGCATAAGAAATTGCTGAACGTTACCGAAGATAAATCACTGAGATTGCAACGTGGGTAACCATTTTCCGGTTTTAAAATATTGTGTTTTTATTATTTTGATGTGTGTGAGGGCAACAATTTATGTTAATAATAACGGTAGCATCCTATGAATAAGATATACCTACATTTTCTTTTTGAGTGTCTGTCCAGATCGGATACATTATGGCCAGTGGCGGTTCTTCCACAATCCCAAAACAAAACGAATAAAAAATATTAATTTATATTCATTGAATATTATTTATCGTATAAAGTCCGACCCTTCCTAATATTTTATCGTACCGTGAAACTAAAAAAGTCCGACCCTCCCTAATATTTTATCATCCCGCCAAACCAAACTGCATAGATCCGGCAACCGTGCCTCGGTCGAGGTAAATGACGATTATGACGAGACTTGCTCGCACGTGCGATTAAGTAGTGCAGATTCTCTGTAGTAACAGCTGGCGGGTGGCAGCGGGGGATAGCGTGGCTATGGCGATTTAACATGCAAAAGGCGCACAGTTTTGTGTGCACCGAGCTATTGTCTGTTCGTGCATCTAGTTAGAAATTCGAGCGTGTATGTTTTAATCTTTTAATATTATATATTTATTAAGTTAAAATGAATAGTTGACGGTGGACTATTTAAGAAATAACTTTAGCTCTTTGAGTTTGAAGCAAGAAATTGAAGTGAAGAATGCGGGAACACCGAAACGCGAAATTAATTTAACGCAGACCACAAAAGGTAAATCTAGGGACTTTATTAAAAAGTTTAAAAGTGAAATAAAGAAAAAAAAATTATAGAGGGTATTCCAAACTTAATGATGCTGCTATTGATCAATTTTCTACAATTAAGAACCGAAGAATGGACTTTACGTTTAAGTACTATTGTGTAGGGTTGATAAATGTTGTGTATTTCGATAAATGATACTCGATATGATTTTAAACCATTTTATTTTAGGATTTAAACTAAAAAACACTAAAAATATGAAGAATGCCAACTTGTCAGTCTCGTGGCTCGATTCGTTCTCGTCATAAAACAGTTAACTATTGTTCTCGTCTTGATTGCGCCTAATGACGTAGCCGCAGATGGCGTAGTGGTATTAGACATCATTCGGTTTTCTTGATAACTCGTAGATGGCGGAAGTAGTATTGGACATCATTCGGTTTTCTTGATAGCTCGTAGATGGCTTTAGTAGTATTAGTAGTGGACTGTATAAATATTGTTACGAAGGTTGCATGCAACGACGTTAAAATCGGACAGGTATACACACTAAGAAAACCTTTCTTATTTTCCAAATGTTGTATTTCCTTGTGTAAAATTAAAAAATAAATAAAAATATGTTTTACTTATTACCTTTCTTCTTTCTTCATTTAAAACGCCTAGAAAGTAATTGTTTGCTAGTTATACAAAAATAAAATTTTAAAAATAATTTCACCATACTTGTGAATCATAGGTCACGAGCCGCCACTGATTATGGCCACGGTTGATCTATTGTGCGCATCCCAGATTTTTATTCTACTAGTTCGTGTTGATCAGCTGGACAGTGAATCGGGATATCCTCAGGTTTAGTTCTTAAGTTTAGTCATTAGCAGTGTTTTGTATAGTGTCCCAGGATAAGCGAACCTATAGGTGTAAATAACAAAAAATTTTAGAATTGAAATTTGACCATTTGGGATCTAGGCCTGCTTATTGAAAATTGGATCTAGGCCTGCTGATTAGAAAATAAAATTTAACATATTTTGATTGTTATTAAATCAATCAGGCCTTGATCGGAGCATTGTTTTTGGTTATTTAAAACCATGCGGGTGGAGAGTAAATTATTTTTTGTAAATTTTTTAAAAATCGATATCTCATATACGAACACACCAACATACAACTCATTACACAAATTTAAAGACAATAATTTTTTTTTATTTTTTAAATAAACCTAATGACATTTAAAAAATAAAAAATTAACATGGTTTTTGTTCTACTTATTTACATTAAATATTTCATTAGCATTATTGTAGGCAGTCACTGATATGTTAAAGCATTGAATATTGTAACCAAATCGTTGATATCTTCCTTGTCTTGGCAGTTTCACTGAAACAAGCTAGTAGCGCCGACACAGAACCAGGATTTTGAACTTTGTTTCCCGTACACCATTCTTTGAAACAGTTATATGCCTTGTCATATCTCGGGCGGCTTTTAGTTGGCAGAAGATCTTCTTCTACTATTTTTGCTGCTTCTCGAATTTTTGCTGGAGTAGCATCAAAATTAAATTGCTCATCTGCATTTTTCTGTTGTTAAAATAAATAATATATTGTTTAGTGACATGGAAACCATATTCAAAAAATGATATTTTCCATCTTGATGTATATTATTACCTACGTTATTTTACCACCTGCGGTTATTCGAAATTTCTGTCTAATTTTTCAATTAAAAAATCAAAATGACATTTATCTTTTATTAATAATTTTAATTCAAAATAATAAGAAGTGGATGCTAGATGTGGTTGTAAATAAAATAGTATACAAACCTCGGTGAAAAGTTTCATTACTCTCTCGAGATTTAGTTAACCTCGCAGCTTCGCGCCTCTGGTAACTACCGACTATCTCGACAGGAATGAAACACTTTCCACCTCGGTACGTAATATTATTATACTATTTCTGTCTAGGTAAGGTGCCTCTTCTCGCAAAATATCGAAAAATTTCATTAAGAAAACTTGCTCAGTATTTCGGATAATGAAAGAATGATGTGTGTAATAACCATCAGACATAATTTCTTTGCATTTTTTTTAAACCTCTATACAGAAAACATGGATGATTTTGAATTCTGAACAGCTATTCTTAATGAAACTTTTCGATACTTTATGGAGAAAAGGCAATTTAGCTAGACAAAAATTAATGCCCCGATCAGGCCTGCTTGATTTCATAAAAATTAAAAATTAGAATATGTTAAATGTTATGTTCTACTCAAGCAGACCTAGATCCCAAGTAGTCAAATTTCAAATCGAATATTTTTTGTCATTTATACATAGCAATCTAGATGAGAAAATGCGCCAGCATGGTGCACCATTAGTAAGAGTGACAGGAATAGAATTCAGGTGATGCAAAACAAGGTTATAAAAATCATACTTAACATGCCGCGATACACAAGAAATGACGTCATCCATAGAGATCTCGGAGTAGAAACAATCCCCGAGTTCTTCGATAAAACCATCGCGAAATACCACACCAAGGCTAACATTGCCAACAACAGTCTGATACGTGCATCACACGTGAATTCAGAGCCAAATACATGTTATAAACTACCTAAAGACTGGATCAAGGGTCTCAAAAATAAAATACATGGCCTTTATTGCTGAACCAAATTCAACCACAACCTCAAAAAGGACAGCCTACGCCTACCCACTACGCCTACCCTATACGTTCGGAGCTCCTGAAAGTTTGTTCATTCGATTAACTTCGAATGGAAAAAATTACAGCAGCTGACACCAAACAAAGCGCATATCTTAAAAGTTAGATACAGAGACAAACATACACGATTGCAGACAACACTATCGAGTGAATATGAGTCAAAGGCTAATTGCATTGCCTCACTCCGCGGTGAGTTTAGTCGGTTGGCCTGCCTTCGTTAACCTACGAGGATGTTCTTTTCCTTCAGAAAAGATGAGGTTGAGAGGGCCATATAATTCCACCAAGTTGCCAAACCCGACACTACCCTGCAGCCGCGTCTGCAGGGTGTCTGTCTGCAGATTCTCATTGCCAGTTATCCAAAAAATCCAAAAAAAAAAAAAAGCAGATGATAAGAATAAAAAGAAAACTGATTTAAAGTATCAAAACGTGACGTATGGGGTGCCGTTGAATTTGGATTGGTGTTCTGAATCAATATAGCCAAAAATATACTGTGTGTTCCATTTAAAAATCCAAAGTTGAGGTCATCTCCGGTTAAGCCGGAAGTAATAAAATGGAGTCCGTCATTTCATAAAATGAAAAATAATATCACATACAATATTTCTGTAGTTTAAATAATAAAAAAATTAATGGGGTTCATCCCGGTAAAGTGTGCTCCGGATCGCCTCATGGATAGGAGAATAAAACTGAAATATTTTGAGTTGTAACTTCATCTTCAGAGGTTCAGCCTTGCTTGGATGGAAACTAATTTGTGTCGTAATTTTAATTTCGAAAAATGAAATTTGGAAATTAACAGGAAGCTTTCTTCCACTAGTACAAATCTTTTCCTCTAGAAGATACGAAATAATATTATTAAGAAAAGATGTTCAGGAAGAAAAATCGTACCTACGCCTTTGATATCTTGTATTATTTTCATTCCACTCTCGCTATTGAAGGGATTTGAAAAATTTGCTTCCTAAGAAAATTTGTTTAAAAATAATAAATTAAATACGACCGGTTTACTTTCATCCATCTATTAGACGTTAAACCTAAAATTTTTGAATATTTTCAAAATTGAAGGTGGAATAAAAATGAAGCAAAATATTAAAGTAGGCATAGGATTTTAAAATTTTCCATTCTTACTCAATTTCTTTGTGAACAGCTTCTCCTAGTAACATTTTTTGATATCTTCTAGATAAAAATTACTTACTTTACTAGCGGAAAAAGCTTCTTGCAAATTTCCAAGACATACTTGATTTTTCGAAATTAAAATTGGTTTAGTAGTATTAACTAGTTTTTATTCAAGCAGGGCTGAACTTCAGAAGATGATGTTTCAACTCAAAAACTCTAATTTATTTTACCTATTAATGTGTTGCTTTGGCGATATACTGCTTTGCTATATTTCTGTCTAGCGCCTTAATTTATTTTTGTACGGTCAACGTCGTCTTCATGAAAAATACTTGTTAATTTGTGTAGTTTGCCTAAAGAAATACTGAGAATTATTGTTTCTGGTGTGGGGCAAGGACTTCTCTTTAGCAACTCAATCATTAGTTCTGTGTCGATTTTTAGGCTCTTAAAAACAATAAAACCAAACATGATTAAGAAATTATGAACTTAAATAAAATTAGAAACATGTAGGTACAGTATATTTATATACAGAGAGTAAAGCAGTACACACACTTGGGGACAATCATTAACGAGAGATGGGACAACTCTCAAGAAATTCGATGTCGCATCGAGAAGGCCCGATCTGTGTTTATTAAAATGAGCTCGCTTTTTAAAAGCCACAATCTATCTTTGGCCATGAAGCTTAGACTCTTACGTTGTTACCTTTTCTCAGTCCTTCTGTATGAAGTGGAAATCTGGAAACTCACTAAGGAAACTGCCAGGAGACTTGAAGCGTTCGAACTCTGGATGTATAGGAGAATACTGAAAATATCTTGGACACAAAGGATTAAAAACACAGAAGTAATGCGACGAATGAATAAAGAACCAGAACTATTAAATACCGTACAATGCCGGAAACTTCAGTATTTCGGACACATAATGAGGAATCCAGATAGATACGGGCTATTACAACAAATCCTACAAGGCAAAATTAATAGCAGTAGAGCACCTGGCCTAGGGAGAATATCTTGGTTGGCAAATCTTAGAACATGGTTTGACAAATCATCAGCAGAATTTTTCCGAATCGCCATCAACAAAGTAAGAATAGCCATGCTGATAGTCAACACCCGGAACGGGCACTTGGAGAAGAAGATATTTACTTTTGTAACAAATTCCGTTGCATCATAGAAGAGCACTCAGTTTGTAGGTGACACATCTCTGGTGGTCTCAGCAAGTAAAATGAAGTAATAAAATAAAATTAGGAACATAAACGATACATTTACTTTCGTAAAAAATTGCGTTTTACCATAGACGATTACTCAATTTGCAGATGATACATCTATTGTGCTCTCATCTAGTAAACTGCTTAAATAACACTATAGCTAATACGAACCAAAGTACTTATATATAATTGGCAACAAACCAGTACATTTACTTTCGTAACCAATTAACATCATAAAATATCACTCTATTTACACTATTCACCGCTACGTAGCGCTGTCTCGTAGAAGACAAAATATCTTCGGGAACATACAACATGGTGATAGACTCTTGGTAGAGCTTGGTAGAAGGTTACTGGACCTCATAGAAGGAACAGACATCTTCTAACAAGATCGGGGTACACAATAAGCAGGAAGGCTGCAGTGATAGAAGATCGGACCTTTAAACCGACCCCTGCCTTTAACCAACCAACCAACCAACTCTATTTACAGATAACGCATCTGTTGTGGTCTTAGCTAGTAAACTAAAGTATCTACTTATATATAATTAGAAACATAAATACAGTATATTTACTCTCGTAAGAAAGTATGCTGAAGATCACTCAATTTACAGTTAACGCATATGTTGGCTCTTAGCTAGTAAACTAAAATACTTAGATATAATTACAAACATAAATGGAATATTACATACACTCGACCTGCAGAGGTAGTCTCTCAGCGAGTTGATCCAAACAATATACCCCTTGAATTAATATACATTTTCTTATTGGATTTATTTTAGAAATGTGAAAAATAAAAAAGTTTCATTTTGTTAAATCAAATGTGAAATTACTATATTATAATGTAACAAACGATTGATTTAACAATAATGCGATACAAACTTAGTTTTGCTTTTAGCATACGCTGCCATGTCTGACCTCAAATTCTGATCTATAGTACATTACAACAATAGAAAAGTTACGACGTACTGTATATCGAGTTGAGATATTCGTTCCTAACTTGCGATGACGCAAAACTTTTCGGGGTAACGAAATGTAATTTAAATTCAGTGGCCGCTTCAGGCACACCAAATTACTGAACTTTGTCTACAATAAATCAAGGAAGATGCAGGTCGGTTAACCAGTATCGGAGACATGGCGAAATGAAATTTAAGTTCCTATATTTTCCGAATCTATGTAAAAAATACATTTTCTAACGTATCGCATGATGGTGATCAAGTCACATGACATTAATAGCCTTCCTTCCATAGATTGTAATGAATTCCAGGACAGCAGAATATTATGTATTTCACCTATTTTATTTTTATTTCAAAATAATTTTTCAAAAATCCTTACAAGTCTTTAATGGAAAAATGGATTTAAAATGGCAGTGCAGTCGATTTATTGCGTTGCTTGGCTTATTGGCCTCGGCTGCGCATATGCGATTAAACGTCTGGTGCGATATTAAATTTACTGCCTAGTTTTAATAAATAACTATTATATATTATCCCTCTTTCTAGGCCACCTTTATAAATTCGGAATTCTAAACTCTTCCTATATATTTAATATGAATATATATACTCTTCACCCTACGGAATTTAAAGTTATATCTTAACAATTTTGAATAAATAAATTTTCATTCGGTTAACGTTGGGTTAATATTTCGAATTAATTTTTAGTAGAATGATTTACACTCTAAAGTTAAAGTGGGAGAGCATGGGTATGCTCCCTTTTCCGCCCTGGCAGCTTTATTATATTTTGGCTTAAAGATAACAATATATTATTTAACGTGATTAGAAAATTTCTGTGACCTAGACCATCGAAAAGGTAAACAATTTGGTATAAAAACTGTTTTGTGGGCAAAATGTTATTTTGCTTAAGAGTAAACAGAAAAGTAACTCTTAATAAACGTTTTTACTTGAATAATGAATAGGTGATACTTGTTGTCAATGTCTTTAGTTAATGAAGTAATTATAATAATAATAATAGTACGAACATTTTTATTAACATGAAAAGAATACGATAACGATTTCATAATTCAAAAACTCCACCTCCATACTCGACACATTTTTCTAATTGCTTTCTCAAATAAGTGAAGAATTTCTGATTTCTTCCTGAGATATCAATTGGACAGGCTGGATAATTCTGCCCTTCAGCACTTCAATATCATTTGATATTGCGGTTGAAAAAACAATTTGTTTTAAACGACCCCATAAAAACATATCGGCCAAGGTTAAGTCGGGACTTCTTGGGGGCCACAAAACTGGGCCATTCCTGCGGTCAAGCCGTTCTCTAACCTCACTAGCGAAATGGGTTGGACAACCATCGTGCTGAAAATACATATTTTGTCGACAATTTAATGGTAGATTTTCGAGTTCATCATTGAAAAATGTATCGAGCATTTCTAAATATGATAATCTATTGCACGTGTTATCAAAAAAATATGGCCCTATAATGTCATGGATGGATATCGCACACCACATGTTAACTTTTGTGAAATACTGTCTTCTAGCTATAATTCTAAATTCGGGATTTTCAAAAGACCAGTACCTAACGTACTGGGTTGCAACGGTTCCATTTGTTGAAAATGTACTTTCATCAGAAAACATGATACATTTATAAAAATCAACATTTCCACTTAAGATTTTGTCTCCTATCCACAGGCAAGAATCAAGTCGTTTCGCGTCGTCTCCCTCTTCCAATCTTTGATTAAAGTGCGGTTTATACGGATTCAATTTATTTGCTTTAAGGATCTTCTGAATTTTACTTTTTTTCACAACTTCCAACTGAGTAAGACGATTTCTAAGGGACGTCATAGGATTTTCTTCAACAGAATGAAGAACTAAGACTGTAGCAGCATCATCATGGTCGTATTTCTTCCTTTTTTTTTTTGAGGTCCAAAACCGGACCAGTTCACTTGAACTTTTTTATTAACTTGCAGATTGCCATCCTAGATATTGAGATTCCTACAAATTTCTCGGTAAATTGACTAAATGAATAATACTTTTCTCATATTTATTACGTAAAAAAGGTACACAAATTTCAGGTCGCCCAGAGTTACCGTTTCGAAGATATATGCATTTATATTGTTTAGTGCCTATTATTAATTTGCAAACAAAATTTTTTTTAAGTATGCGAAAACAAATGAAATTTAGAGATACAATTCCTATGAAACCTCCATGTTGTTATTTCTTTGTTGATTATTATGTTTCGGCATTGTTACTTAACTTAGGATAAACTCAAAAATGAACATTTTTTACACAGCTATTTTACAATAATCAACAAGCAAATAACAACATGGAGATTTCATAGCAACTGTATCTCTAAATTTCATTTGCTTTGTCATAGGTTACTTTGAAAAAAATAATTTTGTTTGCAAATTAATAATAGGCACTACAATACAAATGCATATATCTCCGAAACGGTAACTCTGGGCGACCTGAAATTAGGTTTGAAAAGAAACGACATATTTTATATAATAATATTGGGAAGAAACGTCAAATTATTCACAACGAGATCCCTTTTCTTATAATTTGGATATTAAAAATTGCAGTTTACTTTGGGCGCTTTCAAAATGCAGCAATCGCTGAGAGAGAGTATGCGGTGCGATATTAAAATCGCCGTAATTATGGCCAAAGAGCTTTCCGCGCTTGGTGCAACGCTAACCTACCATAACTGGTTAAATATATTATGTTTTACGATATAATAAACTATATTTTGAATGGTAGCTCGTGATATTCCCAAATCAAAAGACAATGTCCGAGTAGTAATATGGGAATTAAAGTCTATATACGCTCCGAAAAATAAGTGGACGAAAACTTTCAGTTGATCTCAAAATTAATAATTGTCGTTTCTTCCCAATATTATTATATGTACATATCTTTTGTTTCCAATGCTTTCTTATTTTTTACAATATATGTAATTATCGGGGCGATTGATAAGTAACTTGCTCTGATCTTTATTCCTCCCTCTAACGGCATAATTTTTTTAAGATTTGATACGCACCAATGCCAAAATGTGGCTAAACACATCCTATCCACTATTCCCGAAATCTGGGTAATCCATTTCAATATCGTCAGATTCCTCATTGGGTACCAATTCTCTAAATTCATTATTTTTTTGTATATCAACTGCATCAATTTAAAATATTTGAAAAAAAGTCAGATTATTGTAAATGTATTGTAAATTATATTTTTATACTATCTTCTGTATATTCATTCATAAACGTAAGTTAATTTAGTTTTTCTAATGTCCTGTAATATTTTTTTTGTAGATATAAAATATTTCGATCATTCCACTGAAGATTATGCTTACATTTTATTGCTCATGATTTTTATAAAATCGAAATACATAGCTAAATAGTGAAGAAATATTCCATACTGTACCTAATTCAGATTTGATAATAAATTCCTTTTTAAAAATATTTGAACCTCTTTAGGAACCTGAAGATAAAGTTTTTGTGGTTCCCGCCCGCTTTTGTAGTATGCCTTGTTGTTGAGGAAAACATTTTTTTTTATAGTTTTCCGATCCACCCTAACGCCTATTCCTCATCGCCTGATTGCTTCATATAACCTAATTAGTGCATTCCAAGAATCGACTTTCACTTTATAAACTACACTTTTGTGTGAGGTCTGAACATCTTGGAGGCTAACTAATAGAATCACCATGACCAATCCAAAGCCATGGCAACATTTCGTCTAAATGTTGCTTGACCTGATGAGCGAAATACGCAGGATCTCTATCACCCTGGTAATACATTCTGATGTTTACAGACACATCCTCTTGTAGTCCTTGTATTTCATTTTGTAAGAGTATTGATAGCGATTCTATAAAATGATAGGGCCAATTAAATAACTGATGGACCATACCACACGTTTACCATATTTGCATATTCGACATAATTGTTGCACAAGGATCACGTCCTCCAAATAAAAGAATTCTTAACGGCAAAGGTTCATCGTGTATTCTGCTATTCGTCGCTCTTTTAAGTCGAATTAAGCTGGTCAGTGGAATATTTAACATCGAAATATCTGTAAAAGAGAGTCAAATAATCGACCTGTCTCCAATGTTTAAGACTGTCGAGGTTCTTGTTCAGGTCGTGCTCTCCGATCAGATGAATGACATTCCTTTCGATAAAATCTACTAGCAGGAGAGTATGCTTGGATGCAGAGCTCCAGACATGGGAACTGTATTCTATTGATGGATTCATGGATTTGGTAGTGTGTCAAAAGTAGTTGAGATTGAGATTTGTACAACTTTTTGGTCCTGAAAAGTACACCAAGTTTCTGTGTCCACAACGTGGTTATAACCTGATCGGTGTCAGCAGCATAGACAGCCTATAATGCTTTCTGATTGGGGTCCAGAGTAAAGAGAGTGTGAGAATCCTTGGGGAACCCTTGTCTCAATTGGACATAGGGTGGACGTTGCGTGATTTTCCTTAACCAGAAATTGAGGTTTCCTATGAAAGCACTGAATAAATTTCGTATAAGGGAGCTGAATATTTAGTGGAACACCGATTAATTATTAATATAAATTTAATAATGGGAAACTAATCAATTGAACTTTGCCGTTTAAAAAATATGAAAATTTTTTGGATTTAAAGAAGGAGTTAAGTTTTAGAAGTTTGTTTTATAAATGTAGAATTTCAACATTATAATTCTTGAACTCGATTCCATATTCAATACAAAGTTTTTTAGCATATATTTTATATACAACAGTATAAAGAAATCGAAGATACAAACAATACTTTATTCCAACCTTACCATTACCGGTTCGTTCTTTATTATGTGTTATCAAAATTCAGTCTAAATTATATTGCTGGATACAGCACAGAAGCGGAGAACAAAGTAAAACGAAAATTTTCAGTAAGATATTCATTTTGAAATCAGGATTGCGGCCTAACTTTCCAGAATAACGAGATGTAAATTGATTCCAGTCGCTCCTGGCACACAAAATTGCTGAATTTTACCTGAGATAAATTATTAAGATTGCAGGTCGGGTAACCAATCTGCAAGGTTTTAAACAAAAGCTAAATATTTTATTAAGGAGAAATTTGATACAAGATAGAAAATAGTTTTATGAAATTATGTTGAATATTTTGTAGGGTAAGAATTCATTGGATTTTAATTGGTAATCTAATTTTAAATTATTATGCTTGCTGACACACACACACCTTTAAGATTATTTTAAGGAATTACAATATTGCCTCAATAAAATAGTTCCTACTAGCTGTGCAGAACTTTAGCGCTTACATCTTATGCTTCAAGCCCTTTGAGGGCTTTCAAGCACTTTAGTTCAGGCTTGGACTTTCTGATTAAAATAGTTCATAAAAGTGCTTTTGCTTGACAAAAGGTCTGTTTGAAAGCCCTTCAAGTCCGTTCAATATGCTTCAAGTCCATCGAAAGTGCTTGAATCCATTTCCTTCAAGTCCTTTAAATGGCTTGAAATTTCTCTTTTGGGATATGCACTTTCCTGTGCATTCAAACCAATAAATCAACCACTTTTGAATTATCTAGTTCGAACTAAAAGAGGAGTGGCGGTGTTACTCTACTTTACTTTAATACAAATACAGATTTTACATTAATATAGATCAGGGGTACCGGTACGGTACTGTCAATAAATTGCATTTTTTAAAAGTCAATATCTCGCAAACTATTCAATTTATTTTTACTTTGACCTTATTACAACAGATGTTTTAGACTCTGGATTAAAAAAAAAATAATAATAAAATTCTATTTTAAACTATCTGTTCTAAAGTACCTGTGGTTCCAGTATAAAAGGAAGTGATAGAATTCCAACGTCGTTCATCGAGAATACCCTTGTATAATATTGTATAATATTGGCTAGAATAGCCTTGATTTGATGTTTAACCGCTTCATTTCGTTTAATTTTTTATGATTTGTGTTGTTCCACAGTACTGATCTGAAACCTGACATTAAAAAACGTTATTTATTTGTCCTGATGAAGTATAAGTGATAAATCCCCACTAACTTCAGATCTTAAAATGTAAACTCTTGGTGGATATCTGGCCAAACCGGACCTTATTCTTTTTTGAAAGAAATGTGTATAAAATAAAAAACCAAGATATAATTGAGCAAGCATTTTCTCTCTAAGATGAACCTTGTATTGGTATTGCTCAGTATCTCAGTAATGATGTTCAAAAATCACAATGTATATAGTATACTACTTGAAAACTGTCATTATAAGATGTCAGTCTTACATCAGAAATGTAATTATTAAGGAGCTTGTAAGGTTTCCTTATGAGAAATAACGTGTCACAATTGCATTACATTTTGATAGTATAAATACTCTTAAGCCGCCTTAGAAACCTCATGCAAATTAATGCAAATCTTGACACCCACGACATTAAAATATCGGTGTTTCAATTAAAACAAAACGCGGTTACCGAAACTACAACCATGTGATTCACTTGGTGAAGTTGAGCAACTTCGTGCGCCTGGAGCGGCCAAAATCAATTTCCATTTCCTTATTTCAGCAACTCAGGCGCTAGGCTGATTCTTAAACAAATATCTCAAGAGGGATTTGCATCACGATTTTGCGCTTTGATTTACCGAGCAACTTTACGTTAAATGCGGTTATTATAATTTTGTTGGTGTTCTCTACTTCAACAAAAAAGGGTCCACATAATTCACAGCGTAAGACACCTTACCATAGAAGATTAATCTGTGGTTTAGAGGTAATTTCCTTTGGCCACGCCTGTACAGGGTGATGACGTATAATGTTTTTTTTATTTTTCATACTTGAAAAAAATTAAAAAAATAGTTATTCAGAGTTTTTCTATTAGTATAGCCAAGGCGACCAAATATCATTTTAGATCTGTTGATATACAGGGGGGATCAAAAAATTTTTTTTTAAATGGTTATCCTGTACATTAACTAATTTTTCCGATTTTACGCCAAATTCTGAACGTAAGTTATGTATAGTATACCCTATACCTAAATTCAACACTTTCTGATATATTGCCAGTTGAGAATTGGCAAGATCCAATATTAACAATATTGATGATCGATCATTTATATTTATCAAATAACCAATTTTGCAATTTTTTAAATGCAAAAATCTCCGAAACCAATCCCGAAATTTATTAAACACGTATTTCTATTCAGGTTTAAATCGTTGCCATTCACCTAATTGGTAAAGTTCTTTCCAGAGTAATTTAAGTGAATAAGGAACTTGTA
Organism: Barypeithes pellucidus; assembly: GCA_963991005.1. NCBI lineage: Eukaryota > Metazoa > Arthropoda > Insecta > Coleoptera > Curculionidae > Barypeithes > Barypeithes pellucidus. The sequence continues at coordinate 76,635,169 of OZ022556.1, forward strand.
CGAGCATGTCCCTTACAAATTCCAAACTTAATGCTTATAAAGGTTTTCACAGCTTTTATAAATTCAGATTTTCATTATGAGGATCTTGGCACCCTCCTTCTTGACATACGCTGTAGACCAGAAACTTTATAATCATAGGAAAGAGTTTTCTATTTTTATAGAGAACTAAAATTTTACGTAAAATTGGTCACAATAGGTTTAAGAAGAAACAAGATTTTTGATTATGGGGATCCTCTTCCAATTAATATTATCAGCTGGAGCGAGACGACACCACAAATTCTACACATGACACTATCTAGTATCTAAATGCTAAGGTAAAAACCCTTTTTACTGTCCCGCCGTTCCATCTGGATTCAGTTAGCAACAATGTGGGTCACTGGAGTATACTAACAGTGTTGTCAGATCACACCGCATGTTTTGCCCTTGCTTGGATACCCGCCGCGCGCGACTATCGTTGCTTCAGTATATTTCGAGACTCGGGGGTGGAATGACGCTGTCGAGGGTTCCACGTGTTTGATGTATACGAGTTTTAAACGTTTTGTTAGTTGTAGCATTACTTCATTTGTTTTCTGTTGTGCAATAATTCATAATAAGAAATATTGTGATGTGATTTCAAATTTGTGTGACCTATGTACCTATTATTGGTTCTGTTGCAAAACATACTTTTTATGTTTTATTTTTCTTTGGAATTTAATTATAAAACGGATTATAAGATCGAAGGTAAGTTAGTATATATCTTAAAATTGTAGCTTTTTTTTAGAGTTTGAAAAAGAAGTGATAACGCGGGTCAAAGACGTCTTGTTGTCAACAACTGAACACGTGTGTTTACAATTCTGTGTTGCAATATATGACAACACCGTCTCAAGAAACTATTGAGTTCGGGAGTTCATATAAAGTGCATCTTTCGTACAATAATTCAAAGCGCCATTTAAGGTTATTTTTCCTCAATTTATTTTCATCTCAGGATTTGCCGGTTTAAAAATAATAAGTCATTTCCATAACACCCTGTATAGACATCAAACTTTGTAATTGGGAGTTTTTGATGGTGAACAACATGAATCTATTCAGGTTTTAAATATAACTTGTAGAGGGCGCTAGTTAAAGCCTAAAGGCCCACTAAATGGCCATTTTTTTTGGGGTGACTTTATTGGGATTCAGATTAAAATTTATTACAGAATGGCCATTTCTAAAGAAAACATACATACCTCATTTATTTTGTTCAATCAATTCGTTTCCAAGATATTTGTATTTTTACACAACATGCAGGAAAGTTTTATTTTCAACAAAAGGAATTATTCTGTGTTGACAGGAAATTAGATAACAATTTAATGAAAATTATGACTTAAAATGGTTTCAACAAATGATGAGAAGCCTCCCGCCAAAATCCAAGGTAATTAAGGAAATGCATAAGAATGGGCATTTTAAGCATTTGTTGAAATAATTTTTTTTGTTGTTGCATTACATGCAATGTCGTTTAAAAATGTAAATATCGGATTGATTTAACAAAATAAATGCCGTTTATATGTTTTTTTAGAAATGACCATTCTGTTATAAATTTTAATCAGAATCCCAATAATGTCACCCGCAAAAAATTTTGGACGTGTAAGGTGTATCTTCAAGATATTTGAAAAACATGAATATAGTCATGTTATTCATCCTCAAAAAATTCCCCATTACAAATTTTCATGTCTATATGAAAAAAAAAGGAACAAACACCCTTATATCATTAACGACGATCATGTTTAGCTCAAACCAGTTATTTTCATTTGTAGATTCTGTGGTTAGTCGCATTCATTACAGACTACCCTGTATAAGTTCCCAAAGTAGTCAAAATAAAATAGTTCTGCTTCTAGAGTAGCATTAGCAGATTTCTCTCCTGTTTGTATTGTATACGACATCACAATAGCAAAATTATACGACATTCTCTTTGGCAAGTTAAAATATTCGTTCCGGTATTAGGGTCGTGGCAAACTTTCCAGAATGGGATATGTAAATTGATTTAAGGCGCTCGTGACACACGAAATTGCCTGTGGATCATATGAAAAATGACGAAAAGTTGGAAATTAGCTTACCCGTTTTAAATATAGAATTGTTATTAATGAAACAAGAAGAAACAGGATCCGCCCCATTGAAATATTTTTGCCATGTCAATAAATTATGTATTAATATCCCATAATATATGTAATATTTTTAAGTCAAAAATATATGCTACAGGGTATAGCACCAAAAAAATGCGATCCATATATGGAAGACTATATATAGGAAAATTTTGAAGATCGACAGTATGCTAGAGTTGATGGGGCTAAAATTTTCTCAATATGGTGGCACTTACAGTTATATCGGAAGTCTGTGTCAACCTGCTAATTATAGGGAACATATTGTAACATTTTTAGATTTTGCGCAAAATTCTAATCAGATTTTATATGACATATCCTATACCTAAGTGTGTCTCCTCCTTTACCTTATTAACGCCTCTTCCTCGCAAGCGGCTCATTCCTAAGGGGACAAGTGCTATAATCACATTATAAACTATACAGGGTGGCCCATCGAAAACAGTCCAGCCAGGTTTACTGCTGTGTACCTGAAAATTAAAAAAAAAACCTCGGACCCGCAAACTTGTGTTTTCACGGGGATACGTTTCACTATTAATTTCATCCCTGTAACCTCAACCCCCCTAGCGGGGGCGGCTACTGCCATTGTTTTTTCAAATGGGAATTGGTATGTTGTGTGTGATACATCTTTTTAAAGGGCATTAAATTCTCCTTAAAATGGCGCTTCGTTTCGTAAATTTGAGTTACGCGCCGCCGAGGAACGGAATTTGAAACATTTCACTGCACCTCTTATCAAGTACACAGGTTTGTGCGTAAACAATTTTGAATGTCAACAAAATACACCAGATGTTCTTCACAATGTCCGAGAATACTTTAAACAGTTGTTGTACTATTTTATGGAGGTGAATGGCGGACATTTTCAACATTTAATAAGATAACATGTAAGTATTACTCAATAAAATTACATTTTTTAAAACGCAATTTCTCGGCGGGCATTCATGAATAATTTTTATCTTATCGGTCCATTTTTTCTGCCAGGACGCCTTACCTATATTTCCTCTAAGAGTGACTACCTGTGTTACTTGATGGTGTACTAATTGCCTTAAGGAATCAAATGTGGTATATGCACGATGGAGCTCCTGCTCAATTCAGTGTAATTGTTCGCGACTATTTATATGCGGCTTATCCTAATCGTTGGGTAGGTCGCGGAAGACCGCAGTAATAGCGAGCAAGATCCCCTGATCTGAATAGTTTAGATTTCTTTTTGTTGGGTCATCTTAAAACTCTGGTGTATGAAACTCCCATTAACACTTTAGAAGATTTAAGAGAGCCAATAGTTACCTCATGTGAAACAATAAGGAATACGCCGGGAATGTTTGAACGAGTGGTCAATTCGATGCGAAGACGAGCGTAAGCATGCCTTTTAAGTGAAGGTGGCCATTTCCAACAATTTTTATGAAACAATATTTATCATTAATTATTTTATCAATATTAATAATAATGAGTTTCAATATGAAATTAGTGGTTTTAATCAAGAACGGTGCGTCTGACGAGAAAAACTCAAGAGACCGTTTTTATGTAGAATTGACCAGACTAATCAGAAAAATATCCACATTGAAAAATGTCAGTGGCGTACCATCTTTTTTGTAAAAAATATGAGAGGACATGTTTGCAGGGTGGAACAATTGAATACATTTTCTAACTAAAATTTGTGTTTCTATATCCTATTAACATATACCAAAATTGAAAATAATATCTAAAGTACTTTCGGAGATATTAAAAAAATAACCATTTAAGAAATAAAAATTGAACCGTTGCGGACATATGTATGTTCATATGAACGTTTCTTTATAAAATGACTTAAGTAATCACACCCTGAAATATTAGCACGTCATTAAGGAACACCCTGTATTTAGGTCTAAATTCTATATTGGAAATACTATCAAATTATGATTTTATCAAAGTAGCCTTTGATAAATAATCCATGTCTATCATTTTGTCGCTAAAATTGAAACTTTAAGAATATATGAACCAAGATGATTTTAACTTCTCCTGAGTTAAGAGAAATTGCTAAGATTTAAATTGATATAGTTGTAAAATATAACCAGTATTGTTTAGCTTTAAGAAGAAAGTTAACTTGACAGGTTTGGTGAGGTTAGTAATTGTTTATGAAACCGAACGTCCACGAGGTTATTTTTCAAATATCTGAATAAAAGAATCAGGCGAATATGGCGGATCATTTATCGCACGAAAGTTAAATTTGCGTAGGATAATGAAAGAACCGATTAGTTTGCTAGACTCAGACCTGACATCCTTTTCCTGCTGTCGGGACCTGCGACAGTTACTTCAAAATAGCAGATTGAATTTGCACTCAAAAATAGAATCCGCGACGTTCTGTACGAACCGAAGTGCCCTGAATCTAACAGTAGGAATTCTGAAAGGACATTGTCGACTACAGAAGTATTTGGCAGTAATGGGACTTGAGGAGGTCCCGATTTGTCATTGGTATTAGGAAGAGGCGGAGACAACGCTTTTCTTCTTCTCGCTAAGAGGCACTAGGAAAAATAAGAAATCAGATCTTTGGAATAGCAACTGTCCACCCTCACCCCGAAAGACATCCTGACCTTTATGACGAGGTTCGGTGGCATTTTTTAGTACAAGACAGAGAAAAAGGATATTTCCGGGATGAAACTTGATTTTCGCACGGTTCTGATTTTGTCTTCCTCATAGTGATTATTGGTGAAGGATGGACCCGAATTAAAAAATTTTTTCGGACAAAAGATGTTTATTTTTGATCGGAGAACATGATACGCCAATAAAAAATATTGGGTTCCATTTGAAAATCTTATCTTACCCCCACCCGCGCCCGGGGGTTGAGGGGGTGGAGGGTGGATTAAATTGCAAACTATTCCTCCTTCAAAACCAAACAACTTTTTCCCTAGATATTTTCCACTGCGATGCGATGCACCGGAGTTATTCCGGGTACCGACCTTTTTTCAACACCGTGTATCATAATATTTGTTTATAATGATTAATTTTTAATATTTAATGTAACTGAGAACAATTCAACTTCTTCCACGTTTGAACAAAACCCCAAAACTCATTATCATTCCCTTCTAATGGAATATATATGTAGATATCCTTATTTTGAATTAGTAAAAAGCAAATAAAACTTCGGAAGCGACCTAGCTTATTGTCGTAAGCTCGGTATTAAGGAAATGAAAGCCAGTAGAAATAAACTGGTACTAATTTAGTTAAAAATATTCTTTTCCATCCTCGAAAAGAAGATAATTAAATTAGATACGAAACACTTTGTATTAAAGACCGTATCCTCGGAAACTGTTTAGCATAATAACCCATCAGGTTACTCGAGAACTTCGACAAATTTGTGAAAACTCCAATTCAGGAAACCTGCCAGCAACGAAAAAGCTGTGTTTCACTTGGAATTTAGCCATACTTTTAAATACAATTTAAGCTAAATTAGAAATAATTTGGAGCTTAAATATACTTAAATATTTTGCGAGGGATGGCTAAATTTATTCCAACTTAATGAATGTTTTTACACACCCAGGTAAAATTTGTATTTTATAGCCAACTAATTCCAGATGCATGGATGGAAGATTTAAAAGTAGATGTTATTTTACTAGAAACCGCTATTTCCAGAGGTGTGGTTGCTTATACAAAAAGTATTAAATTTTTATCATAGAATTCGAAATTGATACAATATTGTCGCATTTAAATAAATCTTTGATTACGTTTAATTACGATAAACCAATGTTTTTCCTTAAAAAATATTCAACTTAAAATACTAGTTGACGTGTCCGAGCGTCAATTTGTGCAAGACTATTGACGCATTTAACATATTTTTTCTACTGCCTTATAGAAAACATAATTTTCAACCTCGAAACAAGGGAGGAAGATGGTTCTTTTTCTTGTGGGGAGGAAAAAATTCTTCGAAGCTTTCGAACGATGAAAAGTATGGAAATATTAATGATTCACAGTGCACCGAGGTCCGACTCCTCAACCTGTCGCGCTTGTGCACCCCCTGGCTCTGCGTGACTAGCTATCGAAAATATTTAATAATTACCGATCTAATAGAAGTGATACCTTTTCGTAAAATGTGTTTTGCAGGTAAGATGAAAAAGAACAAAACGGTAGTTTTAAAATTCATTTAAGGTGAGGGGCGAGCATGTTAAAACTATTTAAACAATTAAATTGTTATTATTTTGCATTTGTTCACATTAATAATTTTTTTTAATACACTTCGAAAGCTATTATACCAAAGTGTTAAATAAAATAAAAAACAAGATATGATGAGTACAACTGGAGATATTAAATTTGAAGTATGAGAAGATTAGAAATCTAGCAAATGATCAAAAATTCATTTATGGATATTTTGGAAAATAATTTTTACGTGTCAACTAATTGTATGTATATAGGTTGTAAAAATTTTTTCTGACGATTCTAAAATGTCAAGGTTAAAAAGTGTGCGGCTTGTAGAAGAATAACCAAAACACTACTGATTATATCAGATGGTTAAATATTAAAAAATAACCATACTTACCGATGAAAAGATAAATCCTTATTAAATGATCCACTCTTTTACAAACTAAACATGAATGCACTATGATTGTTTATGATAAAAACGATTTTTCACAAATACACAAAAAAAAAACACAAACCAACCAAAATATATAAACAATTCGTTAGATCAAAGCGCCAACGTTGTAATGTTTATGAGATTAGTATTCATTCTTATTATACGCATCGCAGTTGTACAATAGAAACAAATGTTGCCAAAGTGCAGTTGGGTTAGTTCAAGATTCGTTTGATACATGTTTAAAGAATAATAATATATTTTTTTAAAATCTCTCTTTGCTTTTTCACAGTTCATAGTAAAATTATTGGGAAATAAATGTATTTTAAGAGCAATTGCAAATTACTCTTAAACCAGTTGTAATTGTCAAATATAACAAATTTTTAACTGGGATTCTGCAGATACCTTTGCGATAAATATGCCAATGGCTGGCTATGTTGCAATAATGGCCGAAAGAGGTGGGAAAACCTGTTTGTATTCATTGCGTAGGACAGAAATGTACATTTATTTACAATGAAGTATGTAATAATGACATTTCATCTATCTTTGAAAGGTGGAAAGTTGACGTTTTTTTACTTTTACTTTCCACTCGGGTGGAAAGTTCTCACTTTCTACCCGGAAGGAAAGTAAATTATTTTATTGTAATTTTTTTAAAATCGGAATTTCAAAATAATATACGAACACACACTTTTGTGCTAATAGCTTTGCGTGTTTAGATATGTCTACTTTTTCCCTAATTGATAGAGTGGTCCCCAGCATTGAATATTGTGACCAAATTGTTGATATTTTCTTTGTCTTGGCATTTTCACTGAAATAAGCTAGTAGCGCCGACTCAGAACCAGGATTTTGAACTTTGTTTCCCGTACACCATTCTTTGAAACAATTATATGCCTTGTCATATCTCGAGCGGCTTTTAGTTGGCAGAAGATCTTCTTCTTCTATTTTTGCTGCTTCTCGAATTTCTGGTGGAGTAGCAACAAAATCAAATACCTCATCTGATACCATTTTTCTGTTGTTAAAATAATATATTGTTTAGTGACATGGAAACCATATTCAAAATTACGTTACTTTACCATCTGCGGTTATTTGTAATTTCTGTCTAATTTTTCAATGGAAAAGTAAAAATTACATTTATCTTTTATTAATAGTTAATAAAATAATACGAAGTATAAAATAGTATACAAACCTCGGTGAAAAGTTTCATTACTATCTCGGGAAATCTCGAACAAACCCGAACAAACCCGAACTACCTACTCTCTCGACAGGAATGAAACACTTTCCACCTCGGTACGTAATATACTATTTTCTATCTGTAGTTTGTAATATCTTTGGTTATTATCAATCGACATGCTTTTTAACATACAAAATTCTACAGGAAAAATATTGTACGTAACACGATCCAGAAGTAATTTTACGGGACTTCCTGGATTGGAACATCCCGTAAAATTTCACTCTCGGAACTTGTTACGTAAATTACTAATAAACTACTAGTATTATTTTTGCCCTATACTTACTCTGTGTTTTTCATGCCTGTAAACTAAATGTACTTTTCCTTCAATGACTTTATACTATTATAACTGAAATGCAAAACTTTGAAATTGCACACTTCAGAGATTTTGTCGCGAAATTGTATTAAATTGAACAATTAAATGCCACGAATACGTGCATACTTTCGCTGCATTAGTGCGCTCGTACATATTAAAGCAGTAGATTTAATGATGTTTATATTGCGTGCTATGTTCAACTAAGAAGTGAAAAGTGCTTGCATGGCAAAAATACATCAAATGTTCTTAAGTTTATTATTATTATTTTTAAAATATGAACGCCATTGCTTCTATTTGGTTACTCTTACGTTCTTTACTGGTTCATGTTTGTTTAACTTATCGTACTATCGTTCATCTAGTCTGGAACCATATATTTGTGACTGGATTGTACTTTCATGGCAAGATACTTCAATTATTCATATATCAAGAAAGAAAGTAGTCACGGTATGATGTTTTTTATATAGTTGTGTTGACAGTTTTAGTATTTCATTGGTTTAAAGTGGGGAATAATGGACCCATATTTAATTTTTTAAATGTAGTAGTGAAAATGAACTATTACTGATACTGATTTTAAATGTTCTTAAGTTTACGATTACTATTTTCAAAATAGATGAACTTGCTGTACCATCGTGCCGGTAAAAAACTAGGACAGGAAAATTTCTTATTTTCTCCTTAACTATTAGGAATTTTATACTTTCGAATCTGGTACCAGTATAATATCATTTACACATTTTACATGTTAACATAGATTGTCACTTTATCATTAACTTGTCAAGCAAATTTTTCTTTAAAAAATAGGCCATAATTAACACCCCAGCAAAAAGCTATAATCTACAGTCGGTTGCGAGATGGTGCTTTTATTAGGGATATTGCAGACGAACTGGGAGTAAACAAAAATACCGTATTGTTGGCACAACAAAAAATAGCAAGGCATGGAACTATTATTATGAAAGCAGGTTCAGGTCCCCCTAGAATTTCTACTGAAGATGAAGACTGTATAGGAAGTGGAATAAGATTATACAGTTGATAAAGTTCATTTGTAACTAAAGGAATTTTTATTGCATAAATTAAAATTTTGTTCACGTAAATTACTGAAAGTTCACAAATTTCGAAATATTTATAAGCATTTTCAATGTTGTTATTGTTTATTGGAAATTCGAAATTGGCATTAATTCTAATTTTTGAAAGTTCATTTAATAAATGTCTAGGCGTAATAATAGATGGGTGCAAAACATTTTGTTTTGAAAATAATATAGATGATATAATTACGTCAAATTCTTCATTTAGTTCATTTATGAGATGAGATAATAAATTAAAATGATCGACAATAGTTTGTAAATAAGTAAGAGAATTTATAGTGGTTACTGTACCTTCAGAAAATTTATTAAATTTAATTATGTTATCGTTCAACTTTTGTTCGTTTAAACGAAGAGCTTGTGCGCTTTTGTTATAGTCTGAAATTGCATCGGAGATTATATGAATTTGTTGTTTAACTAATATTTGCATATCGCGGTTTTGTTGTGCAATAGATTCGATTGCATCATTATAATATTTCGCGTCTTCTGCGTCAGGTGTGCCAAAAAGCCATTTAAATGCATATGAAACTCCGTCGAATAACCCTCTTTTGGAGCGCTTAGCATCTAATTGTATTCCGTGTCCTGTTAAGTGACTTAAAGAATCAAATTTTTCGTTTAAGGTGTTCTGTGAATTTTGAAATAATTCAACGCGTTCTTTACATAAAAATTTACTTTGAAAAGTTAAATTTTTATTGTTACATAAAGGAGTAGATTTTTTATAGATATTATGAATGAGTTTTAGTTTTGTTTCGTAGATACTAATATTAGTATAAGATAAAAGTGTAAAATAATCGTGTGATATTTTTACTTGTCCAATGTGATGGAAGAAAATACCTGTTTTGCTATCGATGGGATTAATGTGGTATGGTAAATCATTTGCATAGGTAGAGGTCAATAGGTTAGTCAAGAGTATGATGGTTGTCAGTATCATCGCCATCTGAAAAGAACGGCTTAAGTAAGTTATGATGATAAACTGCGGATTTATTTCTTTTTATTTGCAATTTAACAGTTTGATTTGGAAAAACTTTTAATATTTTATAAGGTCCTTTATAGGTTGGTTGCAACTTTTTGCTAATGCCTGGTTTAAGATTTTTATTTTGAATTAAAACTTGATCGCCAACTTTATATTTATAAATGTTTATTTTCTTATCGTAATTAACCTTTGAGGTTTCTTTTGATTTAAGAATATTGTCCCTTGCAATTTCAAAGGATTTTTGTAACTTTAGTTTTAAATTGGAGTGATAATCGTCATAAGTGTATTTGAATTCTGGTTTAGCGTTTAAAGTATTAGGTATAACAATTTTGTGTCCGAATAAGAGCTCATGAGGTTTGAAATTTGTAGATTTGTGAAAATGTGTATTATAGGTAAACATGGCTAATGGAACGTATTCGTCCCAATCGGTATGTTTTTCGTTAATGTAGTGTTTTAGGTATTCTTTTAAAGTAAGATGTGATCTTTCTAATGCTCCATTAGTTTGTGGATGATAAGGACTTGAGAGAATGTGTTTTATTTTGAAAAGTTTATTTACTTCTTTTATTGTGTTTGATGTAAAATCTGTGCCCTGATCTGATAAGATGCTTTCTGGAATTCCAAATATAGTAATAAATTTCACTAATTCATTTGCGATTGTTTTCGCTTCATGGTTAGGGACGGGAACTGCATAAGAATATTTTGTAAGATCGTCTTGCATAGTAATTATAAATTTATTACCGTTTTCTGTTAGATCTAAAGGACCTACTACATCTAATGCTAACCTTTGGAAGGGGCGTTCGCTTGTAGTAGTAATCTCCATAGGTGCGCGTGCGGCTTTATTTTCGTGTTTATTTCTTTGACACGATTGACATAGTTTTAAAAAATATTTTATGTCGCCTTTCATGTTAGGCCATTTATAGTTTTCTTTTATGCGTTTATAAGTTCGTAAGAAGCCTGCATGACCGGCTAGAGAAGATTCGTGGTTATCTCTAAAAATTTGTTTTATTTCTTCGCGAGTTTTGGGCATAAAACGTGGTCTATTTACTAATATAATTGTTATATTTGTTTTCGAGAACAAAAATTCTAACATTTCATTAAACATATTTTGTTTTAGATGCGGAATTTCTTCCACTGGGTTTTTTAGATATATCTCGGTTATTTTATTTTGTTGTAAAGAATTTCTTAGATTTAACAAAGAATGGAATAAATCATTATATGTTAATTTGTCGAAATGGTTTAATTTTGCAATCAAAAGGAAAGTAGTTTTATTCTCAAAGTTTAATAGAAGAGAATCATACTGTTCTATTTGATCACCTTGTAGACTAGTGAAGTCATAAAGTACTGATAGATTTTCAGAATACATATTATTATCGTCAAGATCTTTCGAATAAATTAAAGCGTTAGGAAATTTAGAAAATAAGTTATCTTTGATTATTTTTATGTCGGGAATACTTTGATTCTCGTAATGATACTTAATAAATTCGCTATATCGTTCTGAATATTTTTCATTTTTTATTAACGAGTTTAATTGTATTGGGTTTCTAGAAAGAGCATCAACGTTTGAATTAATTCTACCCGGTTTGTAACGAATCTCATAGGAATATTCCTCGAGCTTTAGTCTCCAACGAATAAGACGACTACTGGGATCTTTGCAATTGAAGAGCCAGGTTAACGGTCGATGGTCAGTAAGAATAGTGAATTTTCTACCATAAAGATATGGGCGGAAGTGTTGGACAGCCCACACAATGGCTAGTAGCTCTCGTTCAATTGTGGAGTAATTACATTCAGCTTTATTCAGGGTGCGTGATGCGTATGCAATAGGGAGGTCTTTGCCAATTTCTCCCTGTGAAAGGATTGCGCCGATTGCATAGTTAGATGCGTCGGTCGTCAGCAGGAAATCTTCAGAAAAAACAGGATATTGAAGGATGGGCTCCTTCGTAAGGATGTCTTTAAAATAGTCAAGAGAAGAGTCTTGTTCTTTATTCCAAATAAAAGGTACATCCTTTTTTAATAGGGAAGTAAGTGGTTTTGCAAATTTCGAGAAGTCTTTTATAAAACGACGATAGTAGCCAATGAGGCCAAGAAATTGTTTGATTTGTTTTGGATTTTGAGGAGTTGGGTAATTTTTAATTGCCTTTATTTTATCAGGGTTAGGCGATATTCCTTTATCGCTAATGACATGACCCAAGTAAGCAACTTCTTGATGCATAAATTCGCACTTATCAGGTTGAAGGAGGAGAGAATTTGTTCTCAAACGATCAAAGACATTACGGAGTTTATCGGAGTGTTCCTCCAAAGAACTAGCAAAAATAACAACATCGTCCAAATAGGTGAAGCATTGAAGACCCTGAAGACCAGAAAGGGCGATTGTCATCAACCTTTGGAAAGTACTAGGGGCATTCTTTAATCCGAAAGGCATTCTTAAATATTCGTAATGCCCTGAAGGAGTGGAGAAAGCCGTTTTGCAAACATCATCCTTGTGCATTTGGAGTTGGTGAAAACCTGATGCTAAATCTAAGGTGGTGAAATATTTTGAGTGCCCTAGTTGATCGAGGATATCCTCAATGTTTGGAAGGGGGAATGAGTCACCTACCGTCACGTTATTTAATTTGCGAAAATCTACTACAATGCGCCATTTTTGTTCTCCAGATGCATCCCGTTTCTTCGGAACAATCCAGAGAGGGCTATTGTATGGGGAAACCGAGTTTCTGATAATACCCTGTTTAAGCATTTTATTAATTTGTTTATCTAGTTCTTTTTTATGAACTTCTGGGAATCGATATATTTTAGAAGAGATCGGTGTGTTATCAGTTACTCTAATTTCGTGTTTAAGGACTTCTGTACATGTTAATTTATCATGCGGTAACAAAAATATATCATTATATTCGTCACATATATTAAGGACTGACCGTTTTTCCTCAGAATTTAAATGAGTCAGGCGTAAGTTCTCGTGTAAGAGTTTAAGCCTGTCTTGAATATTAATTGAATTATTTTCATTATAATTTAAAATTCGAGAAGTATTCTCTAGAAATGGTTCGAGCTCTAATTGTATTTTATTAATTCTTAATTTTCTATTTGCAGTATTTAAGATGGTCGTTAAAGCTTTACCATTATTTACTTTTACAAGAGACTTTGCTAAATATACGCCTTCCGCGATATTTATTTGAGGACAGATGCCTTCGGTTATATTTTGGTTTAAAATATCAACTTCAATGACAGTTTCTGATCGGGGCTCTAATGTAAAAGCTTTAGAACTATTTTCATTTTTACAAAATAGTTTAATCGGTGTTTCGAGAGATGCAAGAAACAATTGTGACTTATTTAAATTTATCACGGCTCCGTTTGATAAAAGAAAATCGTTACCTAAGATACCATCGTGTGGCAAATTATGATTTTCGGTCACTAAATGAAATTTAGCGGAGAGTTTTTGAGAGGAGAAATTTAAATTTAAAATACAGCTACCTGATGTCTCGACAGGTGCGTTGGCACTTAGGCCTGTTAAAATAATTTTATCGTTTGTATTCAGATTATAGACGAGATTATTTAATTTTTCTTGATTTTTTAGGAGAGATACTGATGCTCCAGTATCAATTAGAAATTTAAACGAATTATTTTGACAATGACATTCCAGATAAGGATTTTTATCATTATTATTTAGATATATTTTATATTCTTTTAAAGAGTTTAGATTCGCAAAATTTTGACAAGTTTCTTTAGAGAATTTATTTGAAACCTTTGCATTAGATCCACGCGGTGAATAAACAGAGCGAGAGTCGTATTTACTATTAAGGTCACGCTTGTGGAGTGTAAAGATATTTTTATTTCGCGAATTTTGTGATTGAACGTCGGATTCGTTTATTCCCAGTCCGTGGAAACGACGCTGTTCCCGGACGTTACTTCGTTTAAATTTACGCGATTTAACCCCTCGTGTAGAGTGTTACCAGAATTATTAGAATTATTTTTATTTTCGTTGTTTCGTTTCCTTTTAAAACATTCTGAAATAATATGCCCTTGTTTCTTACAATAATTACAAACTTTATGACCTTTGGTGTCATTCGAAAATGGTTTATTAAAATGAACTTCCTTTGGTACATTTCTTTTCTTAAAACAATCTTTCGTAAAGTGGCTTTTCGTTTTGCAGTGATTACAATATTTGTGTGTATAAGAAGAAGAAGAAGAGCTAGATTTTGAAATTTGAAGTGCTCTTTCTTCTTCAATAGCAGAATTAAAAGCATCGGATAAGGTTTTTAGTTCTTTGGCTCGTAAAAATCTAGAGATATCGGGATTGCTATGCAAAATAAATCTTTGTAATGACAATTCTTTAATAGTTTCGACTCGTCCTACACGTTCGTTTTCGTTTTGACATGTTAGACAATTCAATAAACGTGTGCAAAGTTTATCTACTCTATTATAAAAAGAATTTACTGTCTCGTTAGTGTTCTGTCTAATGGTGTTAAGTTCTTCCATTAATTGAGTATAGTGTTTTTTGTCTGAATATAATTGTAACAACAACCCTTTTAATTGAGCCCAACTTTGAATAGTTTTATCTCTTAATTGTGCTTTAGCGCTACCCGTGATTTTAGAAATTACAAATGCTATTAATGCATCCTTTTGTTGATCATTTGCAAATCGAAACGCATTATTACAATTTGAAATAAATTCGTGTAACTCGGTGCGAGTGCCATCAAAAGATTTTGAAATTAGTGAACACAAAAATGATAATTTGTAAATAACTTCTGCTGGAGTAGCAGGGGTACGGTCATTATTATCAGTTAATATATTAGTTGTACTATTTGCAGTACTGGTTGACGAAGTTGCCATTTTTCTTTTATAATTATGTATATATATAAATTAAAGTACAAAGTAGAGGTACAAGTGTCGAAACGAAAAAGAAAAAATATCAAAAAGAGAAACAAAAATAAGATATAAAAATATGTAGAGAACTTTATCAGCAAAAATTATAAATGGTGGGATAGGAAAAAGAAAGGAAAAGTACGACTTACTCTAGTGGTCCTTGCAAATTGTTCGTCTTCTCGGATTATTGATCTGCTTGCCTTGGCTGAAGATCTTCCCCGTGTTGCGAACTGGTCCCGAAGTCTAAGGAGTTGAGACTCGCCGATTTGTTTGGTTATCAGTTGCCTTTCCCGACACAAACCGTGACTTGTTGCAGAATTGTGGATTTCTGCACATCCTACCGACTGCGCCAATTTTATGTTGGGATACTGGTTTATTTGCAAAAACTGTCACTAGTAAGTCGTATTGTCGTTAAGATGTTTATTTCATGTCTATTTATAATTAACAAAAATAAGAACAAAAAAATAGACAAGAGACGTTTGAGTATAGAGTCGAACTAAGTGAAAAAGAATAATGATTAATCCTGCGTTGGGCCAATCAGTTTTATTAAGAAGCTTGAACGTGTGAATGGGACATTCATACGTGACAAATAAACTGTTTATTTTGAATAAGAGTCGTTAAAACAAAACTTTAGAAAGTATACTATTAGGGAAAAATGCATCATGGAATTAATAATGAGATCCTCATCTTATTGATTATTCAAGATAGAAAAATAGTAATTTGAAAGAAGGTAATTATTGGAAAACGTGAGCTTCCTGAGATTTAAGTTTTAAGCTTTTAGTTGTGTTGCATGATTATTAATTTAGGAAAATACAGGGTGTATGGTGGATACAACATTTGCCAAATCATGGAAGGAAGACTAACTGCACCTGAATACGTTAATATCCTAAATGCAGTGATGATACCATCGATAAACGCTGTATATGGTCAAAATTTTATATTTCAGCATGATAATGCTCCAATACACAGAGCACGCATTGTGCACAATTTTCTCCTAGAAAATAATATAGCAGTTCTTCCCTGCCCTTCGTCGAGTCCCGATTTGAACCCGATCGAAAACATTTGGGGTAAAATGGTGAAATCAATGTATAAACATGATTTTCGGCCATGAAACAGAGATGAATTACGCTACAGGATAAATGAAGCTTGGGATGAAGTAACAGGCGAATTATGCAGAAACCTAGTTTTAAGTATGCCGCAAAGGCTTCAAGAAGTAATAAACAGGAATGGTTCTATGAATAAATATTAAAAATGTTTTGTTGCTTCGACAAATTTTGCGTTTGTATTTTTGTAACCTCCTATTAAATTTCTTTTATTATTTAGTTTCGTTTTCATTTTTAGGCGACGTTATATTATACCTACTTTAAATAAGGTATTAGACTTTTTCATAATAAAAATGCCCAATATATTTACTGCCGCTCAAGTTTATAAAAGAAATAAGATATTGGATGCCTCCTCGTATCGAAAAATATGAAACGTTAAATTATGTAATCTAGGTTACTTCCTAAAAGTTTTTACATATACAGCTGTCGAGCACCTTTTATAGTCTATGAGATTATGAGATATGTATATCCGTTCCCAGTTTTGTGATTTTGTTGTCCTAGTTTTTTATCGGCACGGTAGTACATGATATATAATCTGTATAGGGTGTCCCATTTTCGACATTTTCTGAGAGTATTAAAGTTAATATTCATACAGAATGTTGCTTTTCACTTTTCTTGTCTAGTTTTTAACGAAACGAATGATTTCGGTGTCAAATTTAGCAGGGCTCTCTTGGGTTTTAATCTACAAAGCATTTTTGAAAATCATCTTTTTAGGCTCCCCGCGTATTTCCGGTATGTGTTAACTAATCAAAAAGGTTAAAGCTGATCTTGCTAGAGATTTTTACGTGACGTTTAGTGACAGCTAGTTTTTCTCTCAAAAGT